>VWZY01002945.1:86215-120699 GCA_013399075.1 Chloroceryle aenea
CTGCTTATTGCACATTCCCAGCAATTCCTGTCCACATATAAACATCGCCTCTAGACTCATAATCAGTTGCTCTCAGTTAAACTTCCCTGGGAATCATTAGTATTTTTCTGGTTTGCCAGCAAATGAGCTTGTTCTGGTATTTAGTTTAGGAAACTGGCAAGAATGATGGAGGCTTCAGGCCCAGACAGCCTTAGGTGTCTGAGGCTCAGATACCAAACTCTGGGACTTCCTTTTTAGCTTTGGACAGAAACTGGTGACTGAGGCATGGGAATCTTGAAGGTGAGCTGTATTTGAGAGAACACGCATTACAGACAGGTAATTTTCTCTCTCCTGTGCTTCTAGGTTTGGGAGAACGTTGTTCTCGGACCCTGAGAAATCTGGAGTTACTATCAGAGTGCTACCTCGAGGAATTTAAGGAACTGATCCTTGTAGCTTCCTTGCAGTTACTTTTGGAGGATTCACAGAATCACAGAATCACAGAATCCTATTCTTACCTCTTCCTTTTTTTCTGTCGTTTTAGATCAAGAAACAGCATGAGCACAGTAAGTATTTTACTACTCAGTGCAAACTTGATTCTCAAAACATGTATTTTTGTGGGGCTTTTAGAAATTATTGGAAGAGTTTGTAGTAAATACACTGGAACATAAGCACATAAAAACTTCATGTTAATTTCATGTAACTTAGTATTCTGGGATACTAAAGGTTTTTAATCTGTTTTGGTGCTAGCAGTAGTTGAGAACTGCTTAGCGTGAGCAAACGCCTGATATAACTGTGCACTAGTCTTCCCATTTGCAAACCACTGCACTAAGTTTTCTTTTTTTGGCCCTGCTGTTAAGAGGTCTGGGGTGATGTCTCTTCCCTGATGCTATCAGTCAGCTAGGAGTGACCCATGCCACCACTGGATGCACATTACCGCCTTTCCAGGAAGCATTTTGCCTATTCTTGTGTGCTTTCGATGTTGCTGCAACATGAGGGCCACGTTAACGCTACTCCTCAAGAAAATGCTATGGCTTTGTTCTCCTTTAGGCTCAACGAAAGCGCCGTGGAGGAGCTGTTAATTCTAGGCAAGCTCGGAAACGAAATAGTCTGATGGCTTCTACTACAGAAATGGCTTCAGAAGCAGAGCCAATAGAACTTGAAGAAAGTGGTAAGCCTTCTTTTTAACTTGATAAGAACAAAAATTGCTTCTGGAGGGTTGGGGTCCCAGTTACTGTCTGGTTTTGCTGGGTTTTAGGGCTGTTGTTGTGAAGCGAGCAACTTGGATGGCATCTATAATCCACAAGCCTACTGGCAACTGGTTTAGTTTGTTACTGAGATGTGATTCATTCACCATTCATGACAGATGAGTTGTTTAAGAAAGGTACTCAAGTGCTGCTTCATCCTGTGATTGTCTGTGTAATGAGCTGGGAGTCACTGCAACTGCCACTACAGAGAGTAGCAAACTGCATTTAGGAACTCCCAAATTTTTAGTTGATAATGAAAAGCTTCTCATTAATTGTGCCTTGGCCCTCAAGTGAATATTTACAGCAGAGTACTGTAAAATAATTGTATCATATATGATTCCTGTTTTATTCTGAGAGATAAACTTTCTCTTCAGTGAATAACATATTGCAATGTACCTGCTGCAAGCCATTGTCATACAACAGAACAGTTGCTCTTGCATTGCAACTTGCAGAAGACAGTGGTGGCAATGCTCTGCGTGGACTCTGGATGGCAAAGCTTGTGTGAAATGTCACATACATTCCCAAAGAGTAGAGGGGTAGGGCAAGGTTGAATCATACCTCAGCCTGTTACATAGAGGCAGTCAGTTTTATTTCTGCAGTCACTGATCTTATTTCTAATGTTCCATTTTTAAGCTGGTGAAGAAGTAGTAGATCTCACATGTGAATCTGCTGAACCTGTAGTTGTTGATCTAACTCACAATGATTCTGTTGTGGTAAGTAGTGAATGGCACTTTTCTTTAAGTTGTGTAGTCCATTTAGGTTTCTGTTTTACTCTCTGATGGAATCTGGCTTGCAGGATAAGTTTTAAGTTCTGAATTGGCTAGTCAGCATGTAAAAGCCACATGCTACAGGTCAATGCAGAAACTCTTTTGGGGTGTGCTTGCAGATGGTGAGAGGGTAATCTAAAATAGCTCTCTGCCCCAGAACTTGGGGAGAATATAGAATGGTCATGGATAATGTAACATGGGTAGATACAATTAAAAGTTGAAGCTACAAAAGATATTTCAAAGCTATAGGCCAACAATGTAACTATAGTGAAGGAGAGAACAGTTAGTCTTTGACCTCACAATCATGTTTAGCTGCAGCGTTGGTTTAAGGGACTTATGGCAAAGAGACCCCAAGCACAGTTGTAGCTGACTGTGATGTACACTAGTTCCGTTTATTATTCCAAGAAATCTTAAGAAATCCACTGAATCTGATAGTATTCAATGCAGTCCACAGTGTAGCTGATAGCCTCAGTTCTGGGATGCAGCTGCTGCTGTGCAGACCTGAAGCAAGCAGCAGTAATAGTGTGGGGGTATCTCCTGCTGGGATTGTTCTGAGCCTTGGCAAAGGAAAGGCCTCCAACTTTACAGCTCTAGCTCCACCAAAGATAGTAGTGGAGTTGTGTTGTTTTGGTTTGTTTCTTTGGGTGTTTTTTTTAGCATCTGTTAATCTACAATGAAGTGTTTATGGATATGGCAGCTGAATTTGCCTGTCTGAGGGAGAAAGGGGGGAAAATCTCCAGACTAAATCAAATCAGGACATTAAAACTGGGGAGCATTCAGATGCCTCATGAGCTGCCTCCATTTCTATCCCTTTGCAGCAGCCTGAACAGAAACAAAAGCAACCACTTTCCAGAGTAGTAGCTAGTTTGCTACTACTTTTGACAATGTTAATCAAAAGAAGAGTCGTATCCTACTGCTTTTAGTTTTTCTTAAAATTTCTTACCTTATTTGCTGTGTTGTATGTAACAGTATGGGTGCACAAAAAGTCTAATCGGATTTTCTTTTCTTTCCCTTCCCATATATATTGATGCAAGATTGTCGAAGGTGAGTTGATGTTTTACTATTGCTGATAGAATTGTCCTAAATTTAATTCTTTTGCATCTGTCTTTTCCAACAAACTTGAGCCTCATGGAATAAAACTGTCTTTGCTGAAGGGTAAAGGACGGTGCTAAAGCATCTGACCAGCATCTTGCAGAACAGATCTAATCTGTGTTTCATAGTCACTATCAGATCTTTTAGAAAGTATCTGAAATAAAATACATCTAAGCTGCTGAAAATACTTTTTCTTATTTTCCAGATACAAAGTTCTGTAAGCCCGAAAGTTGATGCTAATTTGTATTAGCACTGTGTGGTACACACCGTCCAGCAGTGGCCTTGGTCTGCATACCAATTCTTGGTAGTAACTCTAAACATGGGCTGTTATCACTGCTGGCAGCAGACACTGTAAAAAACGTGCTTCTAACTTCAGAAAGTGCTGTTAGTTATACTGAACTGAAAAGTAAAATCACTGAACAGAATTAGTTCTGTTTTCACCCAAACCAGGACACTTGTGGTTTCTAATTGTTAAAAATCAAGCAGCTGCTCTTTAGCCTGTGGATTTTACAGCCCATGCAATTAATTTTATTTATTTATTTATTTAAAGGAAGTCTTTTATCTTGGGCAATATAACTTTGTTTTGAAGCAACCTTAGCTGAGGAGGAAGATGATGTAAATGTCAAAGCAGATAGTGCTTGAAGTATTATGATTTCAAAGTGCTGGTCTTAAAAAGACTCATTTTAATGAAACTGCCTTTGAGTGGAGAGCTTTGTTTTCACATGGACAAAAAGAGTGAACAGTTTAGCATCGTCCTTGGGTAGAGCAGTAAGGAATCACAGCAGCTCTGTAGTTTTAGATTTAAACATTTTTAGATTTAAGCATCCCTTCCATCACTTCTGAAACTCTCTGAGCAAAGCTCTGTGTGTTTTACCAGCCCTTTTTGGTGTGTGTGCTACCTTGCCATGTTACTTGGAAACTTCAGTTCTTTCTCTCTGTCCTCCACCCCAGCAACTGTTGCAATTCCGCAGCATAAAGTTGGAGCAATCCCTGTGTTTTTAGGGTGAATAGAGCAAATATTTTGTGTAGAGATGTAGCGCAGTGTTCAGTGTCTGGAAGTGTTCAGCCTTAATATTTAGGAGGCTAATTTGTTTGCTTTTTAACTCAGCTGAATATGGTCCATTTAAAAGATGAACTATTATGAGCTATTTATAATCATGCATTTCAAAGATAATTCCAGAGAGATGTATAATACAATACATCTAATTTACCAAAACTGGATTACAGAGAATCAGCGACAAAGGAGAAATCTTCGACTGCGAAGTCAGCGACAGTCAGACAGCTGTGTGCTGAGTAGTGATGATGAAGATGAACCAAGAGATAATGATGTGTATGTGACAGATAAAGTGTCTCGAGAATTGGGACCACTGGAAGATGAAACTGCAAGTTCAAAGTATGTATGCCTTATGACTTAGCAAACATTGAATTTTGTGACAAGGTGTTTTTCTAAAGACTAATGTCTCATTTGCAGTAGACTTTTTTTTCAATCTTTTGGAATCTCTTTGATAACTATGTGAAGAATTCAGACCTAAAGTAGAATTGTGTTTCTAGAAGAGAACTCAAAAAAACCAACCCCAAACAGAATAAAAAAACCCAAACAAACAAAAAACCAACAATGCAAACATTTGTTCTTCTGTTCATGAAGTCGTTATCTCATGTATCTTAGAGTATGGCTTGAGATACACTGAAATGCTTGCAACGCATAAGACAGAGCCAAACAGTCTGAAAATGCTTCATATCCTCAAAACACTGGAGAAGGAAAGAGTTCTTGGTGTGAATATGTTACTGGACTGGGATGTTGCTAAATTTCAGTAGGGAATGCTTTAGGTTTTGACAACTTATTTCAGTTCTAGAACAAATAGTTTCCAAAGGACAGGTAGATGCTTTTGTTACAAAACTATTCTTTGTGACGTGTTGAAGATTCCCACTTCCATGTGGGGTACTGCACAGTGCTAGAGACTGATGTTACTTGTAATAATAAAGCAGGGTGACTTAACCTCCTTGTGAAATTCAAGATGCTGTTTCCTTTAGGTTGGGAGACCTGAAGTACTAATTAAATGCATCAACTTGAGAGAGTTAGAGGTACATGGGCATCTTCAGATCAAATGCCTTGCCGCTAGTCAGTGCCATCATGGGATTACAAGGCATTTTAGGTATTGGTAACCCTCAATGCCCAGAGAAATTAATTTCTGGTTTTCTTCTCTTTCCCACAAGGCCGTCAGGTACTGTTAGCTGTCCGATTTGCATGGATGGCTACTCGGAGGTAAGGATCCACATGTCATAGCTTCCTTTTTGTCAGAGGGAGAACGGGGTAGAGGGTGAGCTGTGCAACTCTGTTGGGTTATGTGTGACATTGCAGACAGCTGGCTTCAAGTATGAACCTTGGGTTGGAGGTGAAACTACCTTGTAACACCAAGTCATTTTTCAGTGGTGTACAGAGAAGGAGAAACATTTTCCGAGATGGCACTGAAAGATCTTTGTGTTCCATGTTATGACTACAGTAATGGACTGGGTTTGGACAGTCCAAGTCCTATTTGCCTTGTGCCAGTAGACCAGTGAAGTTAAATTCTTCACTCTGAATGCCTGTTGTGGTTCTTGTTTTCCAGATTGTGCAAAGTGGACGGCTGATTGTGTCAACCAAATGTGGCCATGTTTTCTGCAGTCAGTGCCTCCGTGATTCCCTTCGGAATGCCAACTCTTGCCCAACCTGCAGAAAGAAACTCACTCACAGACAGTATCATCCCATTTACATATGAGTACTTCTATTTCTCAGGACAGACTCAACTGGATTTTGGGGGAAAATGTCATGTTTTCAGTGATCTGAAGATTTAAAAAGCAGCAGGTTGTGCACACATCCAAATAAAGCTGATTTTTTTCCTTTTTTTTTTTCTTTGGAGAAGAACTTCTACGTATGTAGACAGCTTTTTTTTATGGTCCAAGCTGCTGCTGCTTATGTCCTTGGTTATAATGTTAAATTTAAATTGTCTCTAAACTAGACCAGCAGCCTTCCTCAGAAAGGAAGCAGCTCATCCATTTCCTTCTACTTTTTTCATGCTTAAATAAGAGGGTGTTGAATATTTCTTTATTTCTTACTCTAAGTTATTCCCACCATTGCTTACAGATACGGAATAGTTCCTCTTCAGAGTACAGATGAGCACTTTGCCATTTTTGGCTTTATCCAATAAGAAGCTCATGACTGTATTTCTTTTTGCTGTAGCATCTTGGCCCAAGTAGAGTAATTTCTGTGAGGATGGCTCATTCTATCATAAATTGATATTAAGTTGACAACCAAGGTCACACAATAAAATAACCTGCTGTTAACTGGCAGTTGGGTGCTTTAAGCAGAAGGCTTGAATGTGTAGATGTCTTTATGAACTCCATGAGATCTAAAGTACAGAGACAAACAGCAACATGTACAATGTGAAAATACGTCTTTTAAAGTTTCAATTGCCAAGAATTCCTCTAGTTAAATCACAATGCCTAATTTATTTTCTATATAATAGATGGCCTCTTGCATTTTCTGTTGTTCTACAGCATTCTCTTCTGGTAACTAAGGACAACGTCATCTTCTCTAGGCTTGCTAGTGAGGAATAAGAAGCAAATTGTGTGCTGTCCTCTTGTCAGCCAAAGACCAAACTACCTACACCTTTTCCTACTGTGTCAAGCATACCCAGTGTAAGGCTGAGAGTTCAGTGCATTCACTTTGCTGTTCTCTTCAGTTGTTTTTCTGACACCTCACTGGTTCTAGCCTGGTGCACAGGATTAAAAATTCAGGCGTTGTATTGCTCTGTGGGTTTAGGAAGTAGAGGCTTTCAAAGGTGTTGGGTAGCAATCTTGACTTGCCAGCATTTTGAGAGAAGTTTTAATCTGCCTTTGCCCTCAGGGTTGTCCAGCATTCTTTAGAAGTGAATTTATAAAAAAAAAAAAAGATACACACCCTAGGAGCAAGAATTCCTCTGTTGGAGCAAGGCAGGAATACACAGGATTAAGGACTGTTATACAGATACTCTTCTTTTTTCCCAGGACTGGGTTACAAATATCTGCTTTAAACCCAGCTAAAACCTGCAAGTGGATAGGGAATCCCAGATCAGATGATGCAAAGAGGATGAGAGTAATAAAATGTAGAAAGATGAATAAAATCAGTATTTTATGATCCCCATGTGCAGTAGCCGTATTGCTGAGGAAGTCCAAAATTAAACTTGGACATCCTTTGGCAGTTCCTCGATTATGGAAACCAGTGGAAGCACCAGTCTGTGCTCTGGTGCAGCACAACTGTAGGATGTATTTAGTTGACATGGAAACCTGCTGTGTCTTCGTAGATCTGTCCTAGAGGTCTGAAGGAAGCTTGTAATTAAACCAGCTCTTCTCATTAGTTGCCTCAAGTTCTGTGTTGAAGATTGCAACCCAGAAGCCAAGTGTTTTTTATTAGGATGTTTAGGGATATTTCTGGATGGAGTAATACAGACTGAGTGTTGTTCCATAAAGGCTCCCTGAAGAGCTGGCTTCCCTGCCCTGCTTTGGAAGAGCTTTGGTTCAGCACTGTTGTGAGGAATGTGCAGTTTCTGTATGGTGGCAATCTGGCAACTGTTAAAGTTACACATGTTCAGTTACTGTGTGCTTTCATTGGTGATACAAACTACAAGCGAGGACTGCAGTGGTCTTAGGATAGTGTGGTGACAGGGGCTGGCACTTCTGCCCCAAAAAGCAGATAATTGGTGAAACCATTTGAAAGATGGCTTACAGCATGTTTTGCCCGAAGAGAAGCAGCCCAACATTAACACTGTCAAGAGCCACAGAAACGGCTTTCTGTCAGTAACTTAAAAAATAAAAGCTGGCCAGTTTTCCTTGGGTGGCTACTGTACAAGGGGGACAGTAAGAGAAGGACTTAAGGGATTATCTCTTGGGGAGGGGGGCGAGTCATGTGTCGTGCATCTTCCACAGTGTACTAGCCATAGCCTAAAATGCCTTTGCACAACTCCTGCCATGTAAATATCACTTGATAGTTTGTCTTGATAAATAGATCAAATTGAAATTTAGATATCACAGACTATAAAATATCAAACAAAATGGTTTTTAGCTTTTGTGTAGCATGTGAAGTGCCACACAGTTCATGCATCTCAAAATTAATTTTACTTCTCAGTACATGGAAAAATACTAAATTGCAGAACATGCTTCTTTTTTTTCAGAAGAAAAAAACCCAACCAAAAGAATCCCCAATATATTTGAGTTCCAGTGATGTTTCACATTGGCAAGAATTAATAGATAATATAAAGATTTTTTTCATTATGTAAATGTATGTCTTGTTGTATAGAGTTCCATTTTTTCCTGTATTTAATTGTATTCATGTCTGTCTGTCCCATCTCTGTTGGACTCTGCTGGTAGGCAAACAGTTCTTTTAACGGGTGGAAATAAAACTTATCAATTTGATCAATTGGAGACTTGTTCTTTTAATCACGCTCTCCCAGTTGATGGCGGGGGGTGGACAGGGGGGCAGAGAAATCCTTGTTCCCTAGACCTTGGCATTCTTTTGGCCGGTGTGATTTGTGGGGGGAAAAGGAGAAAGGTGCTGCCTGGGCTGGGAGTGCTGAAGGGAGGACGGGGGGGTGGTGCTGCTCGAGGCTGGGTGAGGGGGAGTGCTCAGGAGTTGGGGGAGCCTGAGAGCAGGTGACAATGCTCACTTGAAGTGAGGGCCAGGTCTCAGGGTATCTCCCTGGTGTGAAGTCGCTGGTGCAGCTCAAGTCATAATCTTCCATGTCTCATGTGAGAGCAGAAGTTGATGTGCTCACATTTGCAAGAAAAACTCTGGAGTAAGTAACTACACCTGTTAAGTGTAGATGATTTAGTTTAAATAATTCCTGTCATGTGGGATACAAATCTGAAAACTGTCAAAAGGGAGAAAGTTCATCTCTAGGGAGGGTGTTATGTGTGGAGTCTGGCACATCTGCCAAGAGGAGAAAAATAGAGCAACCAACTGGGGGTGTTACCTTAAAGCATACTATTAATGACATTGTCCAAGTATCTTAAACACTGACAGCCTCAAGAGCATCAGCTACATCTCTGGGGAGCCTGCTCCAGTACTGGACCACCTTCTCAGAGAAGAAATGCTTCCTAATGTCCAGTGTAAACCTAACCTTGTGCAGCTGTCACCGAGTGCTAGGGAGAACAGATGAGCACCTCCCTCTCCACCTCCTCAGGAAGCTGTAGAGAACAATGATGTCATCCCTTGGCCTCATTTTCTCCAAACTAGACAAGCCCAATGACCTCAGCGCCTCCATTGAGGACATCTCTTCCTGTCTTTTCACCAGGTTTGTTGCCCACCTGTGGACACATTCAAGGACCTTCACATCTTACTTAAATTGTGGGGCCCAGAACTGCAAACAATACTCAAGGTGAGGCCTCACCAACGCCGAGTACAGCAGGACGATCAACTCTTCATACACAGCTGGTTATACTGTGTTGGATGCACCCCAAGATGCAAAGAAAATATTCTCACCTACTAATTCATAATGCTTTATTTTATAAATTCTGTTATTTGGCTCATTTAGGGTCCCTCTACTGCCATCCCCAGCTCCTCCATGGTGTGTTGGACACATGATA
This sequence comes from Chloroceryle aenea, assembly GCA_013399075.1. Lineage (NCBI taxonomy): Eukaryota > Metazoa > Chordata > Aves > Coraciiformes > Cerylidae > Chloroceryle > Chloroceryle aenea. The sequence goes on from VWZY01002945.1 coordinate 95,895, forward strand.
ATTTGTGTATGAGCAAGCTTTAAGATGTGAACCATAAACACCCACCTACGTACCACACAAACATCGCCTCTAGACTCAGTCAGTTGCTCTCAGTTAAACTTCACTGGCAATTGTTAATATCTTTCTGGTTTGCCAGCAAATGAGCTTGTTCTGGTATTTAGTTTAGGAAACTGGCAAGAATGATGGAGGCTTCAGGCCCAGACAGCCATAGGTGTCTGAGGCTCAGATACCAAACTCTGGGACTTCCTTTTTAGCTTTGGACAGAAACTGGTGACTGAGGCATGGGAATCTTGAAGGTGAGCTGTATTTGAGAGAACACGCATTACAGACAGGTAATTTTCTCTCTCCTGTGCTTCTAGGTTTGGGAGAACATTGTTCTCGGACCCTGAGAAATCTGGAGTTACTAACAGAGTGAGAAGTACTTACCTGGAGAAGTACTACCCTCTGTAGTCAGATTTGATGCTTCAGTGGGATGGAGGATGCAGCCATTGCAGAAATCTGTTCTCGCTTGGGATCTGACTCTAGATCACATTATTGGAGAGGAGAAGAGGTAAATAGGAACTATAAGCCAGATATCAAAGTCTGTGAAGCTGAAGTCCAGGACTTAAGAAGACCAATCCTGGGCTAGGAAGCCAGATAAGAAACATTGGAACATGTAGTCTGAGGGATGCTCACAGTGCTGCAATATCTGGAGGGAAGTGAGAAATGAGTGGCGAGGATGGTCCTAGGGGCTGATCTGAAGACCAGTGCTATGGAGTGGGGACCAGTGCTGGAGCAACATGATCCAGAAACTGTAACTACAGAGCAAAAGGCAGAGGTATTGCTGCAGCCAAGTTGGTTTTAAGCAGCCAGGCTTGCAAAGGGAAGTAGCCAAGAGTAAGCGTTGGTGTACGTCAGATGGACCAGCTTAGCATGGCCATAGCTGCTTCAAGGAGCCATTGTATTCTGATTGCAGAGCTTAAAGCTCCATTCACCTGCGTGGGGTCTCACAGGGTGGAGATACAGCTCTGAGACAATGCTTATAGGTGATGCAATGCTATTTATGAAGCTTTTGTTAACTGTAGAAACGTATGTCCTTGCATTGTGTTTGATCTACACTTGGTGGCAGTGAGTGCTAATTTTGTATGTTCTGTTTAAATCTCTTTTATTCTGTATGTCAAGAGCATGCAGTTGAGCCTTTGGGCTTGTGAGGACATTTTAACCTCCAAATATTTTATATCTTTTTATCTCTCTTTTGCTTGATGTGAAACCCAGCTTGATTGCTTATGTGGTGCTTTGTTTCACCTGAGGACCAAATTAATGAGTTTCTACAGCTGACTTAAGGCCCACTAAGAATGCGGTGCTTCACTGCTTGATCTTCTGACATCCTAAGTCCTCCTATAATTTCTTTTTGAGGGTTCTGGGAAGGTAAGAGGAACAGAAAAATCTGGTCTGGGGCTTCCCAGAGGAGAAGATTTACAAGGAGAGCCTCCTGTGCTGTCTCCAGATACAGTTCAAGGGTTCTTTACCCTGACATGACACTTCAGAGAGGGGTACTACACATGCCAGTGGTGGAAGGTGAATACAAAGGTCTTGTGATGTATTATTCTGGTTTTGTTAGGAATGAGATGGCAGTCTCTAACACCTTTTCAAAAATCTACCGAATATTTGTAACATTCAGTAAAGCCCTTGATTACATCAGCAACATAAACCCAAGAGCCTTTTTTCCCACTAGTAACTCTGCTACTCTCGTATTGTAAATTCAGACTCAGTGCATTTTTATTTTCCATATTAGATGTTATCTTAAGGTTGTAGGCAGGGCAGTTAAAAGCAGATACATTACAACAGAAAATGTGAATGGGGAATTGCTTGTTTCTAAACCTGTTTCTTTCCTCAAATTGCATGAACGAGATGTTAGCATTAAAAATGTTACACAGAAAAACCACAGGTTATGATGTTGATTTAATATAAAGCTAACAAAGGTAGAGGGATTAATGGTCTCAGATGTCTGTCTACACAAGCACTTGCTGACATCCATTTTAAACACATTTCCATTATTTATATGGAAAATCGTTTCCCAAGGAGAAGTATCCCTTTCAGTATCTGCTCAGATACCCTCTGCCCTTCCCAGGCCCTGGTGGCACATGCAGCAGCAGAGCAGAAGCAACCCCTAGCTCAGTGCCCTCTGCTCCTGCAGAGCATCTGAATGTGCCAGGTTAAACATTCTCCCTACCACAACGATCCCAACTGAAGCGAGGTCCCTGCTGTGCTCCATGAGTTCACGCTGCTCCTGATGGTGGAGACATGAAGCAGAGGCACCTCATGGCCCTGTGGGATGGGGTCGATGGAGCAGCAGTCATTTTTTATGCGTTCTCCTGTGTAGCTTTTTTTGCAGATCTTGATTTGCAGCATTGTGACAAGTGGGCACTTTATAATTAGTGTGATTAAAAGCACACACATTGCAGTGGAAGGGAGAGTGTAAATTAGGCATTAAAACTCTGCTGCAAGGAGGCTTCTTTCCTTTGCCTTAAATGCCTCCATAAATCTCATTTCAGTTCTTGCTCTGTGGGGGGAGGGTGTGAGCTGTGGCTATTTCAGTGACCACCCCAAATCATTTATTAATAGCCACAAAGATCATAACTTTTTTGTAACTCGTTCAGCAATCACAATTTTAGGCATGGATCACACATATATTTGTGCCTTTCTCCTCACTGGAGTGCAGACAAATGAATTTTAAAAATAGCCTGGGGTGAAGGTTTAAGTCATTCATTTTACAAGGCTCTTTAAAAGCTTCTTTTCTAACCTGCCAAATTATAGGATGGTTATAATTTGTTTAAGTCTTTCAACATTTAAGAAAATGCCTGCTGCATATTGAAGCCTCAGTACCCCTCAGCTGAGCAAACTGAGCGTGGGGCTGCAGGAGCAGCCAGGGCTCCGCTGGGGAAGAGCTGCCTGCTCCACGCCGCGCCTCCTGAATTGCAAAGAGCTAATTAGAAGAAATGCTTGCAAAAGACTGATTTGCTGACACTTCTGGCTAATACATATCTGAAGTGCTTTTATCATACTGAGGACTCTCTGTCAGCAGAGATGGTTTATTAGGTTTGCCACCCAGTGTTCCCTTTATTTTTGCCTTCCCCTGCCTCTTGTGTTTGAAGGCAGAGGGCACTGCGTGGAAAGCAGTGCTGTTTGGCCCTGTGGCTGCCACCGTTGCTCAGAAAGAAAGGGGACTCCAGCTGGAGGTGCTTGGACTCTAAAACCAATTTATTATTATTATTATCATTATTATTATTTTTACTTGACTAGCAAAAATCATCCAGTTTCATAAACTTCTATAGCTGTCTGCAAATTGTCCCCTGGAGCCTTCATTTCTGAACCTCCTCTCCTGTGAAAGTGGGGCTGTTGTTTGACATGTGTTTGGGGGTGCTGAAGGAAAAGACTGGTGCCCTGTTTACCAGATTGGTTGCAAGCCCACTGGTCTCTCTGGTAGCAGGGTGGTTCCACGGGGCCAGAGCAGGGCAATACCTGTTAATCTGAAGAGACTGATGAAATAATTGTGTCAGGTACACAGCAGTTCCTTGGAAATGGAAGTAGGATGGGTTTGTTATCAAAGCAGTGGAAAGTAAAGCTGTGTATACTCCTGTTATACCTCAGCATTGCTACCTAGTAGGATTTTACTGGGTTTATAATTGTTTCATATCAGTTAGGTTGCCTAGAAAAAACTTATTTTGACATTTTTTAAAAAACACATGTTTATGCATTTATAGATCTATACTGTCCTATAGGCTGATTATACAGCTGCACTTGCAATGGTTGGGTATACTGGACAGGAGTCCAGTCTTCATCTTCTCTGTAGCCACCCCCTAAACACTGGAACATGGTGATAAGGTCCCCCCTAAACCTCCTTTTCTCAAGGCTGAACAAACCCAGTCCTCTCAGCCTTTCCTCATCTGGCAGTTTCCCAGTCTGTTGATCTTCTTTGTGGTCCTTCTCTGGACCCTCTCCAGCCTGTCCATGAGATTTTTTTGCATAGTGGGGACTAAAATTGATCACAATATTCCAGGTGTGGCATGAAAAGTGCTGAGTGGGATAATGTCATCTTTATCTCTTTTGCTGCTGCCCTTATTGATACAACCCAGCATTCTGCTGGCTTGCTTTTTATATGGTAACAAAATATTGTTAGAATGCCTCGTTGCAAGATTTTGTTCATTAAACAATGGTAATGAAACTTGATTAGAAATGAATGTCTTTCTAACTAGTCTATTTTTGCTTTATGCATTTAGTAATTTGAAGAAATCAGTGGTGAATAGCAAATTTTGTCAGTGTTGTGAATAATTATACCTGCAATTATTAAACACTTGTTATTAAAGCAGATGATGGAGTTGGCAATTCCTGTTTAAGCTGCATACTAAAATATTAAGGAAGCCAAGAGAAAAACAATGGAGATGATTAGGGATCTTGGTGAGACATATGGAAGAAAGCTGACTCTTATTCAGCCTATCCAGGGAACTGTTAGAGAGGATTTAACACAAGTATTTAGTGTATTGAAATACTTTGTGATAACAGGCCCAGTACAAGAGGGAAGGGACAATTTGAGGTTATTGGCAAACATTAAAACGTGAAGTTGTGGTTCTTTATTTTCTTCAGCCCTCAGCTATGAGCCAGGCATCACACCAATATATTACCTTACATTTTACACGAGATAAGAGAAGAATGCCTGGACAACACGTGGGTGGACAGGTGAACAGCAAAATGATGGAACTCACAGAAGAGCAGTTTGAATTTAGCACGAAACATAGCAGTGGAATCTGCTGGTACCCTGTCAGGAGTTTCCCAGCCCCTGGAAATATCCGGTGCTGAAAGGGAGAAATGCAGCCTGGTGCAAGCCCCGATGCTTGGGGTTGGAGACCCTGCAGCATAGTGGTAGTGGTTGATGCTCTTAATGCTGCACCTCCTGGTTGCAAACCCTGCTGACCCAGGAGGAGAAGATCCTCCTACCTCTTGTTGATGAAAAATTATGGAAGTATTTATGCAGAAAGTCAATATGGCCCTTCTGGGAGTTTTCTGGGCAGCCTAGAAAGGAAGAGTTACTCAGCTACCCAAAGGCATCACAATTCAAAACAATATTTTTTTCTGCAAGAACTAGGTATTTCCTCAGAAAGCATTTTTGTTTCAAATTGTGGTGGCCCAGTGCAGGACACCAATAACGCCACACGCAGCTCTTGCTGACTTCACCACACTGTATCACACCGGGCTTTGTGGGTGCATGTGCTGAGAGTTCCAGAGAGGAATTTCTCCCCTCCTCAGATTTATTCCAATTCATGTTGATTTTAATTCTTATTTATTTTGTTGTCGTGTTAATTTCTCTGTCAAGTAGCTGAGTACCTTTCAAAGCAGTGACTGGTGAGAAGCAGTGTCTCCCCTGAGGCTGCTCCCTTGCTGTGGTGTGTTGGGGTCTTGACCACCAGTGAGCTAGTTGTGGCTTTGCCAGATCGTCTGTCAGTGTGGACCAGTCCAGGAGCAAAGGCCAGACAGGCTGTTTTCCTCATCCTCTGGCTGGAGGAAGGACAAGAGCCTGTCAGCACCATAAAATATTGTTACTGCTACTTGGAGAGTCAAAGAGCAGACTCTATTCAGAACACAAGGCCACCCCAAAGGCTGGTTTTCCCAAGAACCCTGCTGAGGGGTAGCACATTTGTTTTACATATATTCAACTGGTATTGCAAAAGGGTCAAAAGGGAGGAAGGCAGCTTCATAACTGTTCTCAGGAAACAAGGCAATGTGGATTTCTCAAAGCTGGCTGTTGTGCACAGGTGCCAGGATCCCATGGACTTGCTTGTGACAGGAGACGGTCACTGGTGCTGTGGTGCATGCCACCACATTGCTCAACTGAGGGCCAGTGAGGATTTGAGGACCTTTGTGTTATAAATTCACATCATATTTTGTTCCTGGAGGTAAGATGACAGATGTGGTTAAACGATGATGGGCTGTGTTTACTCTGGGTCCATGAAGAAAAAGAAATGATGCCTCAGATTAGAGATCGGAGATGAGCAAAGTGAAAACTCATATTTGCCAAATTACCTCAGCTCCAGCGGAGAGATTAACGGGCAGCATTGGGATGTCTCCATTACATGCATCTTCACCTAATGGTTCCAGTTAGACTGAAATATTTTCTTTCTGCTGCCATAAAGCAGGTGAAACTCTACCAGAGGAAAATAATTGATATTAACTTTCAAAAGGATGGTCATTTGGACTGAAATAAAAATCCTGTGGTTAACAATATGTGCTGGAGCTACAAGATCAAGCAGTGAATTACTTATGAAATAGCTACAGGGAGGTCTTTGAAGCGGTGAATGGGGTAAAGCGTGCCCTGATATGTTTAGCAACTGATAATGCAAATTGCAGAAGAGAAGAGGAGAGGAAAAGAAATTAACTTTCTAATATGTTGTTGAGTATTTATTAAGTTCCCTGACACTTCTTAAGAGAACTTGCTCATTAATCCCAGGGTCGTGGAGAACTGCCACTTGAGGTGATTGTGCCACTGGCTTGTACCTGCTCCAAGACCCTCCACTGCAAGGGAAAGTGCTTCCATCTCTGTCGTGCCCTCTTTATGGTTTGCAAACTGACCCCTCTGAAGTTATTCTGATGTTTAAAGACCTTTAAAGTTTAAGGATAAAATGTCTATATTCTTGCACAAGGTGTGTCCGTGTTTTCCCACCAGGAGCTCCACAGTCTGTCCCTGTATGCAGTTGGAATCTGGTGTCAGCTGCAGGGGAGGTGTTGTGTTCCTTCACTGTCCTCACTTGGCCAAGCATGTGATGGGGCCATTCCTAATGGGGAAATTTCTACAGTTCTGGAGGGTTTGGAGGTGATGGGAGTCCAGATATTTGAAAAGTTTGGTCGACACTCTCCCTGAAGGGCAGAGGTTGATGAGGCAGAGAGGGAGAAGCCACCACTTCAGCATGGGAAAGTCCTCAAGAGCAGCTCTCATGACAATGTCCTTTGGCAGTGAGTGAGGGGCATGGCCCCATTCTCTGGCTGTGTTCCCTATTTACTCCCTGCTGAGCTGCTCTGCTGGTTGCATCTGCAGCTTCCCACCCAGAAATGTCTGGTGCTTTTTTTGGAGGAGATGCACTCTTTGGTGGAAGACCAGAGGAGGCAGCAGGGACGCCTTGTCTGGTGCAGGCAGCTCTCACCCAGGCTGGAGAAGAAGGTGCATAGACATGGATGCTGAAACCTGCTGGATGAACACCTGTCCCTGCACAGGCTGGTTAGAGAAGGGTGCAGTATGGTGTCAGTGGGGCAGAATGCAGTGGAGGAGGGTGTCAGAGGAAAGATCACCACTATTTCTGTGAGCTCCATTCCTTGCAAGTGACGAGTACCTGCATCAGCACCAGTTTAGGGAGTCTGTGATTAGGGTCAGCTGCTTCTCAGCATTACACATCCCAGTAGACAACTTTGAACATAGCTCTGTCGTTACTTTTATATTGAAAATCATTGGTTTTACATCTGAGAAACAGACTGATGTATTCGTTGCGGTCTCAATAGGATTAATTGAAAACTGATGTAGCTCCTGAAAGCCATAAACATTGAGCTATATATTTGCCTTAAGCTGAGACCTGACATACACTGCAAAAATGCTCTTGCTCCTTCCACAGGTAGACAGGCTTTCTAATGGGCACCAGCTTTTTCCTGCATGCATTTGAAATCTCTTCATATGAATCCTCCATATTCTCTTGGTCACTGTAACACATCTTCAGCGACTGTTAACTCTGCAGGGTCACTGTGCCTTACTTCACAGTACCCTGGTGACCGAGACTGCAGAAACATGCTCTTCTGCTGCAGCACAAAAAAAACAACAAAAAATATTCCATTGATCTGGAATAGTTTCTTACATTTTTTCAATGAATGAGAGCAGCAATTTTAACAATGTTATTTTTAAAGGCCTATGTAAAACCATTTAAATACTGACAATAACCATTTCACCATAGGTGGGATTTTTTGCATCAGTGAAACTGTTCGGTGTAACTGGTGTGAACTTGTATTCCAGTTAGCATTCTGTTTCCTTTTGTTTCCTTTTTTTTTTTTTTTTAAGGAAACTGATGAGAAATTACTAACCCAGCTCAGTTTAAGAATTTAGCACTTATTTAAGGAGCAGGTGTATGCCAGGCCAGCATGCCCATGGGATGTTCAGCTGTGCATGTGCCTGGTGAGCTGATTTTGCCAATCCCCATCTTCTGTGCAGGTGCTTCCGTGCTCTGGCAATCTGCTCTTTGGCTCCACCAGCCCCTTCAGGTCCTCTCTAGCGCTGGAGCTGGGGTCAGACACACAGGCAGGTCTAACAGCATCTGCTAAGGCCAGCAGCCAGCAAGCGTCCCCTCCCGCTTGCACCACACTTGCAGCCAGAGCCCCGTGTGAAAAGTGAATATTGACACTTGTTCAAAAGTTGCTCCAGTGCCTTGAATCGCTCACTTTTGTTTTCAATCCCAGCATGAAGCAATCACCATTTCTCATGCATATACAAGCAGGTTGTTAAACTGCCTGCTCCAAATCTCTTGCTCAGCCTTCTTCCACCAAGGCTCACACAGTTTCTGTGTCTAACATCCCCTGTCTAGAAGTATTGATGCCAAGCACACCGTTTCATGCTGCAAAGCTCAGACTAACTGATGTAATAACAGAAAGCTGTGATGTAAGAACATGCTTTGCATAATACAATTAATAATTAGGGCACGCTTAAAGCAGCAGGCCTGAATGTGCATGTAGCCTGACCCTATTCTTGACACACGGGTCTTCATGGTGTCAGTTTATAGAAGAAACACTTGGCTAGAGAGATGTTATTGCTCTGCTTCCTCACCTTCATCCTTCTGCCTTGATGGTCCCAAAGGGAAACTCCACAACAGTTTTTAATTGCCAGGGCTTGCATTTCACAATCCACAGAGCACGACCGGCAGCACAGCATTCACTGCTGCTCCACCAGCGAGCTGAAGCTCCCAGGAGACCTGGGCTCACTCCACAAATCAGGTGTGGCATCTGTCTGCAAACACAGCACTGGACCAGGTAAGGGAATTGAATGGCCCAGAGGGCTGATGGGTGAGAAGAACTGGAGTCTGGTTTCAGATCCAGTTTCACACAGAACCTCAAAAAGAGCCTCCAGATCTGGATGGTGATTTATGCTAGAGGCAGCCAAACCTCCTGTCTCTCTGAGCAAAGTGATAGTAAAGAATTATTGAATCATAAAATCATAGAACCATTTAGGTTAAGACCCTTAAGATTATCAAGTCCAACTATTTATCTAACATTGCCAAGTCCACCACTAAACCATGTCCCTAACTGCTGCATCTATTAGTCTTCAAAATACCTCCAGGGATGGTGACTCCACCACTTCCCTGGGCAGCCAGTTCCAGGGTTTTACAACCATTTTGATGACAGAATTTTTCCTAATATCCAACCTAAGCCTCCCCTGGTGCAACTTGAGGCCATTTCCTTTTTTCCTATTATGTGTTACTCGTCAGAAGAGACCAGCCCCCACCTCACTACAACCTCCTCTCTTGTAGTTGTAGAAAGAAGTAAGGTCTCCCCCGAGCCTCCTTTTCTCTAGGCTGAACAAGTCCCTTCCCTCAGACTTGCTCTCTAGACCCTTCACCAGCTTTGTTGCTCTTCTTTGGACACCCTCCAGGACATCGATTCCCTTTTTGTGGTGAGGGGCCCACAACTGAACATGGTACTTTAAGTGTGGTCTCACTCATGCTTCCCAGTGAAACAGATGCACAGTCCGCTCCTGGGTGGGCAGCTGGGTGCCAAAGGGGAATGAGCAACATCAGTGGCCCCCAGGAACAGGGCAGGGCATTGTGTCACCCCCAGAGCCACTGCACAAGCACAGCCCACAGCATTATCTGATATAGCCCAAGCTGGGGAGGGTGACGGCTTCCAGGCAGGGGACCGTAGCCCTTGCTTGCAGCAGCATCTTTCCCTTTGCCCTCATCTGCCTTCCATTTTGTTGCAAGCCCTGAATGCACTTCGAAGAAGTATAAATTCATAATAAGCATGTTACAGAAGTTCAGTACATCTGGGGCAGATTAAAAAGCCGAAACTTTCATGAACAGACGTAAGTGTCAAGAGAGATTTATTCTGAAACAACTTTGGTGCTCCGTGGTGCTCCCTGTGCCAGTTAGAACAAATGCACAGTAAGTTCATAATCTGCCAGTGACTATAGACACAAAATGCTGCTGACCTGACGCTTGTACCCTAATTCAGATACATGTTGTGCCCTCTGGATGTACGATGGTGCTGCCTGGGACTCAGCACACCAAATAAATACATGTATTCTTACATCACCAGAAAGCAGAGCTGCTGTAAGCCTAGGATTTGCACAGTTTGGGGATCAGTGTGGTTTTGATTTTGCAAGTGGCTTTCATCGTTTTCCATGGAAAATAAACTTCCACTATTTCATTCCACTATTTCACCACACCCCAATTTCCCTGGGTACAAATTGCAAATACTTGAGCTAATGCAGCGCTGTGCCACTGGATGTGGAGGCAGAGGTTTTGCAGCACCCTATGCTGATGCTCAGGCACCATGCCACAGCCCCCAGCAGCTCTTGCATGGTTGCCATGCTGTTGCAGGGAGAGATGGGATGGGGCCTGAGCTGGAGAGGGGCAGTCGAGCCCTGCCAAACTGTCTCCACTCTGTGCCAGGCTAAGCAGTGCTAACAGAGGAAACTGTGAGCTGCTAAATTTGCCCTGGGATCTTTCCCTTGTGATATAGGTCATGCTCTGCATCTTGCCTGCAAAGCAGGGGAATCTCCCTGGTCTTCTTGTTGCAAAGCAAATCCTGTCTTGGGAACAGTGGTGCTCCCATGAGTTTGTGCCCAAGAAGAAGGGGAACAAATCACCCATCTCACGGAGCTACAAATACATTTGTTGTCTATTGCATTTTAATATCAAAACAAAATGCTCAAGTAGTGGATGGTTTACTTATTCCTTTTGCTTCCTGAACAACCGCAGACACCAGTCTGAACTCTGCAAGTCTCCACTGCACCGGAGGCTGTGGCTGAGAAGACCTCCAGCACAGCGAGTGCTCGGTTGCATGATCACAAGCATGTTGTGCTCCTGGTACGGACTGGAGGGAGCTCTCTTCATCTCCATCCATCCTCCTCCTTCCCAGTTTTCCTGATTTCAGGAAAACTGATTTCTCGGTCATTCTGTGGCTGACCTACAGCACATTTCAACAGGCTGACAACAGCAATTCAAATGTCTGCGCTGTATTGCTGCTTAACATCTCCCAGACTTTAATTTCACCTTGAACTCTGCAGGACTGGCTAAAACTGCTCTGGAAAAAGGTATCCTACGAACTGCCTGTGTTCAAGGCCAGGAGACGGATTTATCAATTTTCCTTTAAAACATCTGGCTTTGATTACTGGGAGGCAGATGGCAACCTGGGTGAGGTGTTGGTCTGACCTAGCTGGACATCAAAGACTACTCTGCAAGAACAGATTTTAATGTTTTAATGAAGTGTCCATTACATCCAAGTGTGTACAATATATGCTTGCGGTTTCCCCAGGGAATGACCAGAAGGAAAACCGAAAGGAACCAAGCATCTTCAGGGGCAAGCTTTCTGTTTGTTTTCTTAGGACATTGACTGAATGGTGTCTATTAAACCAAGCATCCACTGCTTACAAAACCACAGGGTGCTAGGAAATTTTGAGTTTGAGGAGGTCAACAGCAAGATTCCAGTGAGGGTAAATAAAAAATAATAAATGCAGTTAAAATAAATGTGGTTTTTGTGCTTGTGGCAAAACTCCAGAGAAGAAATTCCAGGAAGATGTTTTGAAGTTTAAAAAACATTCCCCAAGACTTTGGGAAGTTCCAGAAGTAGTAAGGGGACAAGAGCTGCATCCACAGCAAGCCCTTCCTCTAAGGAGCCCACAGAAACAAACAAACACTTTTTGATTTATAAAATGAGAAATCTTAACATCAGAGTCTTCCTCAGGCAACTCAGGACTTAGTATTAGGCATGAACAACATCTGTACCCATCACCTTAGAGGACAGAGCAAAACAAGGATCAAATGATTAATTTTGTTGTTTACAATGTAGGTGCAGTGCTCATTCTCAAGTTCAAGAACTTGAACTGCATTAGGGAACAGTCACTATCTCACTAAATAAATGCCTTCATTTGTCTTTTTTTCTTGCCAATCTTAAAAAAAAAAAATAAAATTACAAATATATCTTTTCTTTGTGTCTTTTTCCTACCTCCTGTCAAACAATGGCCCATCCAAGGGCATCTCTCAGTTACAGCTGCGGCTACCTGCAAGAAAATGTAGAACAGGCTTCACCTCCAGGCATCACCTTGGAAACAGCAGAGTGGCTTTATGCAGTGTCCAGGGGAGAGTGGGATGCTTTACAGGGAAATGAAAAAGGCATTGACCTTCTCCAAAGTGCTCTCAATCTGTTGTTTATGGTAGGTAACAGCACCCAGGTGGATGCAGGTGGACATAGGCTGATGCTTGTGGCTGTCAGCCTTGACTCCACACCCCTGAGCATGGTGGGGTCAGCAGGGTGATTGCGGTTGGATGCGCAGTTCTCGGTTCCCAGGCTTGGGACATTGCTTCCAAGACTTGTGTTAATACCGATGATGGAGGTCTGCTGAGCATGTCTCTCAGTTTCTTTTTTGTTATCACCAGGAGGAATCTTTGCACCACGTCAAATTGTTCTGCACTGTGGAGGGAGCCTGTGGCTCTTGCAGTGATGTAATTCTGATTACCAAGAGTTGCATTGTGCTAAAATAAACTACATCCTCTGCTGGCTGATGTCACTGTGGAAAGGAATGGCCTCATAACCTGAAAATCTAAGGCTGATAATGGGCAAAATGGTAACACATGCACGTGGCTTCGCATGGAAAGGGTTTACTCATTAAAGACAAAGCAGAAAAGCAGCAGCAATTCCTGTAGAAAAAAAAATAGGTGACACAGACACTTACAAAGGTATAAAATGAAGTCAGGCTGTTGTTTCTGTCTTCCTTTAATCACACCTCATCCAAGCCGCCTGATGCTGTCACCCACCCTCACTCTGTGCACAAGGAATAGCTCTGCTGACTGCCACAGGTTCAACAGAGATTTCTCCATGATACTTTGGCCACTCCAGAGATCCCATCCAACACACCACCATAAATAAAGCAGAGTGAAGGCCTGGGAATGAACCTGTGGCATAGCTCAGGTTTATAGCATCTGTCCTGCTGCAAACCAAGGGGATCCTGCTTGTTTTAGCTCGTTACCAGGGAATCTTGCAAGAGCCCTCCTGTGCAAAAGGGACAGCAGAGCTGGGGGAGTTGCCACCATGCTGGGGGAGAGTTGCAGCCCACAGTGACATGGCAGCTACATGTGCCACTGACTGCATTGTGTTTCAGATGAACTGAGCTGTACTTTGTAATATTTTCACAGCAAGATGCAGCGTTAGGGATGCTGGCAAGAGGGAAGCTGAAAAAACAGAGATCTGCAGAGACTGTGTAAGTGGGGGTTAGAAAAAACATGCACTAATTGTCTTCATCTTGTCAGTTATCTATGATATTCAGATGTACCTTTATTTCTAGAGTTGACATGAGATGCTGTAAGAATAAGGATCACTTCAGCTTGCAGGCAGAAGGATGCTTTTGCTAAAGGTGAAATGTATTGAGAACACTCCTGATACTGAATAGGCGATTTCCTCCATGCTTTGTCTTGACAAGAGAGAAAAAACACCTGAGTCAAAAGTGTAGGTACTGCACCTGGAGTAGAACCCAAGCTTTTCCCCCCTTCCTGCTTTCACTGCAGGTGAACGACTCACTGTCCACCCTGTGAGCTCACATCACAAAGCTTTCATCACTCAGTGCTGCCATCCTAGTGATGCCTCCTGGTGCCAGTGGCCTCATGTGGCATCAGTAAGGACCAGCAAAACACGATGTACAATTTCCCATAAAGGAGGGAGGCAAACAAGGGCTTCAGGACTCGGGACACATTCTTATGGAGACAAAGTCAGCAGAAGCTGTCATCAGCTGATGGACTGAGCTCTGTGTGTGTTGGTGGTCCCTCTATATCTCCATGAGCCTAAGAGGAAAGATGTGGCCATGCAGAGAAATTCAGCAGCTGTGCAGGATGGTTACAAACCATAAAGCAGGCAGCTTCATTTACTACCTTGATTCTTGCAGGCTGCCTCAGGCTGACAAAATCAAATGATCCACAGAGGGTGAAGTAAATGAAAAAAACATCTGTCTCTGGTGCTGGCTGAGGATCTCGGAAAAGACCTGCATCTCAAGGTGATGGAGGCACCAACAGGGCCTCAGGCTTTGGGACGTGATTGCATGTGACGATGGGAATGAAGTGAAACCCGTTAATTAGCTCTGTTATTGGGAAAAGCAGAACTCTTATATGAATGAGGTAAGTTCATGGGAAAAACAACCTTTTTATTTGCAGGTTTTTAGGTTTTCCAGCTTGAGGCCTGAGCTTCAAGACACACGTAGCCATGCACAGACTCCCTGGTGCTGCGGCAATGCCAGGACCAACTTCCTCACCAGTGGTTACAACTTGGGAGAATATGGGTGCTTGGTGTTATGGTTACTCTGAGGCTGGACTTGCTGAGCAAGAACAGGAGGCTGCAATAACTTGGATGTTCCCTGACCATTAATTTTTTGAGAAAATGTTTCTTTTTGTTGGTGGTGGTGGTTGGTTTTAAAGAAAAGTGTTTCATCCCCTGTGCAGAGGGGACATAGGATGAGCTCACATGTCTTGCAGTGGGGTGTTTTGAGATGACCAGTACACTTAACTGGAGTGCACAGACCTGCAGAACCCATGGACTACTTTTCGCACACGGGCCTAAAAAAGTGAAATAATGGGTGGCTCAAAAACTTGACATTTATATATTTTTTTAACCTGCTTTTATAAACGCTTGAGGAATGGTGCTTTAACCAACTATCACAAATACTGTGGCAAGGCAGTGGATATATAACTCCTTCCTGCAGATCTGAGCATTAAGCCATCCTAACAGAGGATGGTAGAACAGAGAGAACTGCTTTTTAAGTGCTGCCTGTATTAGATACCACTTAGATTGGTTTATAGTGATCTGACCTGTTCCAACATAATTCCACTGACTTTTTACACAATGTTACTGTTGTGTTTTATAGGAGAAGATGATGGTTTAGTTCAACCACAGCAGTTTTTTTACAGATCAACCTACTTTATAGATCAGGTTTATATGGTTCTTGTAAGAGGCTCAGAAGGAAGATTGGCACAGTGGTTTTTATTTCCATTTTATACAAGGGCAACTGAGCCCAAGATGATTACATAAATGGTGAGAATCACACAGGGCATTGGGCAGACAAGCAAACTTAAGTCAGACCCTGCACATTCTAAGCTAGGGCACAAGCAACAAGTACCATCCAAGGGGTAACCCAGATTAGAACGATTTCTAAAGGGTATCCTCTATAGAAAGACTTCTTCCAAGAAACACATTTCTGGCAGCTCTTTCCTTACCAGCTTTCTAAGCTCTCAAGCTGCCAAAAATGAATTGCTCTCTTTGAGAAAGCTTTCGATTTACTCAGGCTGAATCTGCCACCCCTTATGGATTTGAGTTATTAACCATTATTTTTATCTACACTGCATCTGGCTACCACATTTGCTTAAATAAAGATATTTTTCACTCTTTTTCTTTTGCATTTTGAAGCAAATAAAATTGCTTGAAATGTAGAGAGGTGACCATTCTTTGAGAAGTTCAGGATTTTCAAGGAAATCTTTAGCATAAAGTACTTCTCACAGCAGCAAGTTATTTTACTGAAGCACATAATGTAGTGGTTTTATAGACCATTTACTTACACCTGTTTAATGAAATATCCCTTCTCTGTTCCAGCTTTGTTCTAATTTAGTAACCAAGATATAAAATAATTTGGAGAACACACCCATCTATTACCCGGTACTACAGCAATGTCATATTTTTAATTTTGAATGAGGTGACTGAAAGTGTTTCATTAGACAAAGACAGAAAGCTGTTATATGGTCTGTAGAAGCTGAAAAGAGTATATATGAAATAAGTATACATACACTTAGAAATAAGTATATATAAAGTTATCAAATCCAAATCCAGCTACAACCTAGTTCTCCTGACTTCAGTTGGCATGAATTGCCTATAATAATGGAGACATTTTAAAAGGAGGAAGAGAAAATGTCTCATTTCTCATTCAGCCTTGACTCAGGCAGGATAGGGAAAATTTATCCTTGAAAAAAACAGTTTCTAACTAGTTAAAGTTGCAGCGCTGTCTCACTGTGGTGTTGTTCAAAATCATTTGAGTGCCATCCTGAAAAGTGGAAGGAAGACGGAAGGGCAAGGAGAAGGGAGAAGAGNACGAAACGAAACGAAACGAAACGAAACGAAACGAAAAGAAAAGAAGAAAGAAAAGGTGGATGCTGATTTCTCTCTGGAGGTAAAGATAAAGGTATGTTAAGATGCATAAGGATTAGGTTCATTTTTATTCATATGCGTGACTAAGCCAGTGCATATGTAATTTTTACTATTTCAAAATAAATAAATGCATAGATAGATAAACTCAGACTATTAAAAGCCCTGAAACTCCAGCAGCATTAGCCTTCTGCTAATGGTTTGTGCCCAGACACAGTGTACATTAACAAGCCCATCTCTGCTGAAGCTTTTGATGTTACTGTTGCACTTGACAACTCTGATACTGAAGTAGCTTAGAAAATGTCTCTTGTCGGCCTTTCTAATGCACAAACTGCCTCCTTGCACTTAAATGCCTCTTTCGAGCACATACTGTGAAAACACGTCAGTGTTTATTAAGTCCGGGGCTAGAGATGTGGATTGGCCTCAGTCTCCTCTGATACCAAGGCAGACGATGTTCTACCCCCTGCAGGATCAACTCTGAGCTGGCAAATAATGCTATATTCTCATTCTTCATGAAGTAAATTCCCTTTCTCTGGCAACTGCACACTCTTGGAGTGATGCCAGCCTTATCCAAATGTGACTTGCCCTTTGGGAATTTCCTTGAATATTTTCTCTCATAGGAATGGGAGAAGCTCAGAATTATGACAACCTGTATTCATATAAATACCATGGAATGGTTGTTTACACTGAACTGCTTATCAATCAAGCAAAAAGCCCCACTGAGAAAATTATGTGACTTGGTTGGAATAACAGGTAGCTCTTAAAGGACCTGCAGCCAAATCTCAGACATATTTATACTTGCAGCTATGAGGTTTCTCATCCTCAGCACCTTTTTGGATAACATCACTGTAATAGCTGTTTGAGATTTCTGAGGATTAAAAGGTCTGGTTTGGACTTCAGGAGAAAGATGGAAATGATTTGACAACCCAAAGGTAAGCTCAGTAAATCCAAATAACCTCATCAAACAAACTAAATCTTTAAGTTGAAGTGCAGACACTTATTGTGGTAAGGAATTTGGTCCAGACTGGAATTTCACAGATGATTTTGGTATCTTTGATCTTGGACCAAATACTAGCCCCCAACACCCCAGGCTTGGAGGCATCTCAATTAGGCCACCTCTGAATCTCCATCTTCACTGAGATATGCTGCACTATGGAGAGTGGAAATGAAGTTTCCCATGGGGTTGGACTCTGCATCTCCATACTCCTTCCCTTCCCCTCCCAGCTCTCTCATTTCCTCTCTGCCTGGGTGGGCAGGCGGCAGCACCTTTTATGCCATGCTTGAAGTTATGCTTGGGCTGACTGGCCAGTGGGTTCTTGCTTCTCATTACAAATAAGAGACTGAAAGTGTTTTTCCCTTTATGGGGCTACCCTGGGGATGTTAAAATGAATGTCCACCTAAAACTTGCAGGATGGCACATCTGGGCATCTCTGACTCCATCAGATGAGCCTGAAAGTGATTGGTGGATTAAAAAAATTCTTAAGCAGGTCACTGAGAAAAAGTGGTAGCACATAATTTGCTTTCTTTGCACACTACTGCTAGAAAAAGCTTAAAGAAATTAGCTTTTCTAGCTTACTTCTTTGTCAGTGCTTAAACTGATATGTTCTGCTGCAGCCACAAGCCTCACTCCAAACATGGGATGTGTCTACTTCATGGCATCAGTGGTTGAGATTAACCTTGTGTTACAAGAAAAAGCAGCAGTTTTGGTGCCTTGTCCTCCACAGTTTGGTGGTAGATGTCTGCATCACAGCCTAGGCTGCAAAGGCTCATTGAGGTTTGAACCCATTCATGTAAAGAAGCTAGAGGCTTTTGATGGATCTCTTCTCTCTCAGACCCCACTCAGAGTGGAGACAGAAACAGGGACTGGCAGAAGACCTGAGGAAGAGAGAGGCAGAGATTGAGAACACAAAATACACATGATTATTTGCTTTGCCAGGTTTCACAGGATCACAGGATGTCAGGGGTTAGAAGGGACCTTGGAGATCTTCAAGTCCAACCCCCCTGCCAGAGCAGGATCATATAATCTAGAATAGGTCACAAAGGAACGGTTCCTGCTGGCCTGTTTGAGCAAGGCACCTTAAAAACCAGCTCTGTAAAAAACAGTGCCCTGACATGGCTTCAAAACTTCCTCGAAGTGAGTGCCCCATGTTTGCTCTCCTCAGCCTGCTCACATGCAGAACATGACTCCCTCCCCTTCCTCCCTACCACAAGACCTACAGGCTCTGCTCCTTGCCAAGCCAAATTACAATTACTGTTAGCACTGAATCTTTATTGTTTGAATTTTGTCTGTGTGCTGCTTTTCAGCTCACTCTCCACCCCCCTGCAATAAAGGAAGGGCAATGCCCTCACATTGCTGTCCTCCCTTCCCTCCTCCTGAGACGTCATTCCCAGGGAAGTACATGCAGTAATCTGGCAGTTGATTTGAGGACATTCCAATAATAAGTGAAATTTTAAGAATGACATTGAAGGTGGTGAGGTAAACTGGGCTTTTCTAGGTTTACACGCCATACCTGCAGGATCCTAAGGCTCCAATTCTCCACTTCTTTCTGTTCAACCATGCTGTCTGTGACTACTGCTAATTCCCCAGTGTCATGATGGTGGAGAGATGTTCCCATGCAGGATTCTCTCTCCTGCCTTCAAAGAAAGGTGGAATGAACTCAAAAGTCCTCTCACTGTTACTCTGGGTTCAAGTGCTCTACAAATGGCAATGAAAATCCATGAACTTCATTGCTCAGACGTAAGCAGAGGAAAACTGGAAATTTTTATCCCATTCCCCTGCTGCGTTTCTCAGACATGGGTGAAAATCTGGGTGATCCATGAACTCTGTTGAGTACCCTCACGTTACGAAGAGGTCTGCTACTACAACCACAACTCAGTGATAGGGAAAAATAAATTATTTGGCATGTTTTGAGAAAACAGCTGACAGAAGAGTGATGAGATATTCTTTATTCCCCTGTGGTGATAAATTTAAAAGCCAAAGTAGCAGAAAGATAAACAGTAAGAAAGATTCACAAGCTGCTGTGTTCAATTTGATAATGTTAAAAAGCTCTGGATCAATGAGTGCAAAAGCAGAACGTGTTTCTATCAGCACAACTCACAATGAGATTGGATGTGTGCTTGTAGGTGCTAATGGCTGCCAGGAGGCAGGTTCTGATCTCTCATCTGTCATACTCTGGATTAAATCCAATGGATGTATTTAGCATATTTTAAAAGGTGAAATGAAAGAGTTAAAAGAGCCCCAAACTGTATTAGACAGCAGTAGCTGGAAACAGGGGAAACACTACTAGAACAATTCTGACCCGACAGGCAAAACCAACCCAAAATGCTGGGACACTTCTCAGTGAACTACTGCCAGTGATTAATTTTAAGAGTTAATGGCAATAATGGTGGAAGGAAAAGGCAGAGGTGAACATCCCTGGTGATCATGGTCTCCGGAGGGAGAAGAGAGCCTGAGCTCCTAAAGGCACGGAGCTGGCTGAGCAGGCAGGACTAGAAACTGTAAGCAAGGAAACTGCTGCTGTATTTTCCTTCTGTGAGGGGACTCTGTGAATAGAGAAGATCCCACTATGGAAATAACCTTTTCATTCCCCCAGCACACCAACAAAGCTCTGAATGTGTAGGTTAATACCTGTGCTGAAATGTGGAAATTGGATTTTCTTCCAAAACTCTAGCTGCGGGACTGAAATTCACTCCCTGCACAGTTTATTTCAAGGGTTTGAAAGCATCCAAGAGCAGAATTGCCCAAGCTGCTCTGATTCGTTCTGGACTGCTGCTGGTATTGCTGGTGGGACATCCTCCAGTCGTGTGCCAGCAACCTGCAGGTACACCATTGCCTATGTACGTAGGTGTATCTCATGCTCTTGTTAGGAAATACTGGAACCAGCACAGAGACTTCTCTGCGGTCTTCGAACCCATGTGCAAAATGTTTCTTTGTAACTGTTTCAGTGGGCAACCAGGGACAGCAACATGGCTTGTTAATGAGAAAAGGCACCATATTTCATCATGCAGAGAGCAATATTACATGACATAACCCATATTCCAGAGGCCAGAATTAAGCAATGTTTTATAAAATGCAGAGTATGTTTGTTTCAAAAGGCATTCTTCAGAAGAGGTTGAAAGAGTTTAATCCAAGGGGAGCAAAAGCTGTAAATCAAAGGAATATTGGGAAAAAAATTACTGAATTAAGATTAGTTTGGTAGACACAGATATTCTAGCATTCCTGTTACAAGAAACAGACTTTCATTTGGTTTATTTACTGAGCTATTCAGAAAGAAAAAGAAAAAAAATCTTGCTTTTCTGCTTTTGTATTTACTGGTTATGCTCAGCACAACACAGGAGTCTTTCAGCACTGGCACTGTGAACAAGAACCCGGGAAGCACCCATCTTCTCAGCTGCAGCAAGTACAAAGTCAAGGTTTCCCTGGGATACTGCTCTCCATGGCAGATGCTCTGGAGCAAGTCTGACTTTCTGCAAGACTTCTGTGCCTGTGGCTTTAAAGAACACATTGTTTAAGGACTAGTGAATATTGTCTAGAAAAAAATGTCAATAACCATAACACCCAAGAGGTCATAAAGCTCCTGAAATCAATTTATTTTTTAATATTATATGTGGGATTCCTTTTATTTTACTGTAAATATATTCTGTTTTCTCAGTTGAAGCATCTGGCTGTGAAACCAGTTCCAGAGCAGATTAAGTGAAACAGAATTTGGCCAGCTAAAGGAAAAAACCTATAGTCTTTTGCTTTACAGAAAGCCTTGATAGAAGAATGACATTGCTTGCATCATTCTTCAGTTTAGACGAACAGAGCAACCCAAAACTCTCACAACCAAAGCCAATAAATAGATAATTTTATCCTGAGAACAATTTTTTTCTTTGAGAAGGAGGCAGTGTTGAGGACTCTGTAGAGGCCACCCAGGAACTCCTTGTCAATACCCGCTGTACACAGAAGGAGCTCAGATACCCTGGAATTGGGAATGAGAACTGGAGGTAAGCTGATTAAAAGGTACTCAGTGTACACACACGCTGTGATGCTGCTTTAGTGCTTTAAGTCCCAGTTTGTACTTAACGATATTTTGCTGTAAGACCACAGGCAAGAGCTCTTCTGTGAGACCTCGGTCACCTCCAAGTGCTTTCCCAAAGGCTGGTGGGATGGGAGTTTGGCATGTGGAGGGGTCTCTCATGTTATGATGATCCTTAAATCAAAGTGATAGAAATGTGGTGCTGGAAGAGCCCTATCTAGTCCTCATGGCATGCTGTGGCAAGGTCCAGTATACTGGTCCTATTAACCCAATATGTGGAAAGGACAGACAGAATAGCCTCTGGATGGGAACAACATGGACCTCTAATGACACAGCCCCTGTCAACATTCAAATGAGATGAAGCCTCTGAGGTCAGCAGAGTTTTTACACGTAAGTGTTTTCATAAGCGTTTACTTATGTGTAAATGCATCCTTCCCTATACCCACACCCGTGCATGTTCACTCTGCTCTAGAGAAGCCTTTAAGAAAAATGAACTTGCTATTAAAATGACAGCTTGTTGGACAGCAAAGACAAATTAGTGCTAGTTGCAGAATAATTACATTGACAAATTGCTTGAGTTGTTAATGTCAGTGAAAAGCCCCAGGTCCTCAGTAAAACTGTAGTAATGTGGGGAAAACAGTGAGAAAAACGGGACCCTGAAGGAAGTTTTGGAAATGTAAATAAAACTATAGTTCTGTGAATCAGGGTAATTCCAGACTGGTGGGGAACAGAAGGACTTAACCCTTCTCAGGGCTGCCTTGCATGTGAGTTGCTCCTTTGATTTCAGTCTGTTACTGATGTTATCAGGTAGCACTTGAAGAATTGGAAACTAAATGCATAATTAAGAAAACCTGGAAAGTAAAGAAACCATAAATTTTAACCTCCCTGGCACAGAGACTGTTATTTCAAGAACAGTAACAATTAGCAGATATCTTATTTTTTACCTTGTTGTAACAGCAGTTCAGTGTATAGATGCCTTTTATCACTGTGTGTGTAATGGGAGACCAGTGCAACTATTCCAGCAAAGTGTTAAAACCATTTTAAGTTTTCCCAGCCACCTCAGCATCTTGAAGGCAGAACTCAAACGTAACTGTGACCTTCACCACTCTCAGTACAGCCTTTTATTGACTTTATGGCTCACAGAGAAAACTGTGGGGCTGCTGAAACTGGTCTGGTCCGTGGGAAGAGCATGGGAAAGCGCTGCAGTGATTTGCACTGTTTATCCAGTGAGTTTTTCTGGAAAAATTGAAAACTTTGATTCAGAGTATAAATAATTTTGTCTCCCTAAAGATTTTGAAGTGCAATGCCACACTTTAAATTAACAATAAGGTAAATTAAAGTTAGTTTGTTCAAATGACTGAGTTTATTTTCTTAGGGATGAGGTGGAACATTTAAAGTAATTTGGTTCAAGCGAGGGCAAGAAACTTAGTTGTAGGTCTTCACAGCAGGCAAATTAATTTCCTCTCCCTTTTGCTCTGGTTCATACAAATGTTCAAATCCACTACCGGTCGCAAGTTCATTTCTAAAACAAACAGCTGGCTCAGCAGCTAATTGTAACTTAAAAACAAGGTGTGGTAGGTGAGTTCAGTTCAAAACCATGAAAGTACTTCATTTCCCTGAGCACTAGTACTTACTTGCAGGTTTAAAAAAAGACCCTGACCTGCACACTTTATAAAAATGTACTGACCCGCACTGTCAATTTTCTTTAATAATGAAAACTAGGTTTAAAAAAAATCATCTGGATGGCCCTTATTTTCTGAAGTGTAAATGGAAAACATTTATGTTTCTGTAATGAGAGTATGGGAATTAAATGCTGTGATGTCAGACTAAGTGGTATTACTTTATCTCCTGTATGGCTGAGTGATTTTACTATAATAGTTTCTCATAATAATGCTTTTTATCTGTAATACATAGGGGATAGAGAGACTGACAGAGCTGTAATCTTTCTTTCAGAAGCATGAACAGAGGCCAAGAGAAAATATAACTCTGAAAGGAAGATAAAGACAGCCCTATATAAAATTGAAATAAGACATGTCACTATTTCAGGTGAAAGATGTTAGCTCTGCAAATAATGCCATATACTAAGAAGGAATGTCACAGGAAGTCAACTACTAATTCATATTACATTGCTTACAACTTGTGGCAAAAGCTGCACGCAGTTGCATGAGTTTTGTATAGACCCTACTCTTGCCACTGCTGTTTGGGGTTTACGCACTTGTGTGTGCTGAGCATTAAATGCATTTAGGAAGGCTGTGGCCCTGCCCCAAAAACCTCACCATTTACTAGACCATAGGATGAACAAACATGTTTTCCTGGTTTCTCAGCTGCCTGCGCATACATGCAAAGCTACTCCATGTGTACTGAGGCAAACTAAGCCTGGAACAGCTTCAGCATAAGTGGTAGCTTTTACTGGAGCTGCCAACTGCTCATTAGGACATGCTGGAATTAGTGCCACCTTCCAGTTCTCTCCCAGAACTCCTGAGCTGTCTTTTCCATGACCTTTTAAGTGTGTATGGTCATTGGTGAATGAATGGTAAACCTTCTGGTGCTCTGCTGAGACACCATCGCTACCATGCAATGCCATCAAAATTATAATGTTTGCGGTAAGATTTTACACCGCCATAAGTTATCACCAGGTTTCACGTGCTCTGATCTATTATTTTTACACTGCGCTGCCCAGTCACATCAAAGCCTGGCCCTTACAGCAGTTCACCTTCCCAGGGCCTGACTGTGCATTGCGGTTGGATAACCAGGAGAAACGATGGCGACCACAGCAGCTGTTTGTAACCCCGGCAGGCAATGATGGCAGGAGGCGTAGCCTGGCTGCTGTGGCTGGATGGCAGCTGGGCTACTCGAGATGCCCCCTCCAGCCTCGGCCCACTGGCCTCAGGATGCTTGAGGGTGGAGCCTTCAGCCGAGAGACATAACCTCCATTTCCAGCCTGGCTTGCCCAGGGTCTGGGGAAGGCGGTGTCTGTGGGGCGCCGAGGGCTGTGCTGGGCTGTGAAGACCCCACAAAACCGGTCACAGCGAGCAACACACTACGACAAAGGCACACCGAAGNGGCCCCTGCAGAAAGGGCCGCAGCCCATTGGCTGCTCTGAGGGAACGCAGCCCCTAGTACCTCAATCCTCCGCAGGAGCAAATGGGAGCTGTGGCCCCTTTAAGTTGCGGGAGCGCGCGTCACGTGGTGTTCGCCCGCTCCTGGGCGGCGATGTAGTCCTTACACCAGTGTGGCAACGTCGGCCGGCGGAGTAACGGCGGCGGGGAGAACTGCAACTCCCAACGGCCACGGAGGCGACGGATGAGCTCAACGGCCTCGCCCAGGCGGGCCTCGCAATGGACGCAGGGAGTCGTAGTCCAAAATCCCTCTCTGTGACTGGTTGTGTCGCG
>VWZY01002945.1:120903-137990 GCA_013399075.1 Chloroceryle aenea
TGTCGGGGCGGTGGGGCTGGGCAGTGTCCCCGGCTCCCCACCCTTTGTGGGGGAAGGGCAGCGCAGGCTGCTCGAGGCCGTGTCGTCCTGAGGTTTCTTCTGAAATCTCGGCAGGAGCCGGCTCCAGGGTCCCCGTCCTCGGGGGTCTCCGGACTCGAGCTCCACCTCGAGCTGTAAGAGATAGATGGGCAGTCCTTGAAAAAGCAGAAATCCACCTTTGTGTGGGTTTTTTTTTTTTTTTCATTAATATCGGAGCCCTTTTTGCAGTAGACAACTTCGTTAACATGGGAGGTTCATTGTAGCTTGGGCTGTGGCTTGCACTCTGGTGCCTCAAAATATTTTAGATCTGTTACATTATTTCATAATATGGTGAAATTTGTTGGAATCAGGTTGTGTGGTTTAACTGGTCTTTTTTAAAGAAAAATTGTTCCAGGATTAGGCCTTTAGGAAGGCACCTCTTGGCTCAAGTGGCAAAAAAGTAAATAAGTTTATGTGCTTTTCTCTCATAAAAGTTACTCCAATTTTTTATTATCTCCACAAAGCTTGCATTTAGGTATCCTATTTACAAAAGCATTTCCTGCTGACAGCATGTTGAGGCTTCCATGTGTCTGTCATACAGCCTGCTCTGTTTCTTCTCTCATTCTCATGAACTTGTACATGTGAGGGGGGAGATAGAAGAAATGGTTTTGTGAAGTAGAGTGTCCGAGATACCACAAAGTAACGTACGTTGGGCTTTTTTGTTCTCTATGTAATTTTGTGCCCATCTGTTTTGGTAGGTTGACAAGCAATTTGATGACTGTAGATTAAGGCCCCCGACCCACTTGCCTTTAAAACTTGTCTCTGTACACTCTCATACTTGGTTACCCAAAATCCCCAGTACTTTAGAGTAACCATTTCTTTATTCTAATCTGACACTTATTTCAGGCATAATCTTGTTTTGGGACCATAGTCCTTCTGTGATTTAGATGTCCAGAAGAATGATCTGCAAATTGGCAAAGATGTGTGTGAGCTGTATTTGTAACTTTGCAAGTCATCGCTAAACTCTGTTCTAGTGCAACTTCTAGCAGGAAGGTGCACCTTGTTTTGTTTTACATCTTAGATTGCAAGCTCTTCCAGGGGCACGTTCCTAGGTAATGTTAGAATAAACATGATAATGCCCCAGGAAATAAAACGAGCAGTGCAGTGATATGCGGAATGGGCCATTGATGTGATTCAGTTAGTGGAGGCTCCCTTACCCCTGATATTTTAATATTTCTATCTTGTGGTTGCGTGTAGTCTAGAGGTTTGGTTCTAACATAATCCCACAGTGTCATATCTTTTCCTGAAATTCATCTTAAGAGATCAGCATCACTGCTAGCCTGCCTACTTCGTGCTTTTTCTTTCATTCAGACTAGGTAGTTCCAAATAAAATTTCTCAGTCTTCAGGAGCCTTCACGTGGAAAGTATAAGTCTTACATTCAAAATTAAATGCAGTATTTCAGCACTGAACTTCCGAGAAAATACTTCTGCATATTACATCTATGGGTATATTATTCATAGTCTTAAAAGTACGCACAACATGTTATTTTGAATGCATTTGTAACTCTGTCTTAACTGATCTTTTTTTGCTTGTACTTTCAGATGTGTATGCGATTTGTCAAATGATTCTAGTTCCCTTGACAGTGTGGTGTAAGTGATTATAAAGATTTGATGGACAAACAGGGAAATAAGAAGTTAGTTACTTATAATCAGTTAGTTAAGCTAGTATGAACCTGCAACACAGACCTTACTTAATAAAACAGTAAGCATACTAGAATTAGACTTTGAGGGTAGCTAAATATCTGCTCAGTTTCTGAAAGTTAAGTGCTTATAATCTATAATACTCCTTTCAAGTTTGTTTTGCTTCCTCTGTACCAGCTTCAGTGACTTTTTCCTGATGTTTTCAATACCTTTCCAATGGTGATGACATGAAAGTTGTCAATACTTAAAAGTTAACTGATAATCTTGTTTCAAAGATGAAATCTTAAGGTATCATTATATGACTTTACTTACATGTAAATCATAGAATTATCAGAACTGTGATCTCCTTAATGTTTAATAATTTGCTAGTTAAGGGTACAGGGCCAATACAAGGCTTTGTTCTTTGAGTGATAGACCAGTATCTGTTGTTTCTGGATGAAGTTGAGAAAGAAAACTGTGTTTTACATGACTGATCACCTCTCAATGAGGTGCAATATTTGCTTTGGCTGGATCGAGAGTAAGCAACACGCGAATAGCTGTAAAGTAATAACCAGAATTGGTTTACTTTCATGTTATGCAGAATATTGTGAAGTTCCCGTTAGTGCATAAGAGAAATCATCAGCCAGTTCTCTGCTGGACAAACCTGAATCTTGATTCTCTGAAAATATATAAAAAAGCCCAGATTTTCATGTTTGCTGCACAGCATAATGTTTTCTACTTGTTAGCATGTTTTCTGTTTCCAGCTTTTATTGCTTCCCTGGTGTTAGGGTATCTATTCTGGTTGTGGTGGGCACATCCTTCTAATGCTGTATTAGATATTTCCAAATTGTCTAAAATACAGAGTGAAATGAGATGTCTAAAGGAGTGTGCTCTGCATTCTTGTGTGTCAATGATTGTTCAGATGGAGGTATTCTATCAACATGTTTTATAAAACAAGTCGAACAGAGTTTAAAAATATTTACCGTTGAAATGAAAAGCACATGTGTCAGTATTGAAATTCTAGCTAGATGTGTTAGAGCTAACAAATGTATTTTAATTGAGGTTTTTATACATCTTATCTGGAAGTTTTTTAAGACTGTAGGCTAAATTCTGCATTAGAGTACATGCTGAGTCTTGTTCTGGGGTGTAAGTGGGCAACTCCTAATGGAATCTTCCTGGAAGCTACGCTGCCTCGTGCGCATGCTTTGTAGCATCCAGATTCATCCTCTCTTGCACTGTCAGATGTTTTAGAATAATGAAATTAAAGATGCTTTGGCAGTGTTTCAGTATCTCAGTTTTGCAAACTTGTAACTGTGTTGACTTTCACTGGAGTTGGCAACAAAGTCACTTAGTTGTGTGGTGCTGCTGCAGGACTTCCTTAGGAGTTCTATTTTATTCCTTACAGAACTATTTACAGCAATGTTGTGAAGAGTCAAGTATCCTATAGGTAACAGTAACTTTTAACCAGAGAAGAAATTAAATATTTTGGAGTTTAAATATGTAAAGAAGTAGATCTTGCTTTTTGTTCTGGTTTGGTTTGGTTTTGGTAATTCAGTAGTGCATTGCATCAGGCCTTCATAACTTGGTCCTATAAATTTTTGAGTGATGGTTGGATTATTGATGCTGTGAGATGCATTTCATTATCTGGATCAACCATGACATATCTTGTAGATATACTGTGGTAAAATTGTCTATTCCTTAATATGGTCAGGTCCATGGGAGTGAAGAGAGCTGTCTCTCAGTGGCTGATCAGCTTCAGTGGTAGTTTTTGTTACAGGTCTGACTGATCTTGTGTTAAGGGGAATAATTTAGTAGCCATTTTACAATTCTCTTACTTGCTTTTTTCAAAGAATTCTTTTGTCTGTGAAGTATACTAATGTATTAAATCTTTTTACATTTGTGAGCTGTCTGTTTTAGAATTTTCATAGAATACTTCACTGGGCTATTCCTTTATTATGAGGTACAGCTTTTTAAATAGTGATTCTGTACATAGCAGACTTGTAGCATTGCCACCTTTTAGACCAATTTTTCAGCAGCTTTGTTTGCATTTTACTGATATCTGTACTTGATTTGTTGTTTGAGATTTTCCTTTCCCACCCCACCCAATGATTCAAACATTCAAATGAAATAGTATACAAAAGAAGAGCTCTGTCAGGAACTCAGAAGTTCAGCAAATAGTTAGCTTTTGTAATTATATGTTGGACTTCCTCCTCTCCAACAGCAAACTGATTTTGGCCAATTGTTGTCAAGGCTCAGGTAAACTAGATCAATTCCTGTAAATAAAATAGTGTTGTAACTTCTACTTTTTCAGGCTGAGAAAGCAGGTACTTCTAAACACTCATCACTTGATGAGAAATAAGTCTTTTTGACAGTCTGGTAGCACATTTGTTCCTCGGACTTTTATTTATTTATTTAAAATAGACATTCAGATCTTGCCATAAAGAGCTTATGCTCTGCTTGTCTTTTTAATAAAAGGAGATGTAACAGAATGGGATGAAACCATTAGGTCTGGGTTTAGGTAGTATGGCTGAGTTAACTTGCTAATTTAGAAAGAGAATCTATGATGACTTAAAGTTTAAAATGTTCTAGTTAGATTCATTTAAAACTAGCTTAGTGGTTGCATAACATTCACATTAATAGTGCTTTCTTAGCTTCTTCCCATGATGGGTTAAGGCATTCTTCAGCTAATAGATCGTAGACCGCAGGCACACATATTAGTGGTTCATTCAGATCTTGTAATACTGCTCCTGGGAAGTGTGTGCCTGTGTGTACTCATGACCTTGACGTATATTCAATCCCTGAGCACTCCATTTCTCTCCCACCTCCTGCACCTGCTGTATCATGGTCAATTGATAATGAAAATAACTGGTTATGAATTGTTAAATGAAACATGTGGAAAGTGTGTCCAAAAAAAGTGGCATCTGGTTCAGCAGTGTCTAATCTGAACTACCCAAGTGTCCTCCCATAGCTTTATTATGAGACGATTCTGGCTGTGAATGAAAAGGGTTTTCTTTNTTTTTTTTTTTTTTCTTACTGTATTGGCTGCAAAGTGTTTGAGACATTGAGTGAAATCCTTTACACTAAAAAGCAGTGACTCCATTTTCCTCCAAACTTTTGTTTCCTGACTTTGAAAACAAAACATTGTTGATGTAACTTTGAACTAGATTAATATGAAAAGTTAATTCTGAAATAGATGCATACTGATGAGAATATTATTGTCCTGAATTTTTTTTGGTCTCAAATAGTACCTGAAGATTCATTTAGATATTAATATCACATTGTTTTTCTTGATTATGATATTTCTCCTTTTTTTAGTGATACCCTGTTTTGAAGGGAGCCCTCAGATCCTTTCTCTTTTACAGTCTGTGTCAGGAAGACACCCGGGCATACTTTCTTCTCCTTGCCTGGCAAGGAGAGCTGAGTGGATGTGAAAATTGAATTTGATAGTGTTTGGTGCCTACAGGGCTAATTTTTAGTTCATGATGTGGATGTGGTCCTTAACAGATAACGGGTCTGCTGAAGATGTGTTATGGAGACATTTTTAGGAGAAATAAGTTGGAAAGAAATTTGCTAATGATGTACAGGGCTTCATGGATGTGCTGGGCAGTGTTCCAGATTTATATGGATCTGAGTAATCAAAGATTTAATATTTGTTGGGCTCTTTAATGGGTGGGAAAGGAGGTCCTGTAGCTTCTTTTATTAAGGTAATGAAAACAGTTCCTTTGTTTTCCTTTCTTGTAGTAACTTTTATTTTAATAGCAACTGATGTAGCTTTGGATAGTTCTGTTTTGAGAAAGTATACCATATGTGAAATTTTCCTAGGGTAGTTAAACAGAAGGAAGAATTTGTCTTAAATAGGTAAAAGAATGCTACAATTCAGTTATTGTTCTCTGCTAATATGTGTATCTGCAAGTTCCAAATTTCTTGTCCTGCAAATGAAGAGTTCAACTGC
This sequence comes from Chloroceryle aenea, assembly GCA_013399075.1. Classification (NCBI taxonomy): domain Eukaryota; kingdom Metazoa; phylum Chordata; class Aves; order Coraciiformes; family Cerylidae; genus Chloroceryle; species Chloroceryle aenea. The sequence goes on from VWZY01002945.1 coordinate 126,554, forward strand.
AACGTGACATTTATGATCCTGCTTTTAATGTTATTCTGGGAACTGCCCGTATTAAGACTATCTGGGAATGCAATAAAATAAATATCCCATTATTTTTTTGACATGAGAATTACTTTATTTTATATTGTAACCATTCAAGGCAACCTATGACGTTCTTGACCTTCACCTCTTAGCCATATGAGGAAACACACCAAAATAAATATTAAAGATAGGCCTCAGCAACAGTAATTTTCCTGAAGTATATATTTTCTTTTTTATACCTTTTCTATATAATTTTTTGTATATGCAATGTACAGGTACTTTAGTGGTACAGAAGTTAGTCCGAGCATTGTCATATGAAGTGAATTTCAGGGAAGCAGGGAAGCAAGCTTGTGTCGAGGCTGTCAGTCTGAAGTTCTTCATGATGGGCTGGTGATAGCGTGGGATAAAACCTTTCTTGGAGTGTCAACTTTAACCATGTTCTTAAATAATCAAGTGACCTTCTGTTGCGCAGGCCACAAATGCAGTTCTCTCCATCGTCGGATTTCTGTGGTAGAACACCCTTGGGTATCTGAGAGGGAGCGCTCCGTAGTCGCCATCTCTCGCAGCTCTTTATTGGACCTCACTGCATTTTTCAGGAGGAAAGCTCTGAGTACTTTCACGAAATACTGCTATGCATGTGCATAGTCTCTTCTCATGCTTAGATAAATGAAACAAGGATAGGCTGCGGATGCTTCTGTAGCATTCTTTCTGGTGAAGTGTCACAAAGTGAAGTCCTCGTGTACGGTAGATCTTCATGGTAGTCCCCCTTTAACACTGATCTGTTAAACTGGTTTGTAGTAGCTTTGTCAACTGTTTGCTTCTGAAGGAACTCAAAAAGCAAGAGACTACAATCATCCAGGTAAATAATTACATTTTTATAGGGTTACAGAAGTCATCGTTTTGAAGTCCAGAGCTTTGGACTGCCTTGATCTAGAGCAGACCTGTCAGCTGTGGCATCTGGGCTTTAGGGCTTGTCTTATGGTCTTACCTTCTACTTGTCTTAGAACATGGGTGTGGGAGGTGAGTTGCTGGTGATGCAGGAGGGACCAGGTGCCCTGCGCTGCAGTAGGCAGTGGGGACTGATTTCTCAGAGTGTGCATGGATGGTAGTTGCTCTTAGTAAAAGCTGCTGGATTTTTTTTTAACAGCTTTGGCAGCAGTTCAGTGGTCTGTGTTGAGCTGTGAACAGATGGAGGATGTGATCAGCTGTTGGGGCAGTGTTTGCTGCTCTAAATAGCTGTTCCTTGTCTTTTCCAGGGGAAGGTAGCAAGCTGGATGGAAGTGTCCGGCTGGCAGCCCAGGGGACTTCACTAGAATAGTGAAATAGAGAGAAGTTCAGTTGCCTGTCTTTATTCATCTAGGTATTAATTATACTTACACTGTCAAAAGTGTTAGTTTAGTATGACTTGCATTGCAATGTCCAGTTTGCTGACTTCCATCCGTGGCAGTTGTTGCTGGTTTTGGAAAGAACACCTTCATTGCTTAAAAGTGAAAGCAAAAACCAAACAGTGGCTTTTGAGAATTGGGCAGTGTGATTGGCTTGTGTCTGAAATCTGTCAACGTGCTGAAGAGGTAAGCCTTCGAGACATTGTATGTAAATAGCTGAAGCACTAGTATGTAAAACTAATGATTGGTATTAGTTTGTGAAATATTATATGGTTGATATGTTAGCTGTAGTAATTAAATCCAGTAGTTGTCATGGAAAAATGTGAAGGGTTCCATGGGCCAATAACAGAGTGTAGTCTTCTGAATTAGGATTGTAAATGTTGCCAAATTAAGTCTATGCTAAGGCTTTAAGTACGTAAGACTTCTGTGGACAACAGCGTAGTAGTTGTGAGAGGTGGTTTTGTGCAGTATGTGTGTTCCTCTACACCATCAGAAGGAGACTTAAATTTAATTTAGCAATGGCACTCAGAGTTATTGGGAAGGGACAAAATGCCTATGACATGTTGTGCTAGGACCATTCACCATCCATCTCCTGAGCCAGGTTTCAACTAAAATTGGTCATCTAAGCTAATACATAATCTGGGTTCTTGGTTGTAATGTGCCTCTCAGGTGGACTTAGCACAGCTGAGTGCTAGCATGACTGTCTAGCTTCTGCCAGAGCTGGTGCATAGGGACTTGGAGTTAGCGTTCAGCCGTGTCCATTGAATGGGTTTTTTCTATGCTACCACCAACTATTTAGGAGCTATAAACCTGCATAGTTACCAGCTAGACCAACATCTGAACAATACTCTGAAAAAGCACCTAGATATATGTTGGGTGTAGTAAAGTACTGCTTTCTCGGGGACCAGTCTGGTTTGGTCTACTTAAATGTCCCAAGCTGTCAGAATAAATGGGTGGTAATTACAGCTCTGGGAAGTTAAGAGAAGTCTGTGGTTGGTGAATGAGGATGGGGTCTTTGGAAGGATAGAATGACTAAAATGGCTTTTTTCTTTCCTCTTGGATGATGTAGGGTGTATGTTAATGTGGATGGAGAGAGAGGTGTAAAAGAGCATTATTGTAATGTGAAATATGCTTAGCCTTTTGAAATGGGCAAGTAAGTTCATGAAAGACACTTGAACATATCAACTGAGTCTGACCTTATATAACTTTTTTTTTAAAATTTGACTAGTAAGTTTTGGTCATATTCTTCATAGGTTTTGAGTGTCTGTCATTAATAACATCTAAAATAATTATATCACACTGTAAGATGAGGGAAGGAAACAAGTCTGTCAATTGACTCCTGCTCCTGGAAGAAGTCTCTTAATTCAAGCCATGACTCTTGAAAATCTTATGTATTTCTTTATTAGGGTGTATCCCATTGTGTGCAGTGCTGAGATTTGTTGGAAACTGTATTAAAGTAATGTACAGATAATGTTCTGCAACATTAGAGCCTTGCTGTAAGGCTCTACCTTGACTCCTGTTCTGCTTTAAGCTTTGTGCTGTCAGACTGCATCAATGACAGCTCCTTACAAACAAAAGCAGTGGCATTAGGTGCCGGACTTGAATGCGCTCTGCCACCCGCCTCTTCTCTTGGAGGCTTTTTTCAGAGAGGAGAAGTGCAAACAGCTGTATGTTGATGTGGTTGGAGTCAGTTCTCTAACTGCGGGCACTGGGAACTTTTGCATTTCTTTTGTATTTTGGGATTAGAGTACTTTTGGTTTTAAAGTAAGATTTTAAATTTTTTTTTTTTGAATGCCGAATCTTGTGTTCTGGCTTTGGGGGTTGATGGTTTTTATTTTTTTCTTATGTGCAGAAATAGTATGTTTAGCTTTCAGAGCAAAAGTGTTCCAAAGCTAGGAGTGTGATGCTACCACGGAATTGTACATGAGGGTGCTGCAGCTATTTTCTAATGTTAAGTGGGTTTTTTTTCCATCGATCTGGGTGCACCAAACTGTGTGATTTAAAAATATCTTGAGTTAGCATGTTTTCAAAAGCACACATGAGTTAGTTAGCTTGTGAATATTACAAAAAGTTGTGGTACCTCTTTCAAATTCTATAACCCTGTTCAACCCAAGAGCTGACTATTTCAAACTTGCAGGGAGCATTTCACAGAGATGGATGTGAGGCTCTGAACTGGGGGAACACTAATGTTGACACAAGCCCGAGACACTTGCGTGGACAGATGGGCGAGTGAGAAAGTGTGTGCGTGCTCATACTCATGTGTGCACGTAGCCACGGCAGTTTTGAATGTGGATTAATGATGTTGCTGTGTCAGTGTGGGCATGAAGTAAATAGCTGGTATGTGTGCAGGTACATTTCTTTTTGGATTAGGAGAACACGTACATGTGTCAGGGCTGCTGATGGACAAAGTGCCTGAGTAAATGTTGAAAGGTTTCTTGCCACACCGAGTCTCTTGGTGAAACTGGTCACTGGAGAGTTTGCCTTAAAAAGCGGTTATGAGCTACAGTACAGTTTTGCCAGCCTTTAGTGTTTAATTGGTGTGGAGTTAATGACCAAAAGATTTCTTAATTGCTGTAATGCTTCCAGGCTGCTTATCTTCAGTAAGCTGCTGCCACAACAGATGGCAAGTTAGTGGTTTAGCTGAGGTTCACTAGAAGATTTTTTACCATTTTATTTTAATGGCCATAGCTATCTATGTGGCTATAGATAATATGTAGTGGAAACCTAAATCTTCACTGAAATAGGCTTCAGATGATTTAAGGTTTTATTTTGTCACTCAGCAAGAGATAGAACACTCCTTTACTGTCAGAAGAAACTTTGCATTTTTATCTGTGTGATCATCTTTATTTTATCTTTACTTCTTTTTCCTGGCTACTCATAAGATTTGTCTCCACGATACTGTCATTCTCTGCTTCTTTTCAGGGAGTCTGCAGGGATCTGTACTGGTGTCTTCTGTGATTTGAGACAGCTTGCAGCAGCAGCCTGAAGCTGTTGGGCTTAATTTTTTTTTTTTTTTCCCCTCCAGTGTGATGACTGGCTGTGACTGAACCACAGGAATAAAAGTGGACAAAATTTTAAACTTCAGTAATGTTCAGATATATGTTGCTTTGAAGAAAGATTCTTACACTTTTAATGGAAAAATATTATAATGATTTTTTTTATCCTGAAAACAGGCTATCATTCTTGTACAGTATCCACCACTAGCTCTGAATTTGAAACCTTATGTAGGAGGAGGAACTTTGTACTGAAGAACATTGCATAGTAACAAAGTTAAATATTAATTATTATTTAATGTTTTCGGAAGTGCTGTCGTTGGCAACCTCACATACTGATTTTCAGAATTATGGGGAAATCATGACACTTAATCATGCTTGTTATATATTTTTTTTTAAATGTGATGTCTGTATCTTATGCCTTCATAATAAGAATGAAGAGGAGTATTCTTTTGTCTATTTCGAGTAATTCTGAGCTTGTTTTCATTTGTAAGCAGATGAAAAATCTAGTGATTGTGTAAGATTTAGGGGATTGTTCTGGTCCCTAGGAATTCGTTAAAACATTACTAGCAATGGCCTGTGGCAATTTATTCCTTAAGTACAAGTAGAGCTTGCAAATAGAAGTCTGAATGTGTGCTTGCCTTTGTGGCTTCTGACTAAGGACAGAGCAGAGTCCTTGTCTAAATGGGAAGCTGGTTCTGTAACAAACTCTGAAGTCATCACATTGCGCTTCATGACATTACCTGTTAGGGAGACAGGCTCATCCTCTTAGTCAGGTATTTTTGATGATTTAACAGCTGAACTGCAGAAGTTTACTGTAGTCACTGTCTGCCTTTCTTTTTAAAGCCTAAAGGATCCTAACCAGCATTATTGCCAATTCCTTATACTGAAGAAAATCCATCCGAGTAAGTTACTCCCAGCCCTATCAATATTTATGATGATGCTGGGAAAGTTGACATTTCTATTCTTAGCTTTTTCTATGAAGTTTTTGATTGGGGAAAATGGCTGGTACATAGTGTGCAGTGTTGTAATTGTTATTGCTCCAACAGTGTAAAAAAAAAAAAAAAATCCATCCCAAATAATAGTATTTTTACATTTTTTGGTTTTTTTCCAAAGTAAGAGATGAGAGAGGATTTTTCTATGGTTTCTTTGACTCATGTCTTTTATTTTTTTTTATAGCAGGAAGTTAGTCTTCACTGTTTTATTTTGCTTGCATTGTCCTATGTCTGATACTTTGGCTACAAATACATTCTTTTCTATAGTTTATGAATTACATGTGAAGTTTGGGGTTTTTTTAGTGTTCATCTTAACTCATCAGGAAAAAAAAAGTTGATACAATGGAGTCTGCCTTTATTGATGCTTATTTGTTTATTGGTAGTAAGTTTTTTTGTTATAATCTTTTTCACCAAAATGGATGTTTTGTAGGGGGGCTGTCTGTGACATTAGAGACTTTGGATAAATATAGGAATAATCTATTAATAAATGTTAGTGTGTAGTAAGGGAGGGGTTACATCTGATGATTGTCTTTTCTAGGTGTCTTTGCGTAGTGGGGTTTAGTGGAGCACAAATCCCCTTCCTTAAACCAGGAGAGGATCACTGGAAGAAGGTGTCTTTGTGGTACCTGTTGCAACTGCCTCTCCAATATCTTGTGATTCTTCTTTCCTTTGAAGCAAAATTTGATTGGCAGTAGTGAACGGGGAGGTTGACTGTCACACCTCTTTCTGGAAAGCCAGCCTTCTTTGTAATCAGACATCCTGATTTAGTTGACCTACTTGAAAGGAAATTACGTTGGGTAGGCTTACAACTGCTGTAACACCAGGAAGTAGTGGTGGGAAAGGCATAAAGGATGTCTGTGTACAACTGCTATGGTGTGGATTTCTCCTGCTAATTAGGCTGCCTTTCTTCAATCTTCTTAATCACACTTAGTTGTAAATATGTGAGACAGAACATGCATTTGGGTACCCAGCAAGCAGGCACTGAGCAAGCAGGCTGAGCACAGTGGTGTGTCAGGAGCTGGGTAGCTACCAGGGAAGCTGAGCTTTATGGTCCTGTGGTTTTGCTTTTGTGAATTGTCTTAGGTAGATTCTACTGATTATAGAGCTTTTTATCATGTAATCCCAGAATGGCTTGAGCTGGAAAGCTTTTAAAACCTTAATGGACAACAGTATTGGTAATTATTTACCTTGGTGCATATTAAAAGGTGAATGATTTGTCAGAAAAATGCAATTCTGTTTCTCTAAGGTTTTGTTGTTTTGTATTTGTTTGGTTTTGGTGTGATTTGTTTGGGGTTTTTGTTTGTTGTTTTTTTGTTTGTTAGTTTGGGGTTTTTTTTGTAATTGCACTCTGGGAAGCGACATAAATTCAAGCAACCATCTTTCAGGGTACTGCTCATAATGATGCTTGTTTTGCTATGCTTCCTTTTAAATCTGCTAGCCAAGTAGGAAGACTTGATAACTAGTCTACAATAGATGCTCACTTTGTGTAAAAATGCTTTGCTTCGATCTTACTGAAACATCTCTGTTAATTTCATTCTGTTACAAAGCTGTTCTTGCTGAATAGGCCAGGGTTCTTGGGGGGGGAGTTAGGGATTTGTCATTTAAAGAGCCCCTTAGAAGCTGATGTTTTATTTTTGTGAAGGTACTCGTTTACTGTAGCAATTAGCCCTCAACTTTCTTTTTCATAATCAAAACTCATTAGTCTCTCAGTTATTCTCTGTGTGCTGGCTCTTAGGTAGTGCTTTGGTTCTTTCTGAACCTTTTAATCTCCTTAAGTTTGATACCAGAGCTGAGTGTAATATTCCAGAAGCAGTTATCAATGCTATAAAATCTTGACTTCAAGTTTCATTCCATTCTTTCTCTCATTCATTTATCCATCTTCTGGCCAGAGAAGACAGCACTGATTATACTTCTGCCACTTGTTTGTCTAACCTGCTCTTAAAACGTCCACATTGATGGAGACTTCACAATGTCACAAAGCACCCTTTGTCCTTAAATACTTGGCTGTTAATTTTCTATTGCATAAAAATCTCCCTTGCTGCAATTCAAACATTTTATTCATAGTCTATTTTCTGTGGATACAGAGAACCAACCTTTCTTCCCCTCAGTATTCTGATCTGTAAGCTCTGCGTCCCCAGTTCTTTCAGCCTCTCCTGGCATGTAATATTGTCTACATTTGGTAGTTGTTCTCTTGTGGTTTTTCTCCACCTGTTCTTGTCTGCCTTGAAGACCTGTTTTCAGAATGAGTTGCACTTGTCCCTTTGAGACTTACTGGAGCAGTATTAGGTGGAAGGATTATGTCATGTGTCACATAAGCTATACATCCCAAGGTAGCATTAGCTTTTTTCCATCAGTCTGACCTTGTCAACTCCTCTTTTGCATATAGTCACCTATGTCTATCTGGAAATCCATGGTAGTCCTATCAAGATCTCGCTTTTCAGTTTGGCAATGCAAAGTCACAGTAATTAAGAAATCACAAACGTTAATCAAGTAAATGATGACATTTTTTCTTTCTCCCCTGTGTAACTCTGTCATGAAAGAAGCCATGTACTTGTTCGACATGTCTTGTTTTTGATAAAACCGAGGTGGTTCTTCCTTCTGTCTGTATCACCTAAGTGCTTATAAAGACTTATTTGAATATATTTTACTAACTTTTATGGGAACTGAAGATAAGCCAGTATTACTCTTCAGGTATTTTGGTATTTTTTCCCTTCATCACCCCTTTTCTCTCCCTCAGGATTTAGATGATTTTTTTTTTTTGAGGGGTAAGATTGTTTATTTGCTTTAAAGACCTTATATAGTTTACCTTCTTCTAAGCTTCTGATATCTCGGGCATCCTCCATCAGTTTCCAAAGATAGGATTATTGGTTTAGGAATGGCTCAATTTCCTGAGCAACTTGGTTGAATGTTGTCAGATCTAGCCAACTGGGAAAGAAGTTGAACTATGGCTCTGCAATAACAGGCCGATTGTGGGTGGGTATCTGTACCCATTTATTTGTGCTAGTTGTGCTAGTCACCTGCTTGTAGTTGATCCTCTTCAGTGAGGACTTAGTCTGTTTTCTCTCTTCATTCAGTAATGGACAAATTCTGTTACTACTAGTACTGATGGAATGATTTCTTAGTAGCCTCAAGCTGTTGTGTGAGAATTATTTCAATTTGTGCCTTTGGCCTTTTTGATTTTTTCCCCTGTATTCTCATGTCATTGTTATGCTTTTTGTTCTCTTTGTGTGCTTTTTCTGAGTCATTATTCTCTTGCTGTATTTTCTAGTTTCTTGCTGTGCTTGGTTTACTCGAATTTGTTTGTCTATTGTGTCATTTGAGAATTAGCTCTTCCTTGCCTTAGACTTGCCTTCTGGGAGCTGTTATTTAGTGATGTTAAATCTGTCTCTTGCTGTTCTTCCTTCCTTTCCCTCTTCAGTAACCATTGACTTGACCATTCACTTCTGATGAGACTGTCTCTCATTGTTTACTATCAACCACTTCTTTCATGCTGGCTACAGCCAAAGGAAGAGTCTCTGGTTGCTTTCTGTGTTTTAAAAGTTAGTTCCTTGGATGCTCACTGGAGTTCTACCATGTTCTGTTCCCAGTAGGTGCTAGGTTCCTAGTTATCTCCTTGTAACAAGAAGTCCTATGCTTTTCTTCACTCTAGACCTATTCAGAAAAGGACACATCTGTCCACAATTTCTGAAGGTCTGTAGTAACCTTTCAGCTTAATAGCACTCGTATGCTTGACTGCTTTTGTTATTTGTAGGCTTCCAAGATACCACTCTTCACATTTGTGATACTTGCTTCCTTTAGATACAGGGCATAACACTCCTGGGCACTTGGATTTGTTTTGGTTTTGTTGTGGGTTTTTCTATGAATTGACTGCATCCTTTTTGTTTGTATTCCAGCTGGGAATAGACTCTGTAACAGAGGATATCATACACTTGATCACATACAAAGAATTCTAGTTTCTTCTCATATGCTTCACACTTTAGTATGCCTACCTCTGAGACTAATGGGTTGGTTGGTTCTTAGGAACTTTGTGTGAATATTTATTTGTTGTTACTTGCAGGTTCTTGTACCAGTTACCTTAGTGTATCATCTTTGGACTATTGATGTTTTGCTCACAAGCTAGTGTAAAATAGTCTTCACTCAAGTTAACAAGCAGGAAGAGCTTCCTTTTTTGTGTTAATTTGTTAAAATCATCTACATTCTCACTTATTGTCATGTGGAACTTTATCACATGATTAGAGAAGCCAAAGCTGTCTTCTGATAGCATTTTCAAACATAGGGGGTTGTATGCAGGATGAGTTTGTTACTGACAGTGTTAAGATATGAAGGGCTGATTGGAACTGCTTATTCATTCTTGGTTGTTGTCAGAAGTATAATTAGTAGTTCTGTGGATAGGCAGACATGAGCAGTAGTTGGTGTGATGAATGAACACTGAACACTTTTCTGTGGTATTTTCAAGGGGGTGCACATCTGCCTGTTAGCTAGACCTGATATATGTAATTTCTGCTTCTCTTAGGAGTTGTTTGAGGCAACCACTTTTGCTTTCTTGAGTCTGAAAGAGACAGAGAACAACTGGAGCAGTATGCAGTGCTGGGTAGGGCCAGCAGATAACTTTTTATCTTTGTTTGCTTTTTTCCCTCATACAGCTGTTTAGCTGCCTTTGGCTTTGTCAATCTCTTCATAGATCACCTTAAAGATATCACAATCACAATGTCTCAGCTGAGCCACCTTCTGTTTCTTTGTAACACCCTACCCCACCAAAAGAAAACCCACACCAACCCTCCCCAAACCACTTTCTAAGACAGTCTGTAATGAATTTACTGCATAGGATGTTTGGGGCTTTTTTGTGTGATCTCCCTCAGTATAAGGAAAGAGATGCAATTGTTCCTATAAACCCAGTCCAAGTCTTGGCTTTTCTCACTCTCTGGATGTAGCCCATACATCTTTGGGTCAGGGAACATTTGAACTGAGAGTTTTGGAGATGCTGCTTTCCTTTTTTTCATTAGTTCTGATTATGTGTGTGGGGACCATAGCTGGGTTCCTGCTGTTAGCACCTCTTCCATTTGGTGAGGGGTAGCTGAATAGACTCTCTGATCTCCACTTCTTAAGTCGCAGCAGTAAATCAGATGCTTGGGTCAAAGGACTTCAAGCTTTACATATTTCCTAAATTAATTCAGTAAATGTCTTCTCTTCCATAGAGATAGCTGAAGCACACCATGTGATGTTTCAGTAGTGTGTTTCATGTGAGTGTAAGAAATGTAGTATATGATGTGATGTGTGCATGTAGGGTGGACAGCTTGAGCTCAGCAGTTTGGGGATAATGTGCAGTGCTATACTGAGGTAATCTGCTATGGATATTAGCTTAACTTGTTTGTTTTTTTTTTCTTAACTTTGTATTGATTTATTAGAAACATAACCTTTGAATGCAGTTGTGATGTTAAAGCTTACTTGCTGCATCTTCTCCCTTAATTTTGCTGATTGCTCTGAAGCCCAGCTATTAAACTAGGACTCTGTTACTGACACTGCTTTTTTTCAGAGTTGAAGGGGCTTAGACCTGGAGGATCATTTTTCTGCCTTGTGTTGTCTGTGTCATGTCTGAGTACAATGTATGTAATTTTCCTGACAGTTCTATTACTCAGTTATGGGAAAAACATGGCTAGTTTTAGGAACTGTATTTTGTGGATCCTTCTGAAAATCCTCTCTCCCATGCATGCCTTTACTTAATATTTTGGTATATTTTGCTGTCAAGGGTGAGTATCTTAGACACTTTAACAGTTGCCAGGCGATGTCATTTTCTTGTAACATAGTTCCTGGAGTAGAGCATCTACAGTTTTATCAGTTGAAGCAACACAGTCAAGTAATTAATTCCTAAATACTGTCTTTACACATCATAAACCTGCCTGTGGATGAATATTACTTACTGTTCATGGGGAAAGTGCTGGCACATTTTGGAGGCTTTTGTTTTGCATAAACCTATTAATTTTACATATTTTTCCTCAGGATTGAAGTATAAACAACAGATTAAATCTCTAACAACTCTCGGGGG
>VWZY01002945.1:137998-217867 GCA_013399075.1 Chloroceryle aenea
TTGTTACCTGTCAGGGCTAGCAGAGAGATTTTTGTGGGCTTTTAACTACCTGCTCAGAACATTTTTGGCCGTTTTACTGGGGGAAAGAAATGCTTGAATCATCTTCATTACTAGCTTCTGGTATTTTTTTTATTAGCACATGTGGCTGCATAATTGCTGGAAAAATGTTTTAACATTTTTCTAGCACAGGAAAAACAGAATCTTGGTAGGAGGTGGATTGGCTCTGTTCTGCTGTGTCATATTAGGCTACAAAGAACAGGAGTAATGCAGGTGGGAAATGTGCTCCTAGAGATTTTGCGACGTGTGTAATTAAAATCTCCTTCCCTCCAACTTTCCCTGGAGAGCCTGGCTTCTTGGTGGGTGCACATCTGGGTATTACAGACCCAACTCTTTTTTTCACTTGGGTCAAAGCTTGTCCATGCTTAAAAGAATTCTGTTATGTTGTGTATCTACTGCTGGTTCGGTTGTCAGCTGGGGAATAGCATTTAATGCTGTGGGGAGAACTCTTCAAAAATACTTCAGTCTACTGGTTGAAGCATAGTAATTAATTTATTTCTCCTCCTCCCCTTATGACTTAACATTACATTTGATTTTAATAGAGTTTCAGATTTTTAAGTCTTACTTATCTTGCAAATTGTCTGTACCTTTACACAAAACCTAAAATACTTTTGAGTTACTATTTAAAAACAAACAGTCAAAACATTTAAAACAAAATAAAAGATATACAAGACGAAAGGAAGGAAATTTGCCTACAGCAATTTTCATCTTCTCTGCTGCAAATAGAATTAAAAAAAAAAAACACCCAGAAGACAAAGGCAGCTCATATTATAATTGAGTTGCAAATTTATTTGGGCAACTGCAAAGCTTTTTCATGTGAATGGTGATAAAAATGTGAAGACATCTGGGCAGGTTTCTTTTTGTACTGCCTATCTGTTGAAATACCATAAAATGCCTTCCATTAACTAATTCAGCTTCATTTGAAGTAGATCTTCACTATCCCTGTCTTCAGTTCTGCTTCATGTCCTTCATGTTGTGACTGACTTTTCTTTTACTTCAGTTTGAATGTGTTCCAGGACACTCTACTCTGGTTTCCCTGTCCTCAGTTTAATTCTTCTTCCACCCACCCCACGTGTGTTCACAGAGAGAATGTCCCTGCTTTACTAAGCTAAACGAGCCGGGCCTTTTGAAGATGACCCTGTTTGGCTGTCACCGTGTCTATTCCAGTTAGTCATTTCTTGAAGGTGGCTGACCAAATGAGGTCTCCTCCAGAGGGCTGTGAAGCAGCACTAATACATTCCAGTGTCTCTTGAAAACAGCGTGATGCATCTTGGAATCGTGTTTCCTTTTCCCAGTGTTAGGGCTGAGCATAAGCTGTTGGTATAACCAAATCCATCGATAAAGAATTAACCTCAGAAAGGATATTTGGTTGCAAATACAGCACAAGACAAGTATCTCTGATTCCCCCCCTGCTTAAGATGTGGAATTTATTGATTTGGAACTCAGAATTGAAAAATTCTGATGGTTGGAAATGTGGAGTAATATAATAATAAATTTATTAAATGATTTGAATAAGTTTAAAGGGAAGAAGTTATATAATTATCAGTACAAATCATTAGATATACATGTGAACAATGATGGTACTTACATTTAAAAGTGTTGTTGGAAATTGGTTAAGTTTCTGTACAGTGCCTCAGATCAGTGCAATGCAGAATGCAAACAAGATAAGGGTATTAGTTGCTGCTGGCTTTAATCTAACGAATGGTTTTATTTCGCCAAGGAATTGGTTACACAAGTATAGGCATGTTGCATGTTCTTGGTTATATGCAGTTTGAGAGCCTCATACGTACTTAAACACTTTTTTCAAGAAGTTATAATTACAAAAAAAGACGAGCACGAGCTTATGCTGTGGTTTGCAGCTCTCTGATTTACATTTCATTTCTAACTTCCAGTGCAGGGCTCTGATTCTTCCTGTTTTCACCATGTGTTTGCTGAAGAGTCATTGTTTTAGTACTCTTAAGTAGTCTAATATTTCTATTTTAAAATCACATTTTTAACTCCCTCAAGGATAAATATAGATGGGTTTTAATTAATAATTTTTAATGACCGAAATTAATGTTTTGTTTTATTCTGGGAGTGAATTATTCCTCTACTTATGATGTTGTGAGGAAATTGCTGATCAGTGGAGGCTACCCATTTGTACAAATAGTGATGCTGTAGTTTACAAAGTGAAGTTTAACAGTTGGATAGAAGTGCAGCTTTTGGCTGCACTTTTATCTTTCATTTATTGCAATACAGTGTGAATTTTAGTAGTAGATTTTTTTGGTAGATGATATTTTTCTAGTCTGTGTTTATAGATTTAAGCATGGTATGAATTGTGATTCTGAGACTTTTGGGTTTTTCTAAGATGAAACAGATGGGTTTAGGTTCAGAGGAAGATAAAATGACAAGATGCAACTTGCAAACACGGACACTTTTCATGGCATCAGGGATCTGTTGCTTTCTCCTGTAGCAATCCTTCTCTGCTGGAAAACAATTAACTATTAACCACCAGAGAGTTCAGTCAGTGTAATTCACTACCACGTTAGGAATTGTTGCTTGGAAGCGTAGGTTGTCTTTGAGCATGAACATATGCGGGGCCACGGGGTGGCTGGGAAGTTTTACCATCAGGGTTGGGGTAGCAGTGCATCAACTGTTTAATGATTTTGAAAAATTAAGGCTTCAGCTTGTTAGTTTTTGAATGTAATAAGAGGATTTTGTTCCTAGATATGGATCTTGCAGATTTTTATCCTGGAAAACCTTCAGTTAGTGATTGTAAATGGGTATACTGCTGGTAGGTTACAAGGGATTGTTGTAATGCTGTTATTTGCATTGGCTTGGGAGAAAATGTGAGATTTTACTGATAAAGCTTCCAGAGGATAGTAATGACTTGGAAAGGGATAATAAGAGTTCTCATCTGATTTGAGGAAAATGAGCATTTGCTAATATGCTGCAAACAGACAGTATTCCTGCAGAAGCTGCCAGATTTCACGTGACTAACCTAGGTAGATTGACCTTTGGGGTGTCTGTGCTGATGACTTGTGCCAGCTGCGCAATATTTTGTGTCAAAAAAAACCCAAAAACAAACCAGAAAAACACTATCCTGGTCCTTTAATGTTTTCACAATGGTATCAGACAGAAAATTAGGGAGGATATTTGGTATCTGGCAGTGACATTTTTTTTTCTCCCCTGAATATCAGTTTTTGTGGCTACCTGGTAGGAGGGATCATGCTTAAGTGTCTGTGTTCCAGACTTCCAAGGGTCAGTTTCTGAGCTCTTTACAGCTTCTCAGAAGGTAAGGAACAAATGGCTCATCAGAAGCATCAGAATACATAACAGAAGAAAAGTGATGATGGAGCATAAACAGAAATAATAACATTTGCTAGTTCATTCTGAGCTCAGACGAGTTCCGTTTTAGATGATTTGCTATTTGCAATCTTTAAATGGGAATTCTGCTAGACTGTATCTTCTGGAAAAAGCACCCAAACAGGAATTAATTCAGGAAGGTCTTTGGCCTTTGTTAATTCAAATTTCATGAGATTGTGTGCCAGGCAGTGCTTAGATATTTTTATAAAGTACAGCTTATGTAGGTTTGGCTTTAGTGGTAGAATTCAATTTAAGAGTATCTATAGAGTACAGCAGGACTTCTGGTGGGGTCTGGACACTTAATTCTTCAAAGAAATTGTGTATTTCTACTCTTCCCTCCCCATTAGGGAATTATTTGGTAGTAATTAGTTGTCACATCAGACATTTTCTTAAAAGAAAGGGGGGATTTCATTACAATGGAATGAATATGCCCATCGAAGTTTCATGGAATGAATGGTTTAAGTCTGCATTGTTCAAATTAATGTCCCAAGGAAGTAATTTCTCTTTGTTCAATATAACAAAATAGATGAAAAAGCTTTTGAGTGTAACCTTGCTTTAAATTTCTGTTAAAAAGTTAAGTGATTATAGATCATTCTGGTTTAAAATGGGATACAGATTGGATTTTCATCTTTTTATCTTTAGTTTATGAATGTTTTTAGTTCCTGCAGGGATCATAGCTTTTTTTTGTGTGCACTAACATTTTCACACTGTGGCACTATAACCTGTGAACTCCTTATTTCCGAACAGGTGCTCATTTCCTGAAAGATGTATTTTACATTGATTCAGCTAAAAGAAAAATTGAGTGTGCTATGGAAGAAGGATAGAAGGGCACAGACTATAGGAGGTGCTCACTTAACATCCACTACAGTATAACAACTGTGCTCTTCTGCAAGTACTACTTAAGAGTTGTCTTTTTGAGGTACTATGGAAAAAACTTCCCTAGGATAGTTTCTGTCACCTTTATTTGCAGTGTAGCTTGTTTCATTTAGATGGCTGTGTTTCTGAGTGTAGCTTTTTGTCAATTAAGTTTGATGAGTTTGTGGATTTGAATTTAAGTAACTGTTTAGAGTTTACCCTGTTCTGATTACTGTGCTAGAGTAGAATTGATGTATTTTGGCTCTGAGGACCAAAGGAAAAGAAGATGCAGCACGTAAATTATTAGTCTGGTGTAAATTCCCCAGAAGCATTGTTTTTTCAGCTATTTTCAGAGGACTCAAGTCCTTCAAGGACTAGAAGGAAGACTGTTTTTTCTTCCTATTCTGCATTGTTCAGTGCTCTTATTTCCTTCCTTCCTGCTCTATTTTTGAGGTGTTTATGTCTCCTCCTACTGAAAACAAAACCAAACCTTGATTATGTATACTTTGTGATTTTTTTTTTTTAAAGTTGTCTATGTATTTGATCCAGCAGATGCTAACAGTGCATCACCAGCACTTCTCCAGATTGTGGGGGATTTTGCTGTTGGAAAAGAAGCAAATTGGATTTGAGATCTTGGGGGTGTGGGAGATAAATATTTTTTGGGGGTTTGAGTCATTAATAGTCAAATGATGCAATGGTGTGATTTTACTTAACAAAGAAAACAGTGAAAGTCAGTGTTACTACATCAAAAATATTAAAATTGCAATAGAAGTGTCACTAAAATTATTGAAATCTCAATGTTGATTGTACAAGAATGAGAAAAATTACAAACAAGATAACTAGTTATGTTAGCTAATCAAGGATTTACCTGGGAACCCACAAACTGTATTTTAGCAGTAGCACAAATCAAAGTGGATAGAAACCATTTAGTTTAAGAATGTTCTGTGGGGATGTTTTGATAGTGGGTACCTGATTTTGGATTAATATGATGACTGTCTATTGCCAAATATACCTTTAAAACTTAAAATAGATTTATTGTAATAAGTTGTTCCTAATACCAATATCATACTTCACCTTTTGGAGAGCTACATGAGTGACCTGCTTAACAGCAGTCTTGTTAGCTGCTTGAACAAGTATCTGGGTTTGTAATGGCGTGCAACTCTGGTGCTATCTGCTCAACGTTTTCCTATCTTTTGCTTTTCTTTACAAACAAAACAATTGTGAATTCTTGAAGTTAGATGAATTCTTTTTTCCTAGTGCTGTCATTGTCTCTCTTCCTCATTCTGCTTTCATGGGTTATTTCCTGTGGCTGGCCCTTGAGTACATAATTCCCTCTGGTGGAACATGATGGAGGGAGCATGACATCATGGGGATAGGCTCGTATGCTTTACAGTCACAAGATTTCCAGCCTGCACTGTCCAAATGTATATGCACAAGATATATATGCAAATCAGTTTTAGTAAGATGCGGTTGGTTTTAATAGTTCACAGATCTTGCAGCTAATGTGGTGTTACCAGAGGGACCTGGACAAGCTGGAGAGGTGGGCCCAGGTGAACCTCATGGGGTTCAACAAGAGCAAGTGCAGGGTCCTGCACCTGGGCTGGAACAATCCCCACTATCAGTACAGGCTGGGGGAGGAGGTGATAGAGAGCAGCACTGCAGACTTGGGGGTGCTGGTAGATGAGAAGCTGGGCATGAGCATCCTGTGTGTGCTTGCAGCCCAATTGCATCCTGGGTTGCATTAAAAGAAGTGTGGTCAGGAGACTGAGAGAGGTGATTCTACTGCTCTGCTCTGGTCAGACCTCAGCTGGAATACTGTGTCCAGCTGTGGAGCCCTCAGCACAGGAAGGACATGGGCCTGATGGAGCAATTCCAGAGGAGGGGCATAAAGATGATCAGGGGACTGGAGCACCTCTCCTACGAGGACAGGCTGAGGGAGCTGGGATTGTTCAGCCTGGAGAAGAGAAGGCTCAGGGGAGACCTAACAGCCACCTTCCAGTACCTGAAGGGAGCTGACAAAAAGACTGGAGAGGGTCTGTTTACAAAGGCCTGGAGTGAAAGGACGAGGGGCAATGGTTTGAAATTTGAAAGGAGTGGATTTAGATTGGATGTAAGGAGGAAGTTCTTTCCCACAAGAGTGGTGGAGCACTGGAACAGGTTGCCCAGAGAGGTGGTTGAGGCCCCATCCCTGGAGACATTCAAGGTGGGGCTTGATGAAGCTCTGAGCAACCTGCTTTAGTTGAGGATGTCCCTGCTCTCAGCAGGGGGGTTGGACCAGATGACCTCTAGAGGTCCCTTCCAACCCAGACATTTCTATGTTTCTATGTTCTGCAGCAAATCTGCATCCACAAATATCCTCTGTGACCAGGAGCAGGGTTTGCAGTCACATGCTTAGCTCCAGGGCTGTTGAGTAGCATTTTGGCTTATTTCTACTTCAGAAAAGTATGGTAAGGTTATATATTTGACTGAGCTCTCTGGCATGATGTTAATGGTTTCTGTTAAGTACAATAGCTATTGAACATGAATGTGCTGTGTATTAGATAGAAATGTAACTAAGGGTTGAGTCAACATGTATGCTGTATTGATGTGCAGGGCTCTCTGCCATCTCTGTTTCTCACAAGCTCTCTACTCTTGCCTGATGTTCAAGTTCTGGCAACTTCTCTTTTTCCTGCGACTTAAGCTACCTTATAGATTTGAAATCATTATCTATATCTGAGTGTAATACTCAAATTATGTTTCAAACTTTGCATATCAAGAGTCACAAAAGCCTTGTGACACTCCTTAGAATGCTTGTTCTTCTGCAGCCTTCAGGTTTCTATATCTCTGATAAATGATGTAAAGATTTAAAGGTTCTCTGAAATTGCATGTAGTCTATCATTGCAGTTAATAAAACTATTTGGTGGTCTTTTTTCAGGTGGACCCCATCCCACGCACCCAAAGGCATGTTTCATTACTGCATCACACTAAGCTGTAACTGTTTGGAAGTGGGAACCTTCAAACTTTTCAGTGTTGCAAATTAAACATTTATGAACATTTCCCAACTACTGCTTAAAAGCTCTCTGGAATTAAATTTTACATCTGTTACAATATTTTTGTTCTCTCTAAAAGAATAATCATAAACTCTGATAGCAGCTTGAGTTTGTGTTGCTGTGCCAATGAACCTGGAAATGTCTTGCATGTTGCTGATTCTTTTCCTGCCTGTTGTTTGGTGTGTTACTTTTGCACTATCTATACTGTAGTGCTAGGAAGAAAACTTACAACTATTAAGGTACCATTTTAAGTATGCTTTTCTGAAAGAACATATCCTCTTATTGCTCTAGTACTTTTGGTGCTTATTGTATAAAGGAAAAATAAGAAATCTTCAGATCGCTATCTTGCCTTCTACCAGGAAACTTTCCTGTTCAGCTGTCACTTGGGCATCAGACTTGCATGGCCATAGTCAGAGACCATTAGCTGCCTTGGGCTGGGCCAGCCCAGCCGACCCTCACTGAGTGCAGCAGGCCCAGGCACACTGTCAGAGGACACTTCTGCCTTTCTTGGACATGTTGGTATTGACCACAAATATGCCCGTATCTACAGTAGGCACGTGGGCATACTCTAAGAGGGTTCCTGAATATAGTTCTGTCTGATCATTCATCTGATTCCAGTACCTCACTGGACCATTATTTTCAGTGTTAGTTCACCCTTAGAACAACTATTTTAATGAAAAATTATGGCATATGCTGGCTTTTGTAGTCCGAGTAACTTTCTGATTTATTAGGTATATGCTTTGTTTTGAGCGGTCTTGCAGGGTTTATGGGATTTTGGTGGGTGAGTTTGTTCTTGCTTTCCCATGGTGCATAGAGCTGATCTGTCCAGAGTGTAGCAAAGACAGCCTTTTCTGTCAGAAACTGGACAGTGCTTTGGTTGGTCTCTTGGATGGGTGCTTCTAGTGCCTTAAAAAAAGTTTGCAGATTTCCTGAAGTACAGGAGATGAAAAATAATCAGAATGTTGAAATACATGAGACCACATGGACAAGAGTGATGATGCTGCCAAGTAGGTCTGTTTCAGTTTGCTCTTCTTCTGGAACACTGGGCTGTACCAGTTGTTAACTAGGTTTACGTGGGACTTAAAGGGTTAAGGAGGGGATAAGTGTTGATAGTTTACTGTTGGATTTTACATTACAGTATCTCTCCAGTGCTGTAATACTGTCTTTGGAGGCTGTTGTTACTGCAGAGACTACAGTCACTGCTGGCAGTGTTCAGGAGCAATGTCTAAACCAAACAAGCTCCAGAACTTTGCCGTGCTAGAGGTCTGGCCAGCTCGCTGTCCTGCGTGGTGGTGCTTGGTACTAGATGAATGGAGAAGAGAATTACAAGGGTGGGGGTGTGGCTGTATTCTCCTCCCGTGTGTTTTTCCAGGTTTTGCCAGTCCAGAGATGTCTTGCATCAGTTTTTTTGCTACCTACTGTTGAACCTCTCATGCATTTATTATCATTCTTTCCCCTCATCCATGAATTTCACTTCCAGAATGGCTTATCCTTAAATCAGTTTGTTTTGGAGAGGAAAGATTCTAAATCTTCACTTGCTGAAATCAGATAGTTTCCTATCTTTTGAACTGCAAGCATGAAGAAATCTTTCTTCCTATCTGAAAATCACTTAGGATTTTGTAAGTGTCACTTATCTGCCAGCAGCAGTTCTGTGCCCAATTTAGCTGTGCCTGTGAGAGGAGAGGAACAGCTCAGCCTGTGACTGGAGAGCACCCAAGGTAGAGCTTCACTCAGGCTGCAGGGAGGGAGGTCTTCAGTGAGTGTGTCTCGAGACTGCTGCCTCCCAAACAGCGCTGGGCGACAGCGGTGGGAAGCAAGGCAGAGCAGTCCCGGGAAGCTGCAGAGTAATGTGTAGTGTGCTTGCTGACTGGGAGCACCTGGGAAAGCTTAGCACAGAGCAGCTGTGCCAAATGGGCTTTGACATAGAAAGTGTAGGCAGGAGAGCAAGTGGCATAGCCAAGACATCTTGATGGGTTTTGGGGGTGCATAGCCAGGGTATGTGCACTATCTTTCTTTCATGGTACTCAGACTCTTAAAGAAAATGTTTCAGATGCTTCAACAAATGTTTTTTCACCTCCCTACATGAAAACAAGGGAATTAATTCAAATGGTATGGAGTACCTTTGTTAAATCAGGACTTTGTAGAATAAAGTGTAGCCTTAATAGTCTCTTGGTAACATTGTTTTCTCTATCTTTCCTGAGGCACCTGAGAAAACCAGTGCAGTATTTTCTAGCTGTTTTCCCCCAGGGGAAATTTGATTGAATCCTGCACTTTTTTCAAGCATCACATTTCTGTTGAACTGTTTGGTGTTCGGTGACGATGAGTCAAATCTAAATTTTCTTCCTGTGCGTTTCTTTCCCTGAGGTCTCCTGAGATGTTGCATCACTCTAACTCTCAATGTTTGTGTAGCCTCACCAGGCTTCAGCTGCAAGGAAGATGGGGGTGTATTGTCTAGTAATATGTCATTCAGCCCACAGAAGGTCTGATTTTTATGGTGACAAGCTATTAGAGCAAATTACGGCAGTCTTTGAGTGATTATGTTCTAATTGCAACTGATTCTTCAGGGTTCTGCAGGTGAAATCAAGGGCTATTGTTTAGGCTGCGTTTCTCACTTTCTTCGTACTTTCTGGTACAAATTACACTGTGCTGAGATGGTATATTCCTTATTAGCCAGGAAAAAAAAATAAATTTTACAGATGCTAAGTTAGTGTGACAGTAGCTTGCAAGAGAAGGAGTGTTCTCATATGTCTTTTCCTTGGTAAATAACACATACAGAAAGAATAGATTTTCCTTTTTCGTTCTTCCCGTGCCCCCCCCCAGTGTTCATTACGCTAAAAGAGTACATGCAGAGATTGCTCTGTTCCTGATCCATGTCACCTTCCTCTGGCACTTGTCATAATGAAATAGGTTTTTAAAGCATAAAGCTTTAAAATCATTAAAAAGAGTAAAATAAGTCATCTTTAATTTAATAATAATTAAAAAAAGGTAGTTAGAAGTTAGGGTTGTCCAGAAGTGACAGCTGCCTAGCTTGTCAATTCTACTTTAAATCTCTGCACGCAGAATTCTATCTGTCAACATATGGCCCAGTAACTAGATCTTGTAAGGTCCTCCTGCCTCTCTTCAGTGTCTTCAGTAACAAGACGAATTTAGTGCTATTGGTTAACTTTGTCATCTCTGGCACTTTCTTGATACAGACTTTTAACTGCAGTTTCACAGATATCCTTTGAAACCTTAATAAATAACTAAGAAAAGAAAACAAACAACAAACAACTTATGCCCCGCTAGTGCGGGTGAAGTACAAAGCAAGCGTTAACAAACTGGAATTACCAGTGCAACTGTAATGTTCTTGAGCTTCTTTAGGATTCTTGACTGAATGTCATCCACTCTTGGTGGCAGTTTGCTAGTTTTTGAGTTGCCTGTTTGCACCATGCTCTTTTCCTAGCTTTGAAACAGATCCTCTAATGCATCCTCTATGAAGAAGCCTTACACTGGGAGAATATCTTTGAATTCCTCTGTAGTGAACATGAAGATGCAAAAAGTGTATCTGGTGTTTCTGCCATGACTTCAGCTTTTTTGAGCATTTTTTTAATGCATCTATTTCTTTATTTTCTTTTAGCCTTACAGATTCTGACAGGCTACCTACTGCTTCCTGTTCTTCATGTGCTTTGAAAAAAGTTTTAGTTGTAGTTTTTACATTTCTTTTTCCCCCCACTCACTTAAATTATTTCTGAGATTGTCTCGGTGTCTTGTCCCTCGTCCTTGTCCCCGCCCCCCCCAGTTTTTAGCTTGCTATTGTTTCAGCCCTATTTGGACAACTTTTACAAGATTTTTCTAATTAGCCACCTCCTTCCCTTGCCTTTTCTGTTGTTACCCACACTTAAAAACTTTTTGTGGTGGTGTGTTGTTTTTTTTTATTTGCTTTAAGCCTCACATACAATGTGTTAAATCTCATTGCCTGCAGACACTTAATTTTCTATAGTTCTCTGTAAGTTTCCTCCTATTTGTCTTAAGTCCTTTCTTTAGATTCCTTGGGAAGATATTTACATTACTGCTAAATTCTGGGGGGTTTATACTAACATTTTGAATCAAATTCTGCACAGTCCTTAGGATAAAGAACAAGACAACTTATCCCATAAAGCTGTCCCTCCCTTGCAAAATCTGTCTGAAGACAATGGCTTCGCAGTAATCTCACTGGCCCTATAAACCAGGGAGTTAGTAATTGTGTGTTGGAACAGGCTCCAGTTCGAGTTTCTGGATTGGTAGCAGGGTAAAAATGTTTTTCTAAACTCTGTAAATCTGACACATAGGGTATAGGGGTTCCTACATTAAGCAGGCTCTTTTTTTGCTATGGTCTTTAGAGTAGTCTTAGAAATACTGATGTTGGGTAATAGTGGGTGGAAAGTGAAGAGGAAAAAGAGGTTGGGAAAAACATGTGAAAGGGAGAAGAGAGGCTTGAGGTAAATTGTGTCTGAGATAAACCAGTGCTTAAGAAGAGGGAAAATAAAGTCAAACATGTGCTTTAGTCTTTGTTTCCCCTCTTCTGTTTTGGTTTGTTTTTATTGTGTTGTGTTGTTTGTTTGTTTGTTTTCATGACATGCCTTTTCTTCAAGTCAGTGTGATAGATCACAAAATCAAAATTCTTCAGATTCCAGTCAGTGACCATGTATGCTGTACACTCTTGTTTTGGTGTTCTCAAATAATGCTGCAAATAATGAAAACACTTGGGGTTTAGGAAAGGCACTTCATTGATACCTGGTGTAGTTGCTTTAACACTTGTGGAGAAACAAGCTATAGAAGAGATCCCCGTGAGGTTTCTGTATGAATTACAACCTGGGGCAGGAGGAAGGCTGCTGTGGCAGAATAGCTGAATGTGGTTTGGAGGCTTGCTGTGGAAGAGTCTTCCTGGTTAACACTGCATTTTTTTCTAAGCAGTATTATATTCCACTTTCAAAAGTCAAGAATCCTTGGTAATTGTCTCGATTCACAATAGAAGTTTAAGAGCTAAATGCAAACAATCAAATAGAGAAGGAAAAATATTGGCTTCCTTATGACTTTTTTTCACCCTGTATCGATTTTTTTCATCACAGTAGCTAATGAAACAGCTACAGTGAAAAAGTTTAAAATACATGAATTGTAAACTTTTGCATCTGTAGAATTTTTATTACAAAAGAGGGCTTTCTGTAGTCAAACAGTCATTCAAGTTTCAAAAGCTGTTATATCAACCTTGTCTGCAGAGGTAGGTTTTATTGTAAAAGTTTTTTTTAATGATCTTTTGGTATTAAACTCAAGTATTGTAACCAATGTGCTATTAATATTTTTCAGGTTTCTCTCAATGGTACCCAGTTTACAGACAGTTCTGTTGGACCAGAGTTCACAGGTGTTTCTCAGGTATGTACTGCCAAATTTTATTGGACTTTATGCTAGTAGAGTTATTTACTAACAGGCAAAGGGATTAAACAGTTTTAGAAGTACTAGAGAATACTCTTCAAAAACATTTCTGTTTGAGATTGGAACTTGGTTAACTGAAGTCAGTTTCTGATGACTTCACTATTCAAGCTCTAAAAAGCAGTCAAAGCTACTATATCTAAAGTAAAATTTTATTATAAGCTTGAAATTGGACAGAGTAGGGAAAAAAAAAGCTGTGCAGTTTTGTGAAAATGAAGTTATTCTTGGAAATAAATCTAAATACATGGCAGAGATGCAGTTATTTCTATTCTGGCTTGTCCTACTTCCAGCCTTCATTTATGAACATTCTATCTGAACACGTTTCAGAGAAAGTGAGACTGGGTGTTTTCTTGCAGAGATGTATCACACTTTTTTTTGAAGCTTGACTAGTGGAAAAATATCCAACTTTTCTCCAGGATATATGCTTTGCTCTGATTAGAATGAAGACATACAAATATATATGTGACATAATTCCAAGCTCATTTTATCCAGGAGGAGTTTACTGCTGCTGTTGAAATGGTCACATGAACAGTAACTGCATTCCTCATATTTTAAATAAATAAGAAACTGCAATTCATAGCTTCATTTTAGTATGACAGAGCCATAACAGGAGTCTGAGGTGCTGATTGTTGATTTTTTTTCAAGGTTCTAAGTGTCAATTTTGCCAGCAATAAACTGCTTTGAAGTTTTCATTCTTGGCAGGTGATTTGCATTGTGCTCTAGGAACCAAGTGTTTTCATTTGAACTTTAAATCCATTGGAAATACAGGCCCAGTTGGGAGATTTTTAGTGTTTCACTGAGGCTGAGTTGGCCAGAATTAGGGTTCCTCCTGTATTTGCCATTTTTTAGTTTTGGTTTGTTTTTGATTATGATGCAACTTTAAGTGAACCACACACGTTAGTCTTAACTTTTAGAAGGCCTTGCAGTATGGTGGGGTATGTTTGCTGTGACCCTTAACTTTGCAAAAATGTGTCACGCTGTCTTAACTTCTGAACTTTCACATTTTTGTCCTCGGCTTTTCCTACAGATTTTGTCCTGCAGATGATGTTCATAAGTATTTGCCTGCAGTAGCTACAAAGATGCCATTGTCATTCATTCCAACAGAGACTTAATCTGGCTTCAAAACCTTCATTTTAACAAGGAAACTTTCAGGGCTAACAGGATGAGCTGCTGTGGCCCCTTGCATGCAGCGTTTTTAGGCATTAATAAAATTTGCAGCTGAGGCAGGTCAGCCAAGAAGAATGTCTTCAGGTCAGCCAAGGAGAATGTCTTAACTTGAGAAATATATTCGTGCCTATAGAACCAGTAAGGGGCTGGTCAGTCCCAGTCTATCAGGAGGCAGAGTGGGTCTTCCCTCTTGAGAACATTTTCTGAAAACCTGCAGCTGTCACCTGGAGAAATTGTCTTTTTCTTGCCTTAGTGCTCGAGTGTGAATTCTTGAAGTGCCATCAGTGAGTAGCAAGATGAGCTGTTCTTCTAAATCCGCTACCTTAAATCATGAAATTCTGAAAGATAAGATGATACTTGTGGAGATTAATTCAGGGTGTCGTGTGTGTGTGTTATCCTTTTCATATTGCTGACTGTCAGCTTCATAAATGTAAAGAACACAAAAATCAAGGGTTTGTAATACTGTGCTGTTTTTTCTGTAGAGTCAGCAATAGGGAATTCATCTCCTGTTGCTGTGAAGTCAAGAAGAGAGTTAGTGAATTGTGTTGTAGCTTGAACTAGTCCTTTGCCCTAAAGAACTTTTCACCTGTGCTTGTGCCCTTCAGCCCTACAAGATCTTGAAAGCAGTATTTTTGCTAGTATTGAGGTTGGAGCAGTATCTAGAGGAATGCTTGAATCACTTATTTAAATGTTGCCTTTCCTTTAACTGTTTAATTATTTTGAGGCTTCCATAGAAGATGCTGCTAATTAAGGCAGAGGTAATAACTAATATAACTAAGCACATCTGTGATTCTGCCATTATAAGATATTTTGTTTGATTCATAACTTTGATAATGTCTTTGTAAAATTGGGTTCTGTTTGGCTTGTGCTGCTTGACGTGGTTTTGAGTATCAGTCTTGAATAATAAGCATCTCATGGCTGAACCATAATTTCATGCACAGAAGGATCTTGGAAGAGAAATGAGGTTTTGAACTGCCATTGTCCTCATGAGCTGCCAAGTCGACCTAAAATCCACTATTGCCTATTGAATTAAGACCCTGCTGATTGGTTTGGTTAAAACTGATTTAAACTTTTATTTTGTAACAAGCCTGTCTGAAAGTGCATTTGTTAGTAATGACAAAGATAACACAGAACTTCAAAGAACAGTTCTATTCTTAATGATAAAAAGGAAAAACAGTAAAAGGAGTTGTGCTCTCCCTTTTTACTACTAGATTATTGCATATAGGCTGAATTATTGTAGAGGGGAAGGCTGTAGTCCATGCTCCTTGAAAACATTACTTTTTAAACGTGAGTATATTCATAATCAGAATTACTTGCCACGTGGATATTAAGGCTGCTGTATTTGGTCTTGGGACACTCCAAATAGTCACCAGTGAATAGACACTGTGAAAAGATCTATTTATTAATTTTTTTAAAATCTCCAAATAAGCTTTTCTGGTACATATTCTGTGAATAACCAGTTATCTATCAAAACTTGTTTGTAGACACCGTTTACCTTTGGCTTGGGCCAAAGGGCACCATATACAACTGGCGAGCATTGTCTTCTTTGTAGAAGTGAACGAAAAGATACTTCGCTTTCAGAGAGCGGAATAAAAAATTCTAGCAAAACAGCACTTTCCACATCTCCAAAAGCAAACAATATGCTGCATCTTCCACTGTGGGTGTGCCCAGACTGTCGCCGAACAGTTGAGAAGGAGGAAAGGCACGCTACAATAGAGCAATCCCTGGTGGTAAGTTAGGTGCTTCAGCTCAGTAGACTAAGATGATATGTTCTTACGGGCTAAATGCTACTTTGGAACCACTTAAACTGTAAATGCTTTAAGTATTTTTGGAGATATTTCCATCTGGTTTTCGAATTTTTGGTTTTTGAATAGAGCAAGTCTTGGATTTGTTTCTTGATTATTATTTTTTTTCCCCCTTTTATTATATTTGATCTCATACTTTGTTCTTTATCAGTGCAGCTTTAATCATTACACTTTTCTATTCTCTGTCTGCTCTTCCTCCCCTTTGTGAGGTAAACTATCTGCATTTTCCCTGCTCTTTCCCTAGTGTTTTTGAGTCCCTGCACTTGCACTGCCACATTCCTGCACATGTCTTCCATTGCCTTTTCTTTCCTGTATTTTATTAATAAAGCAGCACACTTTTGCATAATATACCTATAGCAATTTTTCATTCTTTGTTGTACTGTAAACACTGATTTAGTACATGGTGCTAATATTTCCATGTGCTAATATTTCAAGTTGTGATTAATTTCTAAATTAAATGCTCAAGTATATTTTCAAATAAATATTCCACCTCACTTAAGAGCTGTGCTCAATGTAGCAGAAGAATACAAAAAGTTCCTTGACATGTTCAGCAAAACCCCATTAGGAATAAAATAGATGCCGTACTGCAGAGCCAAATCTTCACTACTGATCTGGGAAGCCACACACTTCAAATAGTTGGAAGCATTATAGATTACAGTTGACATTTCCCTGTAGAGAGTTAAACTGTGCACATGCCCATAGACACATGGATTTTTAGTTTAGTAAACAAATCAGTGTGAAGAAAGGTTGGTTTTGTGTACCATATGTTGTTAAAATTATGATAGAAACACGGTTAGCTTAGTCTTTTCTAAGAAAAAAGTAAGAATATATTATTTGTATACACTTAGTGTTTACTCATGCTCTTGCTATTAATACAGTTTAGTAAAATTAGTCAAAGCAGATTACATCTAAGGGAATTATACTCCTAGCCTGGTAAACACATCCTAGAGAGTTCAAAGCACAGCAAGACTAAAGCACAGCAAGACTGAAGCACATGATTGTTCAGTTGGGTCAATTTTTGACATACTTAAGCTCTGTTTAATGAACTAATAAAAAGAAAACAAAAACCAGCAGGTGGAAAGGAAAAAAGGAAAAAAGAAAATGAGGTGATTTTTTTTTTTTTTTTTTTTTTTTTTTTAAATCGTTGCAAGCCAGAGTACAAGTGTTTTGCTATAGATGCTTGTGTGTTGCTCTCATCACCTGGCTTGGTTTGTCACCAGTAGCATGTCTTGCTGCTGGGAGCAAATGTGTGCAGGCTTGTTTTGACCTATGTCTGCATCCTGCTCCAGCATCTGGGGTGAAACACAAACCCCTTCAGTCATGCTCCAAATATGGGAGAGGTGTCTACCTGGTGCCACAAAAAGCTGATGGCAATGTGGGGAGGATGCAGGAGGGAAGCACGGTGTGTATGGGGGCTGGAGCACAGAGAAAGAAAAACTGGAGAGAAAATACTAGCAGCCTTGGAAGAGAGATGTGTCATCTGCCCTGTCCCAATGACAGCAGCTCAGAAAGCTGCTGTCCATCACTATGTAGTATGTCTGGCTGTTACAAAGAGATTTTATGCTTTTTACCAGAAGAGATTGTTGAACTACAAAAGTCAAACTTGCGGTCACCTAGAAACTGAAGAGATATTGCTAGTTTGATTAATCATGGATGATGCAAGCCTTTCTTCAGCTTAGGTCATTGTTTATGCTGGAGTACACAAAGGTGATAATTATAACCAACATACTTCAGTTTTTAGAAATGAAATCCATTTATATCACTGGTTATCTCAGTCCATCTCTTACATTTATTAGGCTTTTAGAAAGTTCTTTGTGCCTGGCTGAGTGTCCTCCCCAAATAGATTCACTAATCACTGCCACTTCAATATTTGCCTACCTATCAACATTTTAGTCTACTAATTGAAAGCTACCTTTGTTTTCTCCTTTCAGAGTCAAGATTTCCTATTGCACATGCCTCTTGGAAACAGTGGATCACAGCAGGAATCTGTAGGAGGAGGAAGAATAACTGTTGGTGCACAGACAGTGCCTGCTGTAGACGTTAGCAATTCCTCTCCTTCAGACATAGCGTGCAACTGTGAAGCCTGTAATGAGCGCAGGTAACTGAATTCAAACTCAACAGCATTGATGCTTGTAGGCAGATTGTTGGGAGAGTTGTAGCTTATTTGTTGGTCTGAACCTTAAGCAGGATATCTGACAATGACAGTAACTTATGGATGGCAGCTTTTATCCGATTTTATATTTTATTTTAGGCATGTATTTTAGCCATTTTCAGATGTACGTTGTTTTTCCCAAAGAGCATCTTCAGAAAGTAGGAATCAATACACCTATGCAATATACAAATAGAGAGTAATTATTTTTGTCATTACTTGCAGAGAAAATTCAGCAGAGCCTGAACGTGAACCTCAGCAACTTCAGAATTACTGGTCAGAAGTAAGATACATGGTTCGGTGCATATATCGCCAAGCTGGGACCCCTTTAGCAGATGACCAAGACCAATCTTTGGTACCAGATAAAGAAGGAATGAAAGAGCTGGTGGATAGGTATAGCACTTGGAAAAATATCTATTAATTGCTATGAGGATTTTTGTTTAAAATAGTTTTTAAGGAGTATGGAATATTGTTTTTTAATAGAACTTTATCTACTGTCTGGTTGTTTAAGAATGCTTGCCTCTCCACTACAGTGAAAAGTCAGAACTGCCAATTCTCATTCATAATGGATTTTCAAGTGATAGATTGAATGCATGGGAAGCTATTAAATTTGTGTGCTGTTTGCAAAAGGAATATTAATGTATAATTAAGGAAGCCTCCCAAAATCTTACTTCCCAAAAGACCTCGGGATGATTATTATTAAGATGACACTGTTTAGTTTGAGTTGCCCCACATGAAATTCTTGCTTTGTTGAACTAACCTGAGTTGTTATAGTCCTTGCATCTTACTGTAGTTGTAACAGCTAGTAGAAACTTCAAACAAACAAAAAACCCCAAGCAAACAAAACAAAACCACAAAACAAAACAAAAAAACAAACCCCCCAACCAAAAAAAAAAGTGATATGTCATTGATCACTGATGAGAATTCTGAGAACTTTTTACCCAGTACAGAAGTTGAAATTTTCTTAGCTTTTCTAGGTGTGAAGTTGAAGGTGTGCTTAATGACATCCTCAGCTCTGGGCTTTTTCCTTTTGAGAATAGTGGGGCTGTCCTTAAAGTGCTCCAGGAGGTTCAACTCAGTTTCTGGCTAACTGAATGTGTGGTCAAGGAATAGTTGCTCTCCTTGGTTCTGTATGTATTCAGTATACAAAGGTCTGACTAGTCTGACAAACTGTAGTTCTGCTGTGGAGTTTTTAGCTGAATCAAAATTCTGGTGAAGTAAGGAAAGTTTTGAAAGATTATAGTCAATTAGCATTGCTCTTTTTATGACTGTACTCCTGAATCGGACTTAACAGATAATTCAATAAGCTTATTGCACTTCTGTTATATAAAAGTAGTGTTTGGATTTGAATGTGAGTTGTATAGAGTAATGCTATGCTTTGCTGTTGGTCACACTTGAAGTGATCAAAACATGCATCATAGGTTTTGAAACCTAAGATGCTTAAATGTTGGATAGTAACTAATTAAAACTGAATTGCAGCTAAAATAATTATGATTTTTTCCAGTTTTTCTTTAATAGAAAGATTTTGTGAATTGGAACACATACTATGTACCTTTCCTGTGTACTCAGGAGCTTTGATTTCTCTAGAACAGGTTTTCACTTTTGAGAGAGATTATTAAAACACAAAGGCAGAAACCTTAAATGTGAATGATTATTTTTCACTTGACTTCTTTATAGTCTCTGAAGTATGAAAAAGATTAGGATACGATGTTTGAACAGACACCAATCTGTCCAGTCTGTGGTGCTAATGTCATACAATTTCTTTTTAACAAAGCTAGTCAGTGTAGGTATTAAAAGTGTAAATAACTAAACAAACAACCCATCAAACTGAAAACCTCAAAGAAACCTTGTAGGCAGTGTGCTAAAGATGGTGCTGTGGCCAAGTAAATCTATGTAAAAAGGCAGAAATTCCTCATTCTAGGCCCATCTCTGTTAGACAGAGCTAGCAAGGAACACAAACTGTCTGGTCCGATTTTCAAGTAGTCCTGCGAAGTACTGTCCCTGTTATATGCTGGAGAGGTTTATGGCAATATGTTAGTACTTCATTGTAAATGATGAGGGAAGAGAAGGGACTAGGCAGCAGACTTTTATTCATCTAACTCTTAAGTACTTACCTCTTTCTTCTTCCCCACATGTCTGCAGTGTGAAAAACCTGAGGGGAATGCTTAAACACCATGCATGGGACTTTAAATAGCACAATTTCCCTCTAAAGTGCTTCAGAGCAGTCACTGTGTTCAATTTTCTTCTGCGTGAGGTGGTTCAAAGCCATGTCTTGCTTCCAGGAGAGTATCAGACCTAGCCAGCTGTATGCTGTCCATAGCAGGAAGCCCTGACCCTCTTAGAAACTCTGGCTTTCAGTGACTAGTTTTGCAGATACTGAGTAGGTGATTAGAGTGCATTGAGGGCAATGTGGTTCTGGAGCCCCAACGTCAATGTGCTTCCCTGGGACGGAGGAGTCCCAGATTCTGGTCCTTATTCTAGATTAAAAAATAAAATTAAAAAAAAAGGTTAAAATCCACTAGCCATTTGTAATGACTGTGTTGGGGCAATACCACAGTGGAGAGACTTAAGTCACATAGCTTGAAGGACATTCTTTGTGGCCCACACCTCTGCAGTGCAGTGGCAGACCTTCAATAAAAGGTGCAAAAACTGTCCTTATACATTATATTTATATGATCTCCAAATTGGGGTAAGAAACTCAAGAAGGTGAGAAGGAGCTTCATGAATGTCTTAAAAGCTTTCATAAGGGTAATGTCAACAACAGAAGGGCCACCTGAAGTAGTCACCAAGTCCAGTCTGGTTAGGCATGTTCTGGCTGTGTAACAGGTCAGGCTCCTTCAGTGGCTGTAAGTAAATGCCTGTACTGCTACAGGAAATTGGTTGAGCCTAGGTCTGGCTCTTCTGGCTGGGACTGCATGGAAGAACGTGGAGAAGCTGTAAAGAAGCTTGTCTGAAATCTTTGTGTCTGTAGGGTTAGATGCAAATTGAGTCAAGGTGGCTTGTTGTTTTTTTTTAGCTCACAAGTCACAGTGAAATACTGAGGTCCTGAATTAATGTGTTCCTCAGGTGTGCAAGCATTGCAATCCTAAACGTACACAGGAGCTCAGTTCAACGGTGTAAAGGTTGGGAACTGGACTGTGTTCTCCTAGTTTTAAGGAGGTTCTGTAAACTCTTTTCTTTCTGATTATGTTGGTAACTGGGAGCTACTTTTAGGAACTTTGTTACATGATTGTTGTTTTTTGGTCACAAATATTTTAAAAATACAGGCTTTGTGAAAGAGATCCATATCAGCTTTACCAACGGTTGGAACAGCAAGCTAGAGAATATGTGCTTGAAATGAAGGTTCGTCTGCTCAGACACTTGTCACTGGGATCTAAAGTTGCATCAACATTAGCAATACAAGGGCCACCTCAGGCACATCAATTCATCTCACTCCTACTTGAAGAATACAGTGCACTCTGTCAGGCAGCATGTACAATCAGCGCCTTTCTAGTTACTCTGGTAAGACTGACAAAAATAACTTATATGCTTCTACCTGTTGTGGGTAATGCTGGCAGAGCATTTCTGGGCTCTTTCAACTGTTTTCTGGGCATTGTGAAATATAAGGGCTTTTTTATATATGCATGCTAGGAGTCAGATTATGAAAAGGCAAATTTAATTCATAGAAATGTAGATTAAGGTTCGCTTACAGTGAGGTGATGAAATTATATTTGTAAAGAAAAAGGGTGGGATGCTGTTTGTGGCACTCTGAAACGTACAGCTTTAAGAAGATCTACTGAACTTTAGATAAAGCCTTTGGAAATGAGTGAAACACTTCTCTGGTCATCTCTAACCACCTCTTGACAGCCACCTTTAAAGGACACACTTCTATGTGTAGCAATAACTCCAGATTGTGTCAATATGCAGTTTTTCTTTTCACTCATAACCAAGAATGGACACTTTAATTCCACGGCAAGAGGTCATCATTTCATCTGTGATGTTATTTCTAAAGGTCTTGTTCTTTCTTGAATGCTTACTCTGTCAGGTGATTTGTGATGTTAGTCTTGGGTTTATGTTGTCAGGTAGATAATAAGCAATAGCCTTAAAAAAACTCTTCTTGAGTAACTGTCCATTATGAGTGAGTAGTACAGTAAAATTCTTTAGCTGTATTTTCTTAAGGGCTGAGGTTGTTATAGATCCTGTTTTGTTAATAATCTGTTCCTGTACACCCTTTGTTAATGTCCTTATCCTATGCATCCCTTTTCTTGTGTAAATTTTGTGCAAGAAAAAAAAGGATAAACTGGTAAATTTGGGGTTTATTGCCAACTAGCTGAAAGTGACTGTCTAGGTACATAAAGAGAGGAAAAGAATAGGCAGTACCAAGACTATGATGGCCACAGGTGAGAAGATGAAGTGGAGGGGAAGTAGAGTGTCATTACTGAGGTGGGGCTGTTAGTAAAATTGAAGTTTCAAAGCAGGAAGATGTTCTTCTGTTATGAGACTTGAGCATATCTGATGCTTTTATTTCTGTTGTCAGTGCTTTTTGTTTGCTGCTGTCTGTATTGTCTTCCCCAGCTTTATCACTTAGATACAGATGTGAGGTCACTGCCGTTTCCAGTTTATTGGCTGCTTTTAATAGTTGTCAAGTCTCTAACAAGGTGCTTGAGAGAAGATTGCTCTTCAGAATGATTTACATTGGAATTCAGAAACTTGTTCAGCTGAAAAGCAGTGGATTGTAGTGCCAGTGTTAGCTTTCTCAAAGTAGATCTGACAGGAATGAAGACACTCACAGCATTGCATTGCTGATTATAAAATGATCTTTTAATTTTTTTTTCCCCTGGTTATCAATGTGAACGAGTAGTCATGAAAACATAGGAGGTATGAGAGATTGAGATAATAGCCATGAAGAGGCAGAAGATGCTTGAACTTCCTAATCTACTCCTTTTCTAATAAAATTCCAAGTAAAATAAAATTCCTGTTCTCATTTAAGAAACAAAACATAGGAAAACACATAATACTTTAGACTTTTCATGTTGTTTTCCTTCTGCAGCCCAGTAAGTGCTTGAAAACTTCGTCCTACTAAACTATGACATTAAAAAGTATAAGAATGTAGGATGCTGTCTCTTGTCATACATGACTTAGTTGTATTAAATAACTGCTTAATTAAACAGAATAGTTTATCACAGTTTTCAGGACTGGTAGTAAGGTCACTAGCCTTTTCAGGCTGTATGGCTGTTGTTTTTCTCAACATACTACTGCACTGTGGAAGAAGGAATCTTTTCAGTTGAAATATGTTATAGGCAATCAAGACCTCTGAACTTAGTGCAGACTTCCTTTTAAAGGTAAATCCTTCACATGTTGCTTGCTGTACAAAGGAATAGAATGCCTTGAACCTCCACCGGTGGCAAACTAATTTATCAATGAAATGATGACTTGTTTCAAAGGAATCCAGCCAGCTAGCAAAGTTCAAGAGCAGGAAAGAAAGCCTCGTGCCCCACCAGGAAACGACAGATTATCCTGGGAGCAAGCTGGAAAGACTGCTCAGTACAGGAGAGCCCTCAAGTGCAGAGTATAGCAGACTAGAATGGAAAACTTACCTAGTGTTTCTTGGGGAAATATCCTAGTCTGCACAGCCTGGTACACAGGGTTTTGTAGATAAGCATTGACTGTTTTGATCGCAACACAATATGGAAATTGCTTAGGGAATCAACTTTTCTCAGTGTTGACCCTTGAGAAATTAGGAGCAATTTATGGAGAGGTTAAAAAAACCATAATATTCCAGGTGAAAGGGTACATGTATCTTGTGCAACTTGGGGAAAAAAAAGCAAAACACCACTACCATTCTTAAATAATGAAACTCCAAACTATTTTTTTTGAATACTGACAGTCTCTGACATACAGTTATGTGTTAAATTACCTCAAAGAGAAAAACAGTACGCTTACTAGAGAGGTAGGATGTTCACCTCTTGCTATTTAGAAAACTTTGGTTTTCAACTACCTGAAAGGAGGATGGAGCCAGGTGGGGGTTGGTCTCTTTTCCCAGGCAACTCTCAGTAAGACAAGAGGGCATGGTCTTAAATTGTGCCGGGGGAAGTTCAGACTGGATATTAGAAAGAAATTTTTCACAGAAAGGGTGATCAGACATTGGAACGAGCTGCCTGGGGAGGTGGTGGACTCTTCGTCCCTGGAGACATTTAAAAAGAGACTTGATATGGCACTCAGTGCCATGGTCTAGTGACTGTGGCGGTAATTGATCAAGGGTTGGACTCGATGATCTCTGAGGTCCCTTCCAACCCAGCCTATTCTATGATTCTAAGATGCACTTGGAGATAACTGTTTGTTTAATTTATGTCAGTTTAGAATAAAGATTACACCTTGCCATCCTACACGGGTCTGTTACTAGATAAACATAAAGAACTAAACAAATAATCAGAGAGACGACTGCTTGACAAGAAAACCTGAGAATAACGGGTTCAGATCATAAACCACATTTTTCTATGCAGAAATGAATAAAAGCTTTCAACAACATAGACTGATTTTTCTTTTTTTTTCTCTCTCTAATCCATGACCATTACAAACCAAAACATAAACTACTGTAAAAACAAACCAAGGAATGAAGCTATGGTTATTTTAAGTTCTATAGATCTGCTTAAATTCTAAGCTTCTGAATTTTAAACCCGAGTAAGATCTGAGCTATAGGTTGTAAACTAGACTTTAAATTCTTGCCTCTGACAGAAATTTCTTGGTTTTGCTTTTCCTAACCCCAGTTTATTTTCGCTTTTTTTTTGTTACAGGAAAATGAACATTTGAAGAAATTTCAGGTGACGTGGGAATTGCACAATAAGCATCTGTTTGAAAATCTGGTATTTTCTGAGCCACTCTTGCAGAATAGCTTGCCAACGTTGGTATCGCATCTAAGGTAGAGTTTAACCTTTCTTCTGTAATTTAAAAAAGAGAAATGAAACCCCATGTTTGCAACCACAGCATTCTACAAAAAAAAAACCCACAACTTTCTTGATTCTTCTGTGTTTTTATAAGTTAAAATCCATGTGGATTTGTCTTGAAAACAATACTGTTGATTAGGCAGGCTGCTGTCCTCACTTGCTTGTCAGAAGAACTGCTACCCTAATCTGCTTACTTGAAAGTTGCCTAGTAAAATGACAGGGTCCAATGACAATCCTGATGGTGTGATTGAATAGTACTGTTTTCACTTGTCATCGGGCATCACTACTGTCTTTACAACTCCACAAATGAATTAAAGCTTCAGTGCCTTCATGATTACAACTGTGCACAAGTAACTTAACTTGGAGTTTTAAGCAATCTTTTAATTGGAGAAAGCAAAAGAAATAAAATTCCTTGCTATATGTTTGCAGGTCTGATGGCATGTTGCATTTCCTGGGGCTTTGCAGTGTATGTTTTGTTAGCAAGGTTGCTCTGTGTACCTACAAAGTGTTAGTGTTTTGTAGGGATGAGGTATTAATTCATAGAAACTTTATTCTCTGTCTTAAGTCCAAAGATTTTTAAAGTATGGTCATTGGTAGTTCATGGTGACTTCTCAATCTCATTTCTGAAAAGATAAATTTATGCTGTGTACTTGTGTGTTTAGTACAAGAGCAGATAGATTAGTCCATCTCAGGACATGTTGCTCACAGTGAATAAAGAAATTTCTGATGAGTTCTCCTTTTGCCAATAGTCACTAGAAAGGAAAGCAAGAAAGCTTAATTGTCACCAGGCTCAACAAGAGTCTAAGGTCCCTCAGAGTAACTTGTCTAATTGTCTAATATTAAACTGTGTTGGTACTTTTTTTTTTCTGTTGTTATGTTCTGTAGCATGTTCAGTTGTGTATTTTCCCCAGTGATCTGTGTTTGACTTCTCAGTACCACTGACACTGTGTCCAGCAATCCTGGCCGTATTGTAACTCTTTATATTGCCTTCATCTGCAGAGCTGAGAATGATCTTAGTGAAGGTTACGGTTATTTCTTAACAAAACCTTTATACTGTTGTCATTCCCCTGTTGTTCTCGAGTGCTACTGTGATAAAATTCTGAGCAACAGGTGGTGTTTCTCTACAGAACTTCACTGTAGTGACAGCTACGATCAAGGATTTAATATGGTGAAGTCAGACTCTCTTCCTGCAGGAATTTCTTTCCCAGTACATCTGTATTCACTAGGTAACTTTAAGGATGTTTCACATAAGCTCTGGGTTAGCCTAGATGCATTCACATGGGTGTTTTTGAAAGGAGAGATCCAGCACAAGCTTCCTGTTCCGTGGTTTCTGGTGTGTGTGGTGTATGCCGTGGTTTTCTTTGGTAAGCATAGGTCATGTCTCTCTTCGTGGACTTCCAGGACTTTACTGCTGAGTTCTCTGGTCTTGAAGTAAAAGAACTAGGTAGCCTTCCCTGGGAAATTTCCTGGAGGATAACCTGCTCTCCAGGTTAAAGGACTGAGGTGGGTGACTGGTAATTCCTGATGGTGCCTGTGTGAAAGGTTTCTTAGAGGCTAAATATCTTTCTTGGGTTAAGAGGCTTTTGATTGCATGCAACCACTGACACACCTCTTACATTCAACAAGTTGCTTGATTGGGGTTTGGTAATGAAGTAACTGACAGACATCTGGGGCTTTTCTGTCCTTTCTGCTTCCCCTGTATGGGATGGGACAGTGTTCAGGGTATGTGCACAGCTTCGGTTAAATGCTCTTCGCCAAAAAATTCTGGGTTCCTGATCAAGGTATGCAGGCTTTTGATACAGAGGGTGTATGTCAACGGGTATGCTTCGGAAGATTCAGTTACTGTGAAGTAAGCAATTCTTAGTTTTTGTATGTGTGATGCTTTTTATTACCTTGTTTTAATGCAATCCAGGAATATATTCCATCTCAGTTTACTGGACAGAAATATTTGTTGCTTTATTTTTACCTTGTGGGGTGGAAGTGGATTTACTAGTAACATGTTAACTTTTACTCAGTTGTCGCATAATTTTAAGTTTTTTTGCTTCCAACTCAGAACATATTTCAAAAAGATTTTGTGCACAACTAGTGTTTGAAAGAATAGTACTCAGCAACAAGTATAAGATCAAATTCTGGACTTCTGTACAATACAGATCAGAATTTGGCCTGACTGCATAATACCAGAAACACAAGCTTCAGGAAAATTAGTAAATTGTGATCTAGTAACAGGAATTGACAGTGTCTGCACTGGTGGGGAGGAAGTGTTATATCCTAAAGTCACCATATCACTAGAAGATGATTTTTGAGAACTCCATGCTTGGTAGAGTACAAGTTTTTAACCTGCAGAATTGCTTACACACCCTTTTAAAGTGGTTGTGTTGCAGGCGCTGGGCAGAAACATCACAAGAAAATGAACTTAAATTTATTGGCAAAGTCATGCTAACAGCTGTAACTTAATGTTTACTGAGTTATTCGCTCAGTTCTTCATTGACACCTTAAAATTAAGGGCTCTGTTTTCATCTGCACAATAGGCAGGACTATGAAGTTCTTGGGACAGGTTACTGTCCTCTTGTGATGGAAATCAATAACCCTCCTGTGATGCTGGAGCTGGGCTTTTAAATATCAAGCTTGGGTTTTGTTTTCTGTTACTGGTTTTGGCTGACCATGATCTCGGTGCCTAATTAATTAACTAGTTTTCTTTTAATTGCTGAGTAGGAGAAATGTTGAAAAGCTGCCATTTATTTGTGTCAATTTACAGGTCATTAAAATTCAGTGTGCTTTAAACATACTATCAAATACAATGTAGTCATTTATTCATGACATCAGTTTTCAGGAGTTTGCTTATTCACTTATGCTTTAGTAGATGATTTTTTTTAAAGGAATTTGTTACACAGAATCAATAGAAAGGGAGGTAAATCTGTCTCCTCATTCTGGGGATCCTGACAGTGAAAGTCATCAGTGAATGGCATAACCACATTTTGAACTTGATGCCACTCAAGTGATAGTAGAGAACTACATGTAACCAAATTATCTTGCCTCATTCTGCAGCACTTTACCCAGCTGGAACTCCAACTCATCTAGTAATCTTTTTAGCATTGATCATCCCTGGAGGTGTTCAAAAGACATGTAGACATGGCATTTCAGGATATGGTTTAGTGATCAGGATAATGTCGGTTAGATGGCTGGATTGATGATTTTGTTGTTGTTTGTTTGGATTTTTTTGAGGTCTCTTCCAACCTTAATGATTCCATGATTTTATGACAGTACCAAGTAACAAGCTAGTGGCTTTATTTTTAACTATATAGCTAGTAAATAGTCACCAGGTATATTTTGCCCATAGAATTTGGAAGGATAAACATACCAAGCAACAAAAAGAAATGTTGCACTTCCCACATTCTTGCTATTGTTGGTTACAGAATGATGGAACAAGTGGTGGTTGGATAATTTTGAAAAAATAACTAAAAGTATTCATTTTGAGGATATAAGCAACTATGTGGGCCTTTGTTTATCAATAACTGCACTTCAACACTTTTTCATCTGGCAGAACTTAGTGTGATGTGTTTTTTGCAGCGAAATGACTCTTCTGTAACAAGTGCTGTTTGAACTTTTAGGCTTGGAACAACGCATGATTCCTGTAGTGAAGATATGTATAGTACCTTGCTACAAAGGTATCATCAGCTGGAACAGGAAATGGGTCAAGTTGCTGAAGCATGGCTCGAATGCCAGAAAAGAATAGATGATTATGTTGATGAACAGGTAAGAATCATGCAAGCAGCCTTTGTGTAGGGAGCAGTCCATACAAGGCTGTGCCTCTGGTGAAGAATTTCTCTGGTATTTTTATTCAGAGATTTGAAGCAACAAAATGTGACTCTCTTCATTCATGTCAGTCGTTCAGAACAGGAGAGAACACTAACGTATCAACATGTAATGGCGATTGGACAGAAAGCATCTTCAAGTTGTTGAAGCAGATTGGTGTGCCACTGTTTAGAGATGGTCTTGGGACTTTTTTGAATTACTTAAGCCTGCCATCTGAAACTTTCTTTTTTACATGTCACTAGTAAAAGAAACAAACAAAGAAACAAAAAAATAAAGCAACAAACCCAAACCAAAAACCTCTAAGCTTCCAAAATAACACAGTAAATGAAATTCAGAGGAATAGATTCCTTTTAAAATCTACAGTGTGTTGCATAGTGTGGTGATAATCTTTGTAGAGCTGTCAAAATCAAATTCCAGAGTCTCACTACATTAATATTTGAGACCTCAGACATTATCCTGTTTTAAGTGTATGTTCTGATAGTGCAAACTCAGAATAATCAGCTATGTTTCAGAAAATAATCACACTGTTGTGCTGGTTCCTACATTGTCAAGAGCTTAATTTTCAGAAAGAACTGTTTATTTTGCAAGTGTGGGGTTTTTTTTATACTCTTCTAAAACTGCTCATGTGCTTTTTATCCCATGTTAAAAGAACTTGGGTTTTTTATTATTCTTTTTTTTTTTAACAGCTCAGGATGACTTAAGTCAATTGTAAAAAATCTTAAGTATACTAGAAGAAAGAATATATCTTGAAATAAGTCAAGATACAGAATTTTGTAGAACTGTTCTTGCAGTCTGAAGTCTTATGAGCGTTAGGAGGTTGGAGATGTAATTTGAGATGTAGTAATACTGTGTTACTTGAAAATAAGTTTATCTATATAAGTCTTATGATGCACTGTAAGTGTCCTACTGTTCCCCGTGATGAAGTTTTAAGTCAACTTCTACTATTAATTTTAGTACCTTCAGGATTGAGAGAGGACAACACTAATTTTATTTTTAGGAGTTCTGTATTTGGGGTCTACATCTGTGAGATAGCAGTTATGAAGTTTTCTCTTTCACTGCTTTTTTGCACCCTTTTCCCATTTGGAGAAACTTAAAACAATGACT
This sequence comes from Chloroceryle aenea, assembly GCA_013399075.1. Classification (NCBI taxonomy): domain Eukaryota; kingdom Metazoa; phylum Chordata; class Aves; order Coraciiformes; family Cerylidae; genus Chloroceryle; species Chloroceryle aenea. Next base: position 167,691 of record VWZY01002945.1, read on the forward strand.
TTTTGTTTCCTAATGACAAAAAAAAACCACAAACAACTGCAAGGGTGGGGAAACAATTTAAACTTTTAAACCATTAAATTTTAAAGGAGGTACTGGGTTTTTTTTATATTGGTATTTATAGATAGAAAAATATTTTTACAGTTGTGCCTTAAACCCCACGTTGGTGATAATCTGTGGTTATACTCTCATTTGCGCAAAAATATATCATTCATTATGCCCATCCTACCTGTATTTGCAGTGATATTTCTGTTAATAAGGTAGAAGTCAAAGAGCCCAGCTACTATGGAAACTGGTTCTTAACAGTGAATGCATGTTCATTATGCTTCTTGGCATAACAAAATAGTGAGGTTTTATTGCTGATGTATCAACAGTTAGAACAGACCATCACAGAGGAGACCTTAGGAGTGGTCCTCGTTTATCTACTGCAGAACTATACCAAAAAAAATGTAGATGGCATCAGCAGAGATAAATAACGGACCCTCTGCTACCGTATGGTATGTTACTACTTCTCGGGGGGGAAAAAAAGTGCATAGCTTTTGCAAGCAATACAGATACTTTTTTTTTTATTTAAGACTGTGTAAAGACAGCTGTCATGCACATGTAGGACATGTAAGTTAATACACACTGCTGTACCATGGGTACACTGTAAGAAAATTTAGACTAAAGATTCTTTCATATCAGCACCTGTACTTGCCACATGTTAAAATCTGAGGAAGATGATTAGGGTATCTGGAATACAGGAGAGTTTACATGTATGTAGCTGGTCCCTCCAGATCCTGATTTTCTTATCCAATTAAGACCACATTTAACTCAGGAGGTGGTAGATATGTCTGAATCATTTCCTTAAGTAATGGCTAGGTAGTTCTATGAATTTTGTGGGGTTTTTTTGGTGCTAGCTCCCACAGGAGGAAGGAATACGGTAATGCCTTTGTCCAGTGCTGCAAGAGCCCAGGGAGGCATACTTGCTTATCTTTCCATATTAATTTGTGATTTCTTTTTTTTTTTTCCTGGCATTTTCTAAAGGCCTGGTCAACCTAATAGTGGAAAAAAGCAGTATTGTGTGAACACAATTGGGGTTTTGTCTTTATGGTGGCTAGAAGAATAATTGAAACACTACTTCAGTGTGAAGAGCTTGTGATAAGAGGAATTATTTTTATTAATTCTAGTGAAACAGGCTAGGGAAATAGATTAGATTCACAAGTGGAATTTGCGATGCTCAAATGTGTAATCACATTTGATATGGAGTTTAAAATTTGGAAGCAACAAGCATCCTGTGAGGATGTATGCACATCAGAGCGCTCACAGGTGATCTAGTGGTATATGTCAGTTCTGACCAAACTGCTCATTTCGTTTCATGATTAAGAATGGAAAAATACTTGTTCACCTGCTGTCTTGCTCTACCATGTCTCGTTTGATGCATCTTAAAGTTTTTACCCTCAAATAAACAGGGAGGAATGAAGAGGGTGGTAGCAGACCTCTCTTCTCCATTGTGTAGCAGTCAGAGGATATTCACTGCAGATGTGTAAGGCTGAAGTATAAATTTTTCTTTCTGATTTCCTTCCTAAATTCTCTAATTTGAGCTTCTCTCCACTCTCTCTAGCGAAATTCTTTGGCACGAATCATGTGGTTTGTATTGCAGTTGCTTTGCTCTGCTGAAATAAATGTTAATAGGGAAAAAGAGATGAGAGAAGTGGTTTCCTATTATTTATGGATTTACTATCTTCAGATACTTGCAGACGTAGTGTATTGGAAAAGCTGTGAAGTTGGAATTAGGAAAACTTCAGCTTCAGCGCTTGTTCCTATTAATACTCAAGAGTACCAAGACTTTCATTTGACAGTTTCTTGGCAGGCTTCAGTAGGCAGCTCCCAGTTAATGCACTGGCTGTTTTAAACGTCATTCTTTGGCATTAAAGTCTTCTCTTATAACGCATAGCAAACATAGGTGCATGTCTTTGATGGTGAGGATTAAGCTAAGTGGCAGAGAACCTAAACCAGCAAGTATTGCTTTGTTTAAATATAGCTCAAGGGTTCTCAGAAGCTGATAGCACAGCCAGGATGAAATGTCCGATACTCTTGGCTGCAGGGTCTACAGTACCTTTCAGTATAAGTGATAAACTAAGTTTTTAGTGTTAATGCAACATCACTGGATCAATGGAAATCAAAGTCCAGAGAAGCAATTAGAATTGCATGCTGCTATTGGTTTCAGAAATTCATTAGGCAAATCTTTACTACTGAATAGTCTTTCAAATACCCAGCTTAGAATTTCATTTTCCCAAGTTAAATAATGATAATAGCAATTATGCACTTGATCAAAAGTTGAAAGTCTTACTACTAAGTTAAGTATGAATTTCTGGAGGCATAGTTTTGAAGTGGAAAAAAACAATAAAAAATTTCTAGTTGTAAAACCTACAGGTTAGTGAGCTGTGGCTCACTAACTGCGAAGCAATTTATTATATTTTATAAAGTGGAAGACCTCTTTTTTTCATTAACCTAATTAATCATAAAAACCCCCACCTTTAAAAGGTAACCTAGATAGTTGTTGTTCCTCACTATGTACTGCTCTTAAAATGTGAGGTACAATACGAGAAGCTTTGTTCTTGTATTTTGTTGCGTTAAAATTCATGGAAGCGCTTGCATTCTGTCAGAGTGAATCTGTTTACTAAATCACAAAGATATCATTTATGTGCAAGAAGTTATGGGCTCTGTGTGCATTTATGGTGATGTGATTCAGGGACAAGTGATTATAAAATATTTCCATCCTTAGATAAAGTCATGAGCATGAAATGCATTGAGGAATAAAAGTGGTAAATAATGTTACTCTAGGTCACCACTTCCAATGTTTTGACTCCTTTAATAGGTGGGTATTTCCACTTGTGGTACATCAGAGTTTGCCCTTGAGCCTGTGTGGAGGGCTTCCTGAAAGTCCTGTATCTCTAGATGTTAGTGGACTAACTCGATCCGAGATGTTGAGGATTTAATGCCAATCACCTTTGATTGACAATGTTATGAAAATACTTAGTGAAGAGAAATATTAACATAAGGAATAACAGTGGAAAAATCTGACTGAAAAATAGTGTAAACATATAAAACCTTTTAAGTGACTCAAATGATTAGCAAATAAAATACACTTCACATTGACTATATAAGTATTTCTAAAATAGTATAGACAAGGTAGGTTTAATGAAACTGATAGACCGACTGACAACATTGTAGGCTTTCTGTGATTAAATCAATGAGTTTTCCTTAAATTCTGTTTTAGATGGCAATGAAAACAAAGCAACGCATGCTAAAGGAAGACTGGGAGTTTTTTAAACAGAGACGTTTTATTGAAGAGCAGGTAGGATTTTTTCATACCGTACTAACTTATGCTAATGCTTCATGTATATTTGTAAGATGCAAACATATGAGTGTAGTATGTTGTGCTGGTTCTGGGTGATCTAATTCTTCAACTGTGCCAGGTATGAAATTTTGACAGCTAAAATACAGAAAAGTAAGTTCCAAGAAGAATATGTAATGTGTTCTCTCAGTTACTAGAAGGTAAAAATATAAGCCCCGTAGTCTTAGGATTGAATACCAGTAAAAGGGGAATTTTTGATGCCTTAGAGTGCAATGCAAAACAGCCAATACATTGAGCATGGAGCTGCCTTGAAGTACACAATAGGGAATATTAAGACCAAGAATTTAATGAATTCCCTTCTGTGTGCAAAGCTGGGAGTGAGAGCCACAGTAGCAGGGCAGATGATTGCATCTGTTATGACTCTGTAGATGTCTCCTACATCTGTTTTGAAGGGGAAGAGGCTGGAGAACTTCTCCTACCTGGAGCTAGGAGAACTACCAGCCTTTTTTAAGCTGTAGCCAGAGAGGGGCCAGCGGAAGCTCCTACCATATTATAAACCTGTTGGATAAGTCACAGTACTCTTCTGTAGCCTAGAAGTGTTTGTGTAGGTGTTGTGCTTTACATAAGAGTACAGTGTGACTTGGATAGAGCCTAGATTGGATGGGGAACCTCGCTGTTCCTGTACCCCTGTGCAGAAAGAAATGGTACTCATGAGCCAGAGAAAGAGTGTGTGTGATGGTACTGTTTAATAAACTAAACTTATGCTTAAATTGGCAATGTCTCAAGGTGGTCATCAGAAGTCCTTTTTCATATAAGGAACATAAGCCTGTGTTAACCATGGTTTTAGAACATCTAGTATACAGGAATCCTCAGAGGTTTTGAGGAAGAATCTTCCTTTTCCTTGATCCTAATTGGGTTTATGTGAGCTGTAAGTACATGGCCGCTTAGGTAAGGATCAGGTCTGGGCATCTATAGACATTGAAGTTTAGGAATATCCTTGCTTAACCTAAGGTTTGTAGGTATCTAATGAAATAAGGTGCTTCCAGGATTAGGCTTCTGCTAGGTGGAGGTTATTTGGATACTATCTTTTCACTAACGGAGCAAAGTCCTGTGTTGGACAAGTACTTCGTTCCTTTAATCTATCCCATTGTGGCTACAAAGTTAGTTCTAATTCTTTTTTGCAAGCTGAATGAGTCTGCATTCTCTCCACTTGTCAGCAGTGTCCTTTTGTGCATGGCATGAAACAAGACAAGAACTGCTCAAGTTCAGAGTACATCAGCAGAAATACCATGAAGCTGCAGATACAAATCAATCAAGGAGATGGACTTGGCCACTTTACTATTTCATAGCAGAAGTGTACTTTCTTAGAAGAATTTCAGTGCCAAATGTTTATTGTTTTTAACTTTGACTTCCTTTTTTCACTCATGACCAAAGCAACGCCTGCATGAAATTATTCTGAATTATTATGCTTTTAAAATATTTTGTCCAAAGAACCCTTTTTGTTTATGTAATTTGTTAATCATGACGTGCCATTGAATTGTTAATGGAAAGACCTGCACTACTAAAACACTACCTTTATAATTTACTTCAGCTTAATAACAAGAAAGCACTAGCTGGGGAGAACAACTTCACAGACACAATGAGACACATGCTGTCATCACGTTTGAGTATGCCTGACTGTCCCAACTGTAATTATAGAAGAAGGTGAGCTGATGTTTTTAATATGAATTTATAATAAATCAGTAGTTTCTTGTTTGAAGATAAAGGAAACACATTATTGGAAGAAAGAGTGTGGTTACTTTAAAGGAATGCTACTTAACCAGGGTCATAACAATCTGGAATCTTAATTCTTGAACAGATGTACTTGTGATGACTGCAGCCTTTCACACATTTTAACGTGTGGCATCATGGATTCTCCTATAACGGACGATATCCACATTAACCAGTTACCACTACAGATTGATACTGCTCCAGATTATCTCTCTGAGATCCGCCCACCCAGCATGTCTTCAGCAAGCTCAGGATCAGGTTCCAGTTCGCCTATTACAATTCAGCAACACCCCAGACTGATCCTCGCAGATAATGGTTCAGCACCAACTTTGTAAGTTCTTTCTTTTTCTTCTGTTTTAAAATTTTGTAGTGAATTGAATTTTCGCAGGCAAGTTGTATTGGCCATCATCATGTAATGCTAGTTTGGCCTCAGAAATTATTTAGTACTGGTACTGTATACAGTGGGCCACAGCTCCAGTGCTCTGGAAGTAATACAGTGAAGTTCTTAAAATTTCTGAAGACCTTGACTTAACAGTCCTGATAGAAGTGTGTGTAGTATGTAGTGATATCCTGAAGGAATATTAAAAAAAACCAAAACAACAAAACACCTTCAGTACTAGTGGGAACACTAATGAAATTCCAATTGTCAGTACACTCAAGAAGTTGGCATTAGTGTTCTGTGTTAATGTAGTGTGATGAACAAGGACAGTGCAGATGTGTGGGATGTTTGAGTAACATCACTTCAGGAAGATCAGTTTCTTCTAAACATTTTCCTTTGCATCTACTACTATCAATGGTTTCATTTTCCTTAACAGGACTTTAGTTCCTGAACCCATTTGGGGAGTGCTTGCAAACAGATTATGTGGTGGCATGTTTAGCTGTATATTCTTAAATGTGTCACTTTCAATTCCTGTAAACTCTTAATTAGTTTTGGTGTTGAAATGTCAAATCCTCTTCAGTTTGTCTCTTCAGAAGCTAGTTCAGTTGATTCCAAGTATTACTTACTGTAATCAGCTTATTATTAGGGAAACACCACTGATTCTTGGGGAAGAGCCACTTTCTGTCTCATATCTGCTGTGTTTTATTTCCTCATTGCACATTTGGAATATGGCTAATGGTGCCCTGATGTAATTAAATTTTGGCACAGTTTCTTATGGAAGGCAAAAAGATAAAGTGCACAGTTTGAGATCTTTTAAGATCTTTAGATTGCTGTAGAAACATGAATCTTGAACTAACCAATCTTTGAAATATTTCCCTGGAGCAGGTAATTAAACATGCATGTTCTTTAGCTGTCTGCCTGGAAAAAAATTCATTAAGTATTTTAGAGCAGATTCTGAATAACACATAGGCATGGGCTTCTCTAGGAATGAATTGATACTGAGAAATTTAAGAGTTACTGTGATGTGTTGAGTGTTCCCTACTCGCTGTTACTGACTGGACATCCAATGTATGGAAAAACTTTTACATTTTTCCATGTCACGCTTTGTGTAAAGGAAATCATTGGCTTAAGGCTTTTTTCATCAAATCAAAGAACATCCATATCCTATCACTAATAATTCTGTAGATTCTTGATCAGAAAACAGTGGTGGAAAATATATTACACAGAAATAACAGAGAATCTTATTTCCTTTGCGTTCTGTTAGTCATGCAACTGCTGTATTCAGTATGATTATGTGATGGGTTTTTTGATTTAGTTGCTTGAAAAAATAAACTCAGTTAACCAACCTGCAAGACAATCTAACTGGAGCATTTACACAAGGGATGCCCTCAACTTTATTTCATTTTGGTGTTGTACCTGCTTTCACAGTAACTGAGACTGGTGAGCACTGTGATTTACCCAAGCCTCTTTTCCCCTCAGTGGTAGTGATGATGAAGATGTTGCACCGCTATCAGCGAAATTTGCTGATATCTACCCACTGAATAATTATGACGATGCAGAGGTTGTAGCCAACATGAATGGAATTCACAGTGAGCTAAATGGTGGAGGTGAAAACATGGCATTGAAAGATGAGGTACAGCATTTACAGTGTCCTATCTTTTTTCTGGCAGTTGGATGTGCTCACTGGGGAAAGGCTTGTTCTTCCCTCCCATGTTAATGAGTTAATGTTGTCCAGTCTCCTCAGGTAAGCAGTACCAGTAGCAGCTCCTCAGAAGCAGATGATGAGGAAGCAGATGGAGAGAGCAGTGGTGAACCACCAGGGACTCAAAAGGAGGAATTGTCCCTAGGAAAAAGGACATTAAGGAAAGATGAAGCAAAAATGGATAGCCCACCACCTTCTTACCCCAGTCAGCAGGTATTGTAATCTAAAAGCAAACATTCTGATCAGTTAGTTTTTGTAAAGTTGCTGCTCGAATGATAATACATTTACATCCTCAATTAAATATTTAACTTTTAATGTGTAGGTTTTGTCAGTAGGGAGGTGCAATACCTAAAATATCTTTTAGCTCATTATATATTGTCATGGCTAATACCTTCCTCTGGTCAGAACCTAGAATATGTTAGTTATATTGAAGGTGGCTTCAGTAAAAGAGGGAAAATTTTATTCCGACCTCTCTGAATGAATGAGAAACAGAAACTAAGAAGCATTTCTGCTTGGAAGTTTGGGCTGAGTCTTCATTAAATATTAATGCTATTTGAAGTTAATTGGAATGTTGGTGGGAATGGTGTGAGTACTTGGTTAACAGGCTTTTTTTTTTTTTAATATTATATCTGAGGACTAACTTTTCCTGTTGAAACTCTGTGTAGATAAATCCATTGCATGACTCTACAGCATTGGTCTGGGGGTATTTGATGTATGTATTTCTTTTAAAATGATTTAAGATGATTAAGCTCTTTACTGTAAGGTCACCAAGCCACCCAGAAAACCATTGCAGGAGTATCTGTTCAGCAGATGGTTGTGTTTGGTTTAACAGCTAGGTATGGAAGCAAAGGATCAGATGGACTTGTCTTGTGTGGCTTCTAATCTGACTTACCCTGCAGCTTCAACATGTGCTTGCTGCTTTGAGACAGAACGTACCGGTCACTTTTATTGATTATTGTGTGAAAGAATCCACACTGAAAGGGGCACCTTTGAGAGCTTACATGAGTCATGTGGGAAGTCCCATCGAATGTTGCCCTGTGGTTAGGGTGTTTTTAAGACCCTAAAAAGATTTTTTTTTTTGTGTATGTGTACGGATAATCATTGGGCTGAGACTTCTGTCAAAATCTTCTGACAGTAGAGGCTAATGATACCTTGAGATGAGTGAAAGGTTCTACTAAGGCATGGATTTCATTTGGTTGATGTGATTTATTAATTTTTTTTCATAAGAATTGTCGTCTTCATGTAATTACAAAGTAGTTGAGTTTGGAAGGGCCATTTGCAGATAATGTAGTCCAGCCCTTCTGCTCAAAGCAAGGTCATCTAGAGAAGGCTGGTCAGCACTGTGTCTGGTTGGGTTTTGATTATCACCAAGGACAGAGGCTCCAGAACTACTGCAGGTAACGTGCTCCAGTGTTCAGCCACACTCGCAAATTAAGACATTTTTAAGTGTAATTTCCTGTATTTCACTTTGTGCCCATTTTTATTTTCCTTTCATATGATACCACTGAGAGGAATCCAGCTCTGGCCTCTTTATTCTCCTCTTCCCCAGCCAGCAAGGGAACACACACTCGTAAGATCCCCCTGAGTTTTTTCTCTTGATGCTAAACAGTCTGAGCTCTCCTAGCCTCTCCTTGTGTGACAGGTGTTCCAAGGCCTATATCATCGTGTGGTCCTTCCCTGGACTCACTGCAGTTTGTCCATGTCTCTCCTGTACTGGGGAGCCTGGAATCGGACCCAGCACTCCAGATGAGTCTCGTCAGTGCTGAGGGGAGTGGAAAGATCATCTTTCTTGACATGTGGGCAGTGCTCTGCTTAATGCAGCTCAACTGCTTCCAACTTGATCAGTTAATAAGCCTTTGTTACTAGTTTGTGCACATACCATTTTTCCATATGCTTGGAAAATTGTGAAAATAATCTGATTTGGTTTTTTTATAGTGGGGTGATTAATTGCCTAGGAAGGATCAAATGCTGTCAAGGTTCCTATTCCTATCTATTGATTATTTGTATCAGTACTTACCGTGTTGTTGTGACAACAGACGTTAAATGTTGGATTAGCATGAAATCCTGTCAATAGTTAGGGCATTCTTTTCTTAATGAAGGTAAAGATCCTCCACTAGTGCTTTTACTTCACTGCAAGGTTTTTTCCACTGGTATTAGATGAAAGAATTCTGTGGATGCTCTGAAAATACTAGTTAACATAAGCAAAATTAAATAACGATTATGAAGTAGAAAGGATGAGGGGAGTAGTTGGTTTTGTCTGTCAAGTAGAGTGAAATTTTATTGTTCGTTTGGTTTTTTTTTAATATTTTCTTACAGGCTGACCAAGGTCCAAATGCTTGTGAATGTCACGTTTGCAAACAGGAAGCCTCAGGTCTAACAGCTTCTGCACTTGCAGCTGGACGCCTGCCTGCTGGCCACCAGTTTATGAATCCTGAAAAACCTGCACATCCTGCACTTCATCTTTATCCTCACATCCATGGACATATACCATTGCATACAATTCCTCATCTGCCTCGTCCACTTCTCCATCCCACCTTGTATACAGCTTCTCCCTTTACACACAATAAGGTAAGCCTGGTGCACCCTTATCCCAGGAAAAATACTGTACCCCTGGATAAACCAGCATGACCGAGTAGCAGTGAAGCCATCCAAGTTGGTTTAAATTGTGGTCTGGTTTTAGTAGTCTTTTTGGAGGCGATACTGATTGGTAGGGAACAAGACAGGTTCAGAACTGGTGGAAGGTTCATACAGCAGGGCTAAATGTAACTTTTGTCAGGAAGATTGAGAATTTCTTTACTGGGATTAGAAAGCATGTGGAGCCAAATGAGTCTTGAATGGTGGAAACAGTAATAGGACTTTGCTCAGTGTAATAAGACTAATTCATTTCATATATATATTGAAGGTCAAAATTTAGTATTTTGTTTTAGCAATAATAACTTGAGGTTTCTAGTTCAAAATATTAGTGGTTTAGTTTGGTGGTTTTGAGAAAATTGAGGCATAGGAGTCTATTTGTAAGGAGTTCTGTGCTTTGAAGAGACCTTGCTGTTTTGGTGGTTCTTCAAAATTCTTTTGACCCAAAATTTAGAAGTAATAAACAAGAGAAAGAAGTGGAATGAGGTTTGGGACCACATGTCAGCTTTTCAGGAATAGGAATCAAAAGCAAGACTTACTATTAATGTGGTCTTGTTTCACATACACGTTCAAATCAGTTGAACTGTGAGTGCTGCTCAAAGGGGCAAGGAATTGTCATTAGGCACACGTCTGTCATGTCCTTTTCATCTGCACCAGTGATCCCATGGTTGCAATGAGGGTAGATGGGTTCACTAAGACTATTACTCTTGCTGTCCTAAACATCCACTTTTTTCTTCCTGTCTTACTGGTGCCCCTTCTGTACCTCTGTTGCAGTGCACCCGTTCCATAACGGCATTCAAGAGCCCACTGCCATTCTTCTGACACCCCTCATTGTTACAGGGTCACAGGGTGTCAGGGGTTGGAAGGGACCTTGTCCACCCCCCCTGCCAGAGCAGGACCATACAATCTAGCACAGGTCACACAGGAACGCATCCAGGCGGGTTTTGAAAATCTCCAGAGAAGGAGACTCCACAACCTCTCTGGGGAGCCCCTTCCAGTGCTCTGTGACTCTTACAGTAAAGAAGTTCCTCCTCATGTTAAGGTGGAACCTCTTGTACAGAGCAGAGGGAGAGCAAAACCTCCTTTCATCTGCTGGACACACTCTTCTTAATGCACCCCAGGATGCCATTGGCCTTCGTGGCCACAAGGGCACATTGCTGTTCCTTGGAGAACTTGTAGCCTGCCAGGACTCCCATGTCCATCTCCACAGGGCTGCTCTCCAGCAGATCACCTCCCAGTCTGTACTGGTATAATTTATTATTCTTCCCCAGATGCAGGGCTCTGCACTTATCCTTGTTAAACCTCATTACGTTCTGCTCTGCCCAGTTGTCCTGTCTGTCAAAGTCAAGTCAACCTTGTTGTACCCAACCTTCTGACATCTCTTGCACCACTTATGTCAGTCTACTCAAGCTCCCACCCCTGATCTCTGCTGGTTTTCCTTTGTGAAGCCCTCTGTGTAGTGGAACATCTGCAGCGCGCTGTCCCGGCTGCACCAGCAGTCCCACGCACAGTAGCAGGCTGCCTGCACTAAGTGGCTTTGTGATGCAGGCCAGAGCTATTAGTTCTGGCACAGCACCTGAACCAGCTGGGTATTTATGTATTTATGTTGCGCTGGAGCTGTAAAGACATACTCAGAAGCTGAAGCTTTAGGCAGCTTTTGCCTGTGAAGAGCCAGCTGAACTCAGCAGAGCTCATACTGAATGAGCTAATAAGCCCTACTGGATCAGGCTTGGGTCATCAGGGATAGGCTGGTCTGCCCTGTGAAGTGCTTCTTTCCACCCATTTATGTGAGTTTTCTTTACCACGGGGTGTTCCAGCCTCTCCCACCTTCACAATTAGTCAGATCATGAAAATCCTTCTCTACAGAAAAAGGAGACTGAGTATACGAGTAGTTTGCTTGGCCATGAGTGTTCAGACTTTCATGTCTGAAACGTCATTGGACTCGGATAATATTTTTAGTTATCTGTATCTACTTCTGTGTAGCTTTTCATTGTATCAAGTGATGTGCAAAAATAGAAAAAACTCACTTTTCCCTGGCTTTTTTAAAGGTGACAGTAATTGAATATGCTTGCATTGCACAGGGTCTCTGGGAAAAAGTTTTATTTTGTAATGTGAATAAACCATTTCAAACAGAAGAAATGGGGTGAGCCAGAACAATTTATGTCTGTAAAACAAGGAAAAATGTCTTCATTTTTTTCCCAGTTGCTTCTTAAATAGAAAGGTGTATTCCCTGCCTGTTAAGTTTTAAGTGAGGAACCTGTTAATACATGGAGATGAAAGAAACAGAATAATATCTGAAAACATAATTTTAAAGTTGATTATAAGTGTTTGATTACTTGTTCTACTGTGCTTATTTTCAATCCTGAAGCGTTTGTAATCGCTTTATCACAATTGTCTTACGTGCTAATGATTATCGTGTCACAGCGGATTGGTTTTGACAGCTTGGGCTTTGAAAGGTAATAATGCCTTACAAGGTTCCACCTTCATGCAATTAACATTCTTAATTAAAAATGAGGGCCTATCAACAGATATTAACTCAAGTATTTTTGGAGAATGCTTTTTTTGTATTCATCAGTTCGCTGAATCTAAAAGCCGTGTTTGTGATAGTGAAGTATATACATGCCATACAATCTGTGTAATATATTATCTGCATTAAAAACCAACAAACCAGTCTATCATTTTGTGAAATACCATTTATTGTGCTTTATATAATGCCTTTCACAGTTGAAACACTATGATTTGAATATTGCTGTTGGAGTTACTGTGTAAGCAAACAGAATATTAATGAGGAAAATACTCTTTCTTTTCATAGGCATTACCGCCAGCTCCAGTTCAGAATCATACAAACAAGCATCAAGTATTCAATGCATCTCTCCAAGATCATATTTATCCAAGCTGTTTTGGGAGCACTCCAGATTGGAATAGCTCTAAATTTATAAGTCTCTGGGGTTCAGAGATGATGAATGACAAGAACTGGAATCCTGCTACATTTTTGCCTGATACAATTCCTGGTGAGGGTTTGTTACTACTTCACACTGACTAGTTAAAAGCCTTATGTCTTGAAAGGGAGTGTGGCACTTTTTTCCAGGAATGGAAGATTTCATTGTCATGGTCTTTAGAAGATCGGATTCTGGCAGAGATTTGCTGCTATTTCTACTCCATTGGTGCTGAAAATTGAAAAACGATTTTTTTGTGTACTGGGGAGAGGATGCCGATGGCAAGAGAATAGCACACTGGTTTTCACATACAGTCATTATAGAGGTTTTTTTGTCTTCAGAAGTTTAGAGTTGCAAAGAAATAGAAAATAAGGCAAAACTTAAATGACTTTTGATCTTCTGCCATAAAGGCCTGGTCTTTTTCTATAGGGCTGTAAGAGCCCTGGTGACGTGGTACTACATCCTACTTCATATAATGCGCAGAAATAACTGCATTGTCATTCAAAAAGACAGAGACCTAAATCAAGCAAAAAAAATAATTCAAGCCAGGAAGCCTTGGGAAATATTAATGGTAAAGTGAAAAAGAGTAAAAGAGAAATAGTAACAGAGAGATCTTTCCATTCACATCATAGCAAATATTAAAATGCCTCTTATTTTATTTGACTTGTATGAAAAAGGAAACTTGGTTTTCTGTGTTGGCTTTCTTTCAGACTGATCTGCTGCTAACTTGTGTCAAGCTGCTACAGTGATTTTAAAAGGGAAGGCTTTAAAAACCTTCAGAAAACTTCCCCAGTAGGATAGCTTATCCATTTAGAAATGTAGTTACGGGTAGCTGTTCCAACAGATGGCTAGAGGCAAGCTTATGTGAAAGATGGTACTGCAGTTAGCTGGAATTTCCAATTAGTAAAGATGCTAAGTTATATGACATTATATTGATAGAAGGATGTGTTACTCGTAGCTTTTTTATTGTTGCATGGCTCACCTGGACTTCAGTTATTGAGGCTTATATAATTAGCATGTAAAATGGTATCCAGTTGTATTTCATTTTAAATATAAATGGATGACAGTATCTGTATTATCTTTACTTGATAACACACATTTAGTAGTGTTCTTCAAATCTGTAACTTTAAGGTTTGTGACCTGCTCTGAGACTTCCTAGCATGTTTTGTTACAGCTGTTATTGGGGGGTGGGTGAGGGAGGAAGAAGGTGAATCACTTCCAATAATCCTACCAAGCCAACATTAGCAATATGGCCTTGCTTGCCTGCATCTAAAGTATTGAAACTTTAATTCTAAATGCCATGAAGACAATTCTTAATTACTATGTGTGTTTCATTTGCAGGGAGTGATATATTAGCACCAGCACTGTCAGAAATAAGACCCGAAGCACTTCCTACTACATCTAGCAATGAAGCAACAGCAGTTAGTGACAGCAAGGAGAAAAAAAATGCTGCAAAGAAGAAATGTCTGTACAATTTCCAGGATGCCTTTATGGAAGCTAATAAAGTTGTCATGGCAACCTCTTCTGCCACTTCTTCTGTCTCCTGCACAGCAACTACAGTGCAGTCAAGCAGCAACCAATTCAAAGTATCATCCAAGAGACCTTCATCAATAGGTAAGGGTTTGTAATTCACATATAGGTTAATAGAACATAGAATATTAAGATAACCATAAAGATTCATATGTACTTATTTTAATAATATGTGGGTTTATGTTTTTTGTTAATTGTTGCTCTTTTGAGTTAATTTGTAATCCTGGATTAAAGAAGTTTGTGAAAGACCTAGATATTAAGGTATGGAATTGATAATAGAAAGGTGTTGAAATACTGCTGATTTTTACAGAAGCTGTTAACATACAGCACTTGGTGTGATTGTTTGGGTAATGAATAAGAGACTTATTAATTATATTCAATGTAAATGATTTCTTTTTCCCCAATTTAGGTGAAGTATTCCATAATATTAATAAAGAGGACCACAGACATTCTGCTCCAGTTGCACCACGAAATAGTCCTACCAGTTTAGCATCTCTTCCTTCGTTGTCTCCTGCTGCACTGTCTCCAGCCTCTACACCACATCTTCCAAATATTGCTGCTCCTTCTTTCCCCAAAGCTGCTGCAACAGCCCCTGGATTTGTGGATCCTCATTCAGGTCTTTGTCCTACTACAGTTGCACCTCCTACGTCAACCACAGACAGCTCTGTAAGTGCCCCACCAAGTGTCTGCAGGTAAGTTTGCTATTCTTACTGTTGTCACACTTTCACGACAGAAGGGGAATTGAAATACAGATGCCTCTTCTCCTTTGACAGTGATTGATTGTAGTGTGAAAGAAGAGCTGTCTGCATCCTCGGCAAATGAGACCGAGCTCACATACTTAGCTTGTAACTTGGTGTGGGACTTTTACAATATTATTTCCACTGCAGAATCTAATTACTGAGTTTAGAGGCTTGTTTGCTTGCTTTTATAAATGTGACCTGGGATTAGTAAGTTAAGCTTTATTCTTTTTTTTACCCTGTCATTGCTGCTAGTGATTGCTGCTGCTGAGACACAAACCTGTTGTATGTCGTATCTGTTTACTGTCATTTTGGCATTACATGGCAAGCAGGATTGAAAAGCTGTGAAAACTTCAGGGATCTGTAAACAGATTTAGCTCAAATAATAAAAATGTCATATGTGATCTTGAAACCTGCCACACAGTAACACATTTTCCTGGCTACACTTAAAATTTCTTAGGTATTAGTTCCACCATGTAAACACTGGTTGTAGTTTGGAAGGATGTTCTGATTTCCAAAGGTTTTCAAAGGTCTTGGAGGTTGGGAGGAATTTGGAGCTGTCTTATGGTAGTGTTATGTGTTGTGGCAGGCTGCTGATGGTGCTAACTTTGATATGTCTGAAGAATGCAGGCATAACAGAGAAAAGTTGAGTCATTGCTCTAAGTACCCCGTGACTTGTAGGGCTATGTCATGGTTGCTATGAATGTAGTCTCCTGGCTGCTGTAGTACTTTTCAGATGATGTAAGATTTAGTTGGAGTTTGATAACTCTATACCTGAAGTGCTTCTAAAAATGCCCTTATTTTTGTTGTCAGTGGTTTTATTGATGATATTTCAAAATAAGTAACTGTGCTTTCATGCTTGAGAAATTATTGTAGTTTTGTAAAGCAACTTTATTATCCAGTGCAGGGAGAGAATTGAATATAGACTATTTAATGCAGTAGAAAAACAGGTGCTAACATGGTAAAGGAATGATAAAGTTTGTAAGAAACGAACCAGGAGAGAATCCAGAAAGAATTCTTGGAGTCTATATAAATCAGTGACATGCTATAATGGGAAAAATTGCTTTATGTTCTAGTCTTTCAATCTAGTGACTGAGTAACAGAACTAATGAAGCCTTGATGTCCATGGAAGTGTACCTGTTACCCTGGCACAGAGCTATCCCACTGCTGCTGGGCACTAGTGCAAACTCTCAACAGGCAAGAAAAGGTGTTGCAAGGGCTACTCAAAATGACTAGTCAGGATGTTTACACTGCCTGGCAGTATCTTCTCTTATGTGCAACAGTTTTGCTTGCCTCTTCCCTGACTAGGATACTGAAATTGAACAACTTTTTCTTTTGTCCTGGTCGCTAATTCTTGAAAAACGTAGAAGGGACTGGGAGGGGAGTGAGGTTAGAAAAAAAGAATCACATATATTTTGCAGCCAAGACAGATTATGGTCTGGTTTCACCTTTCTGATGTAATAAAGAAATACTAATGCTGGATGAGTGGACTTTTTAAAAATACTTGTGACTGTGCTTCAAAAGTAAAATCTGTTTTAGAGTTGGACAGTAGGTATGGTGGGTGGCCCATTATGCAGAGCTCTGGAGGAACAAACTGCTTTGCACCTGCTTATTGAAGAGACATTCTAGTATTTCCCCTTGAAAATAAAGGTGCAAGCAAAGCCATGGGAACATTTTGGTTTTAGCTGATGTCAGTCTTTATGACAAAAGCTTGAAAATATATCTAAAACCAGGGTTTTTTAGAAATATTATGAATACTTTGCAACTGCACAGCTCTCTTCAGATGGCAAGTGATGAAGTGGGCAGCCATTTCAAAACCATTCCATTTAAAAAAAGCCAGATTCACTACTTCTGAAACTAATTTACCTGTTTAAAGTGAGGAAGAACAGTTCCAATACTCATTCTCTAGGCTGCTTGTTCAGTAAGTCACTAAGTGAATTTTTATAGATCACTTTCCCATGTATCATCTTACCTTGCTGCTTGGTCTTGAGCATCTCCATTTGCAAACTGCTAGGGGAAGGTGTGAGGATTTGATGCATCATTGGTGGTGGCTGATATTCCAGTCTGAGTGTCATTTTTCCTGGTAGATGTACATTTAACCAATATGTTTTTTTCATATCCCTTACTGATTATAATCTAGAGTTTTTATAAGATTTTTCTTAATTTAACATAGTGATCCTGATTGTGAGGGCCATCGCTGTGAGAACAGTAACACATATGATCATCAACAGTATGATGGAGAGGAGAGCCAAGATGAAGACAGTTGTTCAGAGCATAGCTCCAGTACCTCAACATCCACAAATCAGAAGGAAGGAAAATACTGTGACTGCTGTTACTGTGAGTTCTTCGGCCATGGAGGAGTAAGTCGTTGGATTTTAAATTGCTTTTATTTGCTTTTTTTGTTATTTATCATTGATTGCATATGATTTATCAGATTGCAACTTAAGGGGATGGCATTGGAGCTCATTCAGGAGTAGTAGTAAAAGGATTGTAGTTAGAAAGTAATTTTTCTTTGAAATGAAGAATAGAAACAGACATTTCCCATTGAAAGCAACATGAGCAATAAAAGTGACTGAAAGATTTAGGAAGTAACTGACTTGGATAATGGATATGCTGTTTGACTTAAACTGCAAACAGAAGCATTGAGCCATTTAAATAACTTGACAAAATTTCATGCACTCATTTGTACTAGTGTAATTATAAATAATGCAGTAAGTTTTGGTACACTTAATGTAGGATATCTTTTAAATGTTCATGGCAATTTCAGTCATTTCTCCCATCTGTAAAAATAGGAATCCTCAAAGTACAAACTTCAAATTGATTTAAAAAAAAAAAAAAACAAACCACACCAAAAAAACCAAAACCCTAACCAAAAAAAAATTGTGCACACACAAAAAAAGCCAGACAAAACATTTCTTACCTGGAACTTAAGCAGTGTAAGTTTAATTATACTCGTATTGAAGGAAAGCCTAAACTTCATTTTCCATGTTTTTAGTAATGCAAACTATTTTCTTTACTGGTGCCTCTTGACAGGCACTGGCATATGTTTGTATTTAAAGCATGTTTTGAAGAAACTGAAGTTCCCAAGTGTGCAGGTGCAGAAACTTTTCACTTATGTTCTTTAACATTTGGAAGCATCTTGAAGATACCTTCACACCAGTAACATGTCTAGTGAATTACTGTATATTTCATTTGCACAAATGAAATGCTAAAAGCTGTTAAGAAAAAAATTGAGGTGGCTACTTAAGATTTCGTTTTCCTACTGACCTCATTGTAAATCTGTGTATAGTCTAAGTAATTAAGTAGAATTTGAATGTCTGGCATTTTTTCCCCTACTTGAATTAAAAGCTTAGTTTATTGGCTATGTAGCTGATCAGATGAAGCTTTATCTTAGGGCTTGAAGTGAAGAAAAAGCTGCTGCCTTGTGGCTCAAAGGGGCAGGGAGGGGATCTCATTTCTCATTGCATGTTCCCACCATGTCCATGGTTGATCTGTCTTTGATAGTCATCTGACTGCCCAGTAAGTTATTCATTTTGCTGATGTGGCAGAATGTTACAGGATTTTAAAGTTAATAGGCTTTTCTTTGCTGGTTTAATGAGTTGAACTTGTATAGCTCCAAACAGATGGGCACCAGAATCTGGTTCAGGAGGGTAGAGGCAGCAGAGGAAGAGGAAGAGAAGAGGAATAAGGAGTTGAGAGGCAGGAGCAGTGGATGGGAACATACGTATGAAACATGATGTGAGGATTCAACTTGCAGCAGTGTTAACAAGTTATTGATGCGACTGTGCTGGAGGGTGTGCTGGCACGCTTCTGTGCACAGTAATCAAACCTTCAGTTGCAGCCCAGAGGCCCATGTAGCTCAAATTCTGAAACGGTCTTCACAGAAAATGGAAAGAGCAGCAAATGTCTGCTGCTTTCAAACGTTGCTTTCAAACTTTCAAATGTGGTATAATGCTCACAGGAGAATATGGAAATATCTCTTCTTGCTTTTAAATGTATTTCTTTGTTGTCTTGCTTGTGCATTCCTCTGCAAGATGGGTCATTCTTTCACTTGGAGAATACAGTTTATAAGCTAGCACCAAGTCTGATGGGGCTGTTGCCTGTTAAATATACCTTCAGGTACACATACAACAGTAAGGAATTTGATATTCAGGTTTGGACCTTCCAAGTTATTTGAAGGTCTCTAACAACTCAATCAATTAGGTCAGTGAAATGTTTGCCATTAGTCGCTACATTTGTCTCCTGTTTTTTCAGCCTCCAGCTGCACCAACCAGTAGAAATTATGCAGAGATGCGAGAAAAGCTTCGTTTACGTCTAACAAAAAGGAAAGAAGAACAGCCGAAGAAACCAGATCAGATCTCTGAAAGGGAAAGTGTTGTTGACCATCGAAAGGTGGAAGACTTACTACAATTCATAAACAGCTCTGAAACCAAACCAGTAAGCAGTTCTCGGGCAGCCAAGCGAGCCAGACATAAGCAAAGAAAGGTAAGACATATGTATGCTTATCCTAGACCTCATGTTTTTGAGTCTGTGCATTCCTTGTAAGTATACCACTGGATACTGACTTATGCAACAGACTGGGGAGATTCCTCACAATGTCACTGTCGCGTGTTCTGTTGCATGTCAGTTTTATATTGGAATTTCCCACACTTCAGAAAACTATTTCTAAGTGTCAAATGTCAAGAAAATTATTGTTTTGTAGAATTGACATTTAAATTTGGGGGAAGTTAGAAAGCTAGTGTTTCTGTATTGGGATAATGTTTATGATAAAGTAGCTCTTCAGGAAGCCAGGAAACAGGAAATCCAGTTGTCTGCCAGTCACAAGTGGTGTTCCCCAGGGCTAACTCCTAGAGCCAGTTCTGTTTAATATCTTTATCAATAATCTAGACGAAGAGATTGAGGACACACATTAAGTTTGTAGATGCCACCAAGTTGGGTGGGTGTGTTGATTTGTTTGAGGGTAGGGAGACTCTGCAGAGGAATCTGGACAGACTCGATCAATGGACCAAGACCAATGGTATGAGGTTTAATAAGGCCAAGGATTGGGTCCTGCACTTGGGTCACAACAATGACCTGCAGGCTTGGGGAAGAGTGACTGGAAAGCCACCTGCCATAGAAGGACCTGGCAGTGCTGTTTGACAGCTGGCTGAATGAGCCAGCAGTGTGCCAGGTGGCCAAGAAGGCCAGCAGCATCCTGGCTTGTATTAGAAATAGTGTGTCCAGCAGGACTAGGCAGAGGTGGTCCTCATGTACCAGACACTGCTGAGGCTGCACCTCAACTATTCTGTTCAGTTTTGGGCCCCTTATAACAAGAAGGATGTTGAGGTGCTGGAGTGTGCCCGAAGAAGGATAACAAAGCTGGTGAAGGGTCTAGAGCAGCAGTTCTCTCAGGAGTGACTGAGGGACCTGAGGTTGTTTAACCTGGAGAAAAGAAACTTCAGTGGAGACCTTATTGTTCTCTACAATACCTAAAGGAAGTTGTAGTGAGCTGGGGGTTGGCCTATTCTCCCAAGTAGCAGGTGAAAGGACAAGAGAGAAATGGCCTTGAGTTGCACCAGGGAAGCTTAGGTTGGTTATTAGGAATATTTATTCACCAGAAGGGTTGTCAGATCCTGCAGCAGGCTGCCCAGGGAAGCAGTGGAGTCCACATTCCTGGAAGCTTTTAAGAGATGTGGTTCTGAGGGATATGGCTTAGTGGTGACCTGGCAATGCTGGGTTAATAACTGGAGTTGATGATCTTTAAAGGTCTTCTTCCTGTGAATTTTATGAAACTTAAGACTAGCGCTTTTATGCGAGAGGAAAAATCGACATTCAGTGTTTTTATATCGACTAAGTGCATTGTGTGACATCACTATGAATATTTCTTGTTTGTGGATTTCCATGCTGGTGCTGGTTCTGCGTTACTGAAATGCTTCCGTGGTTTTGGAAGACCTGATGTGTACAAGTTAGATTCTTCATGTTCATGTTGTAGCACTATTCAGCAACTTCAGAGTTTAATGAGGTAGTTATAAAATTCACTGCAAAATTCACTTTGCTCTTGCAATGCAGTTTGACTGTAGGAAGCAGAAGGTTCTCACTGGGTTTTTTTGCATGACTTCTAGAACTGTGAAAAAGTGCCCATACAGGCTCTTGTAAATGTGCAAGAAAATAAATGGCCAAGATTGTTCTCAGAATAGGGCTTTATTTCCTTTTGCTAATGGTGCAAGGTCAGTGCTGCACAGCAAAGTTTAGACATTTTCAGTAACATCTGGGGAAAAAAACCCATGGTTCTTGGTTTCATGTGGCAAATGAACTTACAGCTGACTATAGAAAACTTTACCATCCTTATTATTTTTGACAACTTATAACTAATATGATCAGTGTGTTGTTGTAAAATGTCTTTTAGGATTGCTCTTCCTATTGTTTATGAACACTGAAACAGAGCAACTCTGCTACCATAGCAAGAGAACAGGTAAACGATGCAACAGGATGCAAGCCTGAGTTACCTCAGTGATACACACAGTTGTAGTGAATGAAGCTGAACGTTTTGATCTCAGCAGGTGGTTGTAGACTACTTTGGTTAGGCTTAGCAGTAGGAAAGAGATCAGCAGTTAGTATTAAGTCAAATATGTTACAGAAACATAGAAACATAGAAACAAAAATATAGAAAGTATTTTCTGTACTTTAAAGGGCAGCTTTTGTATATTATTTGCTTGCTGCACAGACTTCTGGATGAGGTATCTTCATATGTTAACATCTTAGGATTTATAATTAAAAAAATAGTAATAATCACTGAAGTGCCAATTTCCAAAATATTTGTCACTTTTTATAAACCTATTTTTACTTTGTAGCTTGAAGAAAAAGCCCGACTTGAAGCGGAAGCCAGGGAGAGGGAGCATCACCAGTTGCTTGAGGAACAGAGGCGGCGCGAGGAAGAAGAGGAGGAGAGGCTGAAACAAGAATTACAACGGCTTCAAGAACTTCAGCAGTTGCAGGCTGTAAAGAAAAAGAAGAAAGAACGCCCAAGACAAGACTGTCAGAAGGTGGACATGCTCACTCGAAACTGCCAGGCAGTGAAGGAATCTCTCCCAAACGCACCCGACGACATTCAGAATGGTACACTGGAGCAATCGGACAAGATCGAAACCTCCTCCGGTTCCCTGTCGAGACACGTGAATCATACAGAACAGAGGCCGATCTCAGAGACGGGCTGTGAACTGTCCAATCCTCTGAACTCTAGAGACTCAAAGCTGCTTTATCAGAAAGAGGGGAGTGTAAAGCAGCATGAGCCCCTCTCTTTTCTGCTTGATATAATGCATCAACATAAAGAAGGAAACAGCAAACAGAAACTAAAGCAGATAAACAAACCGTGTGCTGAACAAGTGAAAAAGCCTGTAGAACCCCCCAAAGCAGCTGAGATTCAGACTAAAACCAGAAACCAAATAGAATCCAAAGCAAAAGTAGCAGAGCTCCCAACACTTGCAGAACCTAAAAAGGAGGAGAAGAAATTAAACAATAACAACAAAAAACAGTTGAACCATGTAAAGGAAGAGAAAGCACCCATAACAAGTGAATCCCCTTCACCAAGTGAACACCAACAAAATAATAAGCTTATACTGGCAGATTCTCCTCAACCAAAAGGCAAGAATAAGAAAAACAAGAAGAAAAAAGGGGACAAAGTCAACAATTCCATTGGTAAGTACGTAGGAAAGTTGAAGAACTGATTGGTTTTTATTGTTACAATTTAAGTCCAGAAGTTTGAAATTTTTATTTTCAGTCATTCTTGCCAATGTAATTTAGAGGAACAGAAAATCTAATGTTGGGAAAGCTCAAGGCATTATAATTATTACAATTGGGAGATGAACATAATTTTAGTGAAGGGTGCTTTAAAGAAAGAATCAAGTAACATATGCTGCTGGTTTTGAATGGAGTTCTTGGCAGTTAAGAAAGCCAGTCCCTTCGGTCAACCTGTCCTGACTTCAGCTGGGATAGAGTTAAGGCCTATCTTCCTTAAAGTAAGTATTTAAAATAATTCTAATAGTACGTTGAAATCCATTTTGAACTTCTTTAAAAGAAAGTTGGTTTCTCATCCAGCATTAAGAGCATAGTCTAAAGTTGGTCTTACTCCTTGAGCAAGGAAAATTAGGCCATTCTGCAATGAAAGTGATCACTCATGCATAAATTTGTATTTTTTCAGCACATATTATGCATTTTTCTCTCAATATATTAATTACATCCCCGAGTAAATAAAAGAAATCAATCTCTATTTTTTTTTTTTATTTGCCAGAGTGAAAATTTAGTGGGATGTTAATTATTTGATAATATTGACTGGTTTTGCCACATGAATATTAGATCTGCTATCATCAGACTTTTTTAATTTCATAGAAAAATTAAAACCATACAAGATGGAGTTGACTCAAACAAGTTGAAACACTTGCAGAATTTTCTTCCCTAGGTATTTTTTAATTTTCCTGAGACATCTAGCAGCTAGTACCAGACTTGAGCAGCACATGCAGTACTAGCTGGTTGGCTTTGTCAGCACACTGATCCAACTGCCATTCTCGGGCACCAGTTTATTCCTGCATGCACTTTGCCCCTCCTGGGACTGCCAGTTGGCCTGGCAGGTTTGCGGTACGGCCATCTGTCTGCTCAGAGCACCCTGGCATTCCCCTGAGGTCACCTGGTAGCTGAGTGGTAATGGTGCATAAATTAAATGTCTGCTCACAAGCATGATTTAATACTGCTGTTCTCACTGCCGTTCTGTCTGGTGAGCACATCAAGATATGAGACCATAATCCTTTGGCGGTCTCTGACAGTGTTTCAGAATACTCATATTTATTATGCTCTGGTACTGAAATGTAACCCAAATTCCTCGCTGATGCCAGTGCTAGGTATAGAACCCAACTTCATTTTTGTGGTTTTATGCTTGGGTTGAGTCAGCACACTAGTCTGTCTTTAACTCTTCTTAAGTTCAGAGTTTCAAGTCCATGTCAGTCAAGCAGTGGTGAACCCTTTTCTCTGATACCTTGGTTCTTGTGTATACTGTGGTGTGGTGTGTCTGGGTTTTGTGGTTTTGTTTGGTTTTTGTTTACTGGGAAGAATATTCTCCAGTCATTGAAGCAACACAAAACTCTAGAATTAGGAACAGGAAGAGAAGACTTGAGACACTTCATGGAGAAGCTACTGAAGGGAGGGAGTGGAGGGTATTTGCTGTAGGAAAATGCTCATAACTTCCTGCATCTTTTCTGCCTCCTTGCCCCTCATCATTGCTTCCTGCTGCTTAAATCAAGTATAGTTAAAATTTCTGAAAACTCAACGTTTAAATGTGAAAAAAATGTTGGCACATGCCTTTCAGTTTCTAGAGAGAATTGTGCTGCTCTCTTCAGAGACGGGACTGGATCTTTGAGCAGTTCTAATTTTAGAACTACAAGAAAGATACTCTAATATGCAATTTTTCATTTAGCTGTAATTTCTAAAAGACCTAGGGTTGATGTATCAAATTAGCGAAGGCACAAAAAATGAAAAAAAAAAAATCCCAAGTTGGGTAATTGAAAGAATGTGAAAAGATAACAGTTTATTTGTTTGGGTTTTTTTTTAAACTTGATTTTTAAAATGAAGTGTTAAGGCAGCGAACAATTTATTCTGGCAGAGTATTTTAACTCCTTGTTATGAAGAGGACAAGGAAAAATAGGAGTGTAGGGAAGCCCTGTGTTTATAGGGCTTTCTAGGTCTTCAGAGGTCAATTGTAATGCAAAGACATGTAATTTATAAACTATCAGGATTGCCTTCAGAAGAGTCTTTTGTTCTCATAATCTCGAGGATTCCAGAGTCTCCTGATGTGTACTGGGTGGTTTTGTTTAGTTTTTCGTCTCACCTTTTTTGCATGTTTTCTGAAGCTGCTTCAGAAATTAGATAGGAGTATATATGTAGTAAGAAAAGGTACTTCAAGAGGAAAGTGTTTGAATTAATATCTGCGTTAATTTATGCTTTCTGAGGTTTTATATATATATATTTTTATTTTTAAGTACAAAAGAGAACCATACACCATGATGGTACAATATACTAACAGACTTTAGAGAGACCTGGTTGCAATAGAGGAGGTCTAAATTCAGGCCATATTAAAATATGTTAAAGATTCAAAAACAAACTGCATAATTGTAGGTAGCATGACTTATGCTTCTCCAGACAGACTGATGATCTCCCAGAAGGAGTACAGCAGCTTTGCAGACCTGGAATTCTTGAAATATTTTGCTTTAAAAATCAATTTTAAAAATGTTACTATGCTGTTGTCTGAGTAGTAGGGCCCATAAATTTCAGGCAGTTGAACACTATTTATTACCTATCTGATTCAACGAGCCATTTTTATAATTTGACCATTCTCATGTGAATTCCTGCTTTATGGCATCTTCTGCAACCCATATGACGTGTACATTTACTGTTGATTTATCTCTTCTTCCCAGTGTAACGTGTTAAAGGCAGACTAGGGGTACTAGTATAGGGTTAAGTGTCTTTAGGAATTAATTCACCTAAACATGAATAATTAGGAGTCTACAAAGCTCAGGCAGTTCTCCAAAAATATCTTTCATGCAGCTTCCTCAAGCTTCTTCCTCTCTCTTTCTCCCCTCCCCATGGAATCTTTAACAGTGTCATTCTTTCTCTTTGTAGATGATGTGTTTCTACCCAAAGACATTGATCTGGACAGTGTGGAAATGGATGAAACAGAGCGAGAAGTGGAGTATTTTAAAAGGTAAAGTGCTGCTATCCCTACACATAAAGCTGTTGTGTTTCTTCCAAAAAAAAAAAACAACCCCCCAAAAAAGCCACCCAAAGCAATGCCAAAAACCCATTGCCCCAAACCAACACAAAACTTCATACCCAACTCTTAGCAGGAAAACCTCTGTTGTACTGTGTTATAACATAGCTGTTACAGCTGACGTTCTGAACACCTAAATCACCAGAGCTGCAGATCTCTGAGTAGATCATAGATGAGTAGCACAAAGACAGAAATCATCTATGGGTCCCGTGGGTCCTCATCAAGGCTTTCAGAATCCCCTTAGCTACTTTTTCTTTTCTGTAAGCAAAGTTTGTATATTTCTTTTATTATCCATACAGACCAAATACTGATTAGCATTAAAAAAAAATCAAAACAAAAACAAGCAAACAAAGATACGTTAGGTGCCAAGTTACATTTTAATTTTCAGAACAGATACTTTAAAAAAGTTTACTCATGCTGTTTTTTGTACTTGTTTATAGGAGCTGTTAGTTTGGAATTATATACTGGACCTGAAGTAGAGGTGGCACAACCAGGATATTAGCTTATGCCAATCATAAAGAGGGGATGCTTATGGTAGTGCAGTGACATTAAAAGAACAATATGAACCTGCACTTCTGAAACTTTTTTCTTCTGTACAGTGTTTTTTTTTGCTGTTGAGATTTATTTTCCTTATTAACTACCTTTAAATTCCTCAAATATGAACAGACAGCTCATGTTTAAATCATGTTCCACATTTTCTTCCATAATGCTGAAATCTACTGAAATTTCATGTTCTCTAATGGTGGCTGGGTGTGCTATTTCCCATGAACACATCTAAGAAGCCTTTCATCATGATAACTAAATCTGAAATGTTACAAATAATTCAATTTCCTGAAATTTAATAACTTCAGAATCAACATTAATATTTCACAAAATAGCCAAAAGCATTTGTTTAAAGGATGAGGTTTTTCAAGCAAGGGCTCTCAGTATGGATTTGAAATTCTTTTCCAAATGTGTATATTGAATTTGTAGATGTGCAGCTGAAGTTTGGAGATAAACTTGTTAAATATGATTCCAAATCAAGAGTTAACACTTTACTGTTTTGTAATCAACTCAGTAGTTGGTGTAATCTACTCCTTTACTGTCATCTGTTAGGAAGTGTGTGTAACTGTCTTGATATTTTATGTATGCCTGTTTAGAAAGGGTGTGTGAAAAGCCCCAAGAGGTGCTGTAGAGAAGAAAAACAGCTACTTCATGCTGTGAAGGCACCTTTTATGCCTATGCTGTTTATCACTTAATAATTTCCAACGTAATACTTAGACGGTTAGCAACACCACTTCTTTCAGTAACCCTCTGTGGCCACGAGCTGCACAAGCCTGCTGAATTCATACTTCTTAATGATAGTTTGTTAATCTATCATCTTTTCTTCTTGCTGGGTAGTGGTGTAAAGGATGGATACTGGAGTACACTCTGACTTCAGAATTAATTTTGGAAGCTACTTTGTACTTCACCACAGGAAGAACAAAAGCCTAGTTCTTCTAAACTTTCCCTGTACCTTTTCTATTGTCCTCCTCCTGTCAGGTCCCCTTTTTTGATTTCCAGTTGTTACAGAAATTGTTGTTACTTCCGGAGAGGGGTACGAACTACCTTCGTGCTGTCATGAAGCCTTTAGCCTAAACAAGCTGCACTCTGCTTCCATAATGTTCTTCAGCATGAGATAACTGTCACTGAAATGCCAGCACATGCCAGACTTTTTCAAAAGTTTTTCCATAAATTGTGCTCAGTGGAAGTGAACAAGTGGATGTTTTTGTTGTAAAGGTGCTTTTTCCATGCATGTGAGCTGCTTACCTGCTGCATTATAAACAAACCTCCTTTCCCTAGGGCTTTGTTTCAGATATAACTTTGCTGTATTCAAAAGAGAAACAGCAGTGTCCTGTGCCATAGGTGCTTCTGCTTTACACATTAGCTGCTGCTCACTCTTAAAAGGCTTTTGGTAAATAGGGCAGTGTCATCTCTGTCTCTAGTTAACATTCAGCTAGCTTCTGTGCTGCTAAATATGCAG
Source organism: Chloroceryle aenea (assembly GCA_013399075.1). Classification (NCBI taxonomy): domain Eukaryota; kingdom Metazoa; phylum Chordata; class Aves; order Coraciiformes; family Cerylidae; genus Chloroceryle; species Chloroceryle aenea. The sequence continues at coordinate 195,507 of VWZY01002945.1, forward strand.
TGTTCTTTGTTTCTTCATTCACTTACTCTTGAAAATCCAGTGGTGTTTAACAAGTTTATGATGTATTTGAGGAGTGGACAAATGACTTATTTTTTTTAGGTAAAGCTTTTTTTTTAAGAGGTTTTGTATTCCGGAATGAGAACCTGATCTTCAAAAGAGGGATAACAAATGTGGTTAGATTTTAAGTATACTGGTTTAATTTTATCACTTTTTTGTCTTTCAGATTCTGCTTGGATTCTGCCAGACAGACAAGGCAGAGACTTTCCATCAACTGGTCCAATTTTAGCTTGAAAAAAACCACCTTTGCTGCACATTGAAATGACACAATTTGGGGAGGGAACCCTGCAGGAATCAATGAACGACAACTCCACTTACCTGTCCTGCTGTGCTGAGAGCTTATCTGGTCTTGAGCCAGTGCTGCCTTGCCTTGTCCCCAGTGCTGTGTGGATCTGCACTGAACCCTTTGGCCTGATAATTCTTGCGGACTGAAAAATTGCCACTTTCTACCTGAATTTGTTAGCTTGTGTGCTTGTAGTCTGTGAGTGAGACTTGATTGTAGCTGTATGCTGTTGGAGTTGGAACAATAGCTCTTTTCCATCTCCTTCTGAATGCCTTGGCCTCAAAGACTTTAAATTGCTTAGGCTTGGGTGGAGGCCAAAGTACTAGTTTGCATCATCTGCAGTGGCTCCTGTCACTTCTGCATCTAGCTATGTTTTGTCATTCTGACTCCTGACAAAGGAATGGACCTAGTCAGTTGTGCTTTCATCTGCTCCAGAATTCTCCTGACATGACTTCATGAAAAAGAGGCTCTTACGGGACAAGTATTTCCTCAGTTCTTTCACAATCTACTGTTTAAGAGTGTACAAGTTACGCTATTTGTGTTTTGATTTCTTTTTTTCTGACTTGTAGCCAGCTTGTGTAAGAATACTTGCAGAATGAGAAAATTTAAAAAAGAACAGTACTCACACTATCAAATCTGTTATAGAGTGTATAATTGTATTAACACTGAAGCCTAACTGGCTACTTTTTTAACATATTGTTAAGTAATATTAAAATCATGTCTTTCTTTTTGAAAGATGGAATACATTAGTATGTCAGAAGACTTGTGTCTTGCTTTTTTCTACCTGGGTGGGGAAAGGGAAGAAAGAAACATATGTAAAAAAACCCAGCAGAAATGGTTTTCTAAACTAAATTTCATATTGTGTCAGAATTGGTCAGTGAATACTGCTTAACTTTAGCATATTCTTGTTTGCAGCTCACCTGATGGGGAAAACTTATCTGCTAGAGCAAGAAAGACTCCTGCTGAATGCTGGAATTAAGTTTGTGAATTCTGTGAATTACTGTAATGATTCTGTTTCAATAGATAAATTGTGAGAAAAGTTAATATAAAAATTACCAATTTAATATCACTGCAGAAGCCAAGTAGGTAGGTTCAATGCTACTGTCATGTAAATATTTAACAATACAGTAATGTGTTTCAGGATGTATAGCACAGAATCACTGGTAATTTTGGGGTTTGATCCATGTAAAGATACTGCACCTTTAGAAGTTTTTCTGATACTGCATTATTTATTCAGAATAGAGACCACAGAAGCTTTCAGGTGACCATACTTACCCAAATTATAATGCAGTCTTCCTTTTTTTAACCAAAAAACAAACCAACCACAAAACCAAACAGGACTTCCACTCTGCACATATTTAAAAGGACTACAGCCTTAAAGCCCACTGATGTGCTTTTCCAGAACCACCCTGTGTTTTCTTTCTTCTACTTGTTGCACATATTTTCTGTGATACAGCCACTGGTCTTGGGAGTGCTTTGCAAGACACAGTGCAATTACGTGCAGCTTTGTACTTGAGAAAGTTTGATGGACAATTGCTTCCATGTCCCATGTGAGGCCCAAGATATAGCAGGATGATTGGGTTGGCTACAAACCACTGATGTATCTACAACTTCACATTCTCTAGTGGTCCTGTGTCCTAGTCCAGTGCTTGCTGCTACTGCAAAATGTAGCTCAGCTTCTAACCAGCCATTATAGGTAAATGAGCCCTCCCTCAGCCTCCTCTCGTAGAGGAGGGAATGATCCAGTACCTGTTTTCAAATATAGTCCAGGGGTATAAAGAGGATAACTTATGTTACTCTTCCTCATATTCAGATTGAAGAAGGAATTAATAGCTTAGCCTTAGCACCCATTGTCTGCAAAACTACCTACTGATGAAAATACCCGTATCAGTGTGTGGGTAAGAATGAACTTTGTGTCTTGGGATCGTGGACGTCTCCATCTGTTACAGGCAGAGTTAGATCCTAGTTATGTAAAAGTGGCGAGGCTTCTTAAGCAGCTAGATGTTTGTGTGAAATCCCTTTTCGGGCTTTTTTCAGTTCTAAACCATAACACAAGGTGGCAGTATACGTCATCGCTAGTAATTTCTAGGCCAGTGTTGTCAACGGATTGAGGCGTGGGATAGAGAAACTAGTTGATGTCACATGGGCAAATATTGCTGCAGATTCCAGCTTCTCTAGAGTAGGAATGCTTTGAAAGTACTGAGATATTTTTTTTTGTAATGGTGCTAGGAAACAAATTTCATAGCATTTGTTTTCACTAATAAATGGGGAGGAAAGTCAGCTTGATTCTCTACTAGCTAAGCTGTTCCAAGAGTGATACATGAATATGATGTGCTTCTCTTCATTTTGAAATCCTGGGTTAAGGCAAGAGAAGAATTCTTTTTGCGTTTGGGGAATGTATGTACTCACCTTATGCTCCATCATGGTGTATTACTACAACTGATATAGTACAACTGACACGATAGCACACACTAAACAGAAAGTATGAAGAATGAGGCTTCATGGATCTGCTGTTGTTGCACCTTGATAAGAACTTAAAGGTAAGTCATATTCTCCTAATTTCATAATTAAGTGAAGATAAGCATGGAACAGTCTAGGAGGCAGGAGATTTGAAGGTACAGACTTCAACATTTGTGGCCTCAAACTCATTTTTTCTTAAATGAGTTAGTTGCTGTTACTCCAATCATTAAATGGTTTTATTAAGGGTTTTCTGAATTAAGAGCATGTTTCTTAGTGCCTAAATAAATAATTATGCGAACTCTGTTTAGGTGCAACACTGTTCCTGTTGGAAGCACAAAATGTTCTACACTGGTATTTGTGTAGTTCAGATGAATGCAATCCAGGTAAAATAAGTTCAAAGGTAATTCTGAGTAGAGGAGACCTTTATAAAGCATCATGATTGAATAAATATAAGTTCTTCATGAGAGCTGGAAGGGGGAAAAAAATCTAGCTTTGAGAGTGAGCTACTTTGAGAACTGTCTTGCAACTAATACCCCTATTCCTTACTCATCTCAATCTGTATGATAGTTGAGTATCTAAGCCTTGGAGGTGACTGGCAGCATACCTAGGCTGGTCTGCTGATACTGGTGCTGCTGAACCTGGGGGTGCTGTATGTTTTCAGGCATCTCCTTAGTGGGAGGGAGCATAAGCAAACATTTTGTGCAGATCTTGAGTAGTGTTGATACTGGATGCTCTGAGGCACCTCTTAATAGGTCCATCTTGTCTCTGCCTGGCACTCACTATGACAGCTTTTGGAGATAGTGTAACAGGTCAAGAGTCTTCAGCACTGTTTTCTGGTGTGGCATCATTAGTACTTAAAACTGTGTAGCTGAGATTCAGCCTGCTGGCAACACAACTCTCACCATAACCTGAGAAGAAGATTGGTAAGCTAAAAGTGAATTCACAGTGACTGCTGCGCACATGGGCATTTGGTGTGCACACTGCTGCTCAGGAAGGCTTTGCGTGTTGCTTTCTGTGTCAGTGAACGGTTAGCCTACCTTTACTGTGGATCCTGTTGTATCATGATGGAAAAGTTAATGGTTCCACGAATATTCACAATTTTACACATCTCCCAGGGCAAATGAAGGTGTGCAACTTAAATTTGCAGAAGCTGTTCTAAAAAAAAAGAAAAAAAAATTCTCTCTGTAACATACATCTGAGCAAGAGTAGGTGCATCGTATCTTTGTTGTCTTTGGCTCTTTCTCTACATTTAAACCTTCAGGAAATCTGAAGACTGAAAACTTTGGTAGGGGAATCCTCTGAAATCACACAAATGTTGATTCAGGAGGTCTCCTTTCCTCTTCCTGTCCATCAGGAAGAACTCTTCAGACAAATTCCAGTTTTCCAAATTTTAAATGCCTTATTAATTGCCAACAGTTGTCTGTCTTCTGTTACCACATTTGTCGTTAACTGAAAATGTTAAATACACAAATGTTGCATCTTTTACTGCTGCTGCAGGCAGCTGATACGTGGAAACTGTCACTGAAAGGATGATATTCTCCTCTTCTCTTTTCTTTCCCCCGAACAAAAAAGTAACAATCCAAACCTTCAGGCCTCACTTCTATTCCTCACAGCATTGTGTGTTTTCTTTCAACTTTGCTGCTGCATTTAGCTGTACAGTTGGGCTCCTTCCAGCTCAGTGCATAGAGGTGTGGAGGAAACTGCCTGTTGATGTACTCTGGACCTACGTGAACTGTTGAAAAACATGCCAGGTAATGCTGTGTTTTCATTTAACTGCACTCCTGGGTTTTTACTGGTTTGCTTATAAAGGTCTTTTCAAGTGTGTGGTGTCCAATTTCTGTCTGTGGAAGATGATATATATTGGTTGTTTTCTCTGATAGGTTTTTCTCAGTGATTTTTATTTTTTAAAAACCTTCTACTAGTTTGAATGTTTTAAGATGGCTTGAAGTATGTTTTCACACTTCAGTAACAGGTCCATAGCCAGTAATATTGCTGTTTCACCAGGTATTATTTCATCAGAAATATGCAGTTTTATTGTGTTGTTAGCAGCTCTTTAGGCAGAGTTGCCAGGAGAGTGAACTGTGTGTAGCCTGAATATTTAAGCTAAATTTTCCTTCCAGTACGTCTGTGTTGCAGAAGTACATCAATCCACAGACCTGCAGGGATGAAGCATGTCCAAGAGGGATCTGCTGGACAATAAATCACCCAAAGACAGACCTCCGTCAGCAATGAGCATTCCTGAATCTCATGTCAACTCTTAACCTCCATTCTCCTCACCAGTTTTTTCTGGAAGCTGTAAGAAAAATTAAATTAATATCTCTTTGACAGTGCTGTGATACCCACATGCTGACAACTGCAGAGTCGTTAAGGGCAAGTAACATAGGAGAATGTTTTTGCTGCAAATAATGCTTGTCATCTATGAAGAGAGGAGGCAGTGGGCAGGTGTCATACCTGTGAAAAAAACTGGTGCCTAGTATTAAGTGGAAGAATAAACAAAAATCTATACTGATGTACTCACAAATGATTATGTCACTTATATTGCATAAACTAGCATGCATTCCACACCGAGTATGTCACTCGACCAGCTTAGACAAGTTTGATTTTTCTGAGGGAAAGATGTATAGATTCACTTTACCAGTCTGGTTTTCTTTACCAGGCTATTGTATCAAATCAAGCTGATACAATGGCTTGTGCTGGTTTGGGGGATTTTTTGCATGCAAGCATCGTGATGTTGTCTAAGGTTTTGCTTGTGACTGAAGTATGAGATTTGAATCCAGGGGCTCTGGAGTGGAAAAGCTGGTATGTTGAACCCATTAGAGCAGATGAGTGTATTGCTGCCTGCTGTTGCTTCAGTGGGATTCATGCTGCCAGCTACCCATCTGCATCAGCTCACAGGAGAGTGGTTCCATATTAACTGGAAATATGTACTCAGCCAAACCCTCTTCTTCCAAAAGGGGAGAAAAAGCAGGAATCCAGTCACATGAAGTCAGACATTTGAACATACTTACTTTGTCTCATGCATTTTCAAGAACTTGTACAAGTTTTTTGTCCCCATCTATTGCTTGACCACTAAATGGATCCTATGGTAATGTGAAGGACAGTTAAGTTGAGGCTTTCAGTGTGGGTTTTTTGGTTGCTTTGTTTTTATTGAGGGCAAATTAATTGTTGTCACTTTGTAAGAGAGGTCCTCTTGGGACAGTCTTCAGAGACTACCAAAGACAAGTTTTAAATAACATCACATCAGCCTCTTCACTTTTGTGGGTTGGTTATATCAAGTTATGAGCTCTTTGCTCTGGTGAATGAATTCTCAAGGCTGGAAGCAGATCTATAGTTTGTAGTCTTGCTGACAAAGATGTGATTGCTAGAACTGTTTCTTGAAAGTAGGAGGTGGAGAGTACCCCAGTACACTCATCTCTAATGTAGCAACTATACTGTTGCCTTTATCCCTTCATTCAAGGTCACCTCTTAGATTTCTTAATGGGGTGTACTCTTACTTCCTGTAACAGTCTGCAGATAAAGTCTTTGTATTTTAGTTAACAAGTAAACAAATGTTTCCATTTGAAAAGAGTGATGAAAATGCAGTTTTCTACCATTTATCTTATATGGGGCTTCAACTTACTCCTTTTTATGCCTTCAGTCTGTCTTACAAGCTTTCAAAGGTAATGTTTCTTTCCTTCTTAGATTGAGTGCGTGTCTGAGAAGTCCATTGAAGAATTAACCTTTTCAGTAATGTAACTGTGGTGCAAGTCACTTGCCAAGCTGGTTTGTGATCTACAGTGAATTTTTGTCTTTCTTTCTCCCCAGCTGCCTCTGAGCCTGTGTCATTTACATTGATCATAGTTTACCTATTTTGCCAGGTGGGGAAACTTTCTGAAGGCTATCTCACAGAAAATACCATCTTTTCTGTATTATGAATTATTCTCTTGGAGTCAAGGCATAAAATTGTTTATTGACTGTACTTTATTATTATTAAAAAGAATAATAAATTCAGGGACTGCCTGTGGTCTTCGGGTGTAAATCTGGGAGGAGCTGGCATAATGTTGAAGATAAACTGAGTAAGAAGAGAATCGTAAGGCAAAAGGCTAAAGTCTGTTATGTGGTGTATTGTTCCTTTTTCATACTACAGGGCTTTTTTTTAGCATCTAGCAAAGCAGTTCATCAAACAGCCTGCCAGAGAAAGCTGTAAATACATCACTAAAATTCTCCCTACTGTGTTTTGCTGCTTTGTAAAGTGGTTCAAAAACATAATTGTATGTTGAGCACTGGCGAAAGAGTTATGTAAATGCACCTGTGAAGTCAGAAGAGGTTTCAGATGTTTCTGAAATTCTCTGCAGAGCTACAACTTGGGATGTAATTCTAGATAGTGAGGTGAACAAGTGGAAATGCAAGAATTAAGCACATCAGTGTACTGGTCATGAAGTGTAAGAAATAATCCTCTTTCCATGTCAGAACTGTTCCTTCCAAAATATTTATTTTCAGTCCACCAACTGTGATCATCATGGTGCTGAAATCAATTTTTAAACTATTTTAACACTTAGGCAATCCAAAGTGGTCACAACTGAGTTACTGGGGAGACCTGGCATGTTGTCATGTGGTCTGAACTTTCAATCTATTGCTTTTGAAAATATTAGCCATTATAGCCTGGTTGTTTTTCTCTTTCTTCATGCAGATGCGTTTTTTTTGGACACTAATCTACCCTTGTGCAATAGGAGTGTCATCTCTACATGCCTTGGAACATTTTAGGCCTACAAGTCAGGGGCTTGAATGGATTAAGCATTGGCAGAGACAGATTTTGGCAGTGCCTTGAACAGGACGTGATAATCTGTGTGCTGTGTGGAAATACACTAAACAATGGAAGAGAAGTCTTAAAATATTGAAGTCGTTACCCATACGAAGGTATGGTTATCCTTGGGTTGGAATCCTTTACATTACGTGGTGTACGCACAGATAAAGTCTGACGTGACCTGCTGTCAGTTCCCTTTGCTGGTACCAACAATATGTCACCGTGACACAGAATGATGTCCTGACAGAAGCGTTTATGAAAACCATCTGGAACCCAAATATAGTTGTAGATCGCAATTTCTAGGCTGGCCAGCTGATATGGGTTTTAGAAACAAACAAACAAAGCCCAAACCCATTTATATATATAAAGTGAGGATATTATCTATCCTGTGGATTTGGTTTTCATGCCAGTTGACACTTTGTAATGTTTAGCTGTTGACAATTTAAGCAATCTTGAATGTTGCTGTAATACAGAATCACCCAAACAAAAGTAGCCCAATGAGGAAACAATGCAGCTGGTTGAGAAATTGTGGAAGTGATAGTGTTTTGAAATGACTGGGAGGAAAAAAAAACAAAACAAAACAAACAACCCTTAATTATTTTCGTGTATAGCCTGGAATGCATTTTGTGTATTAGATTGCAGGAGATACTGCAACTAAGTAGGGAAAACTTCAGTTTCATGTGTAAATACCAATGCACTGTTTTAATATGTCATGGTCTAAAAAGGTGTTGGTCTTAAAGGTGACCTTATTTTAAACGTGTAGGGCTTAAATGTTGCACAGAGATGGCTTCTTAAAATCCTACTTCCTCTTTAATTTTTTTGGTTATATTAACATTTTTATAGACCTAATTTATATAAGATGTGTGATTTCATGGCCATGTTGAGCAAGTGTTACGCTCTGCACAGCTTCAGTCATTGTATCTTGTATGATAATAAAAACTGTGAAGCGGTGGGTAAAGGAAGAAGGGGGAAAAATAGCTGGTTTTAAGTTTTCTTTTGATTTTTGTTATTAAAACAAATGTGTGTGTTGTTTTTTTTTTTCATGCTAAGGTCTTTAATGATTCCTTTTTGTGTTTGCAAAGTATATAAAAGACAACTGTTGTAAATCCTTAGTGCAAGCTTTTGTGTCCTACAGCTCTGTGGAAATGTGCTACTTTTGGTGAAGTCTCTGATTTAATCTGTTTACTTTCTTACATGGCTTTTGCCTTAAGGTGCTGACAGTATTTCTGGTTTATTGTTATTCTTACAACTCAGTAGCTGATCATGGCACTGAGAACTGATCTTTCCTTAGGAGGATTATTAATGAATAGCTGAACTGAACTGTGGTAAAGATGTCTCCATGCTGACACTAGTGTCCCACAGTGGTGTACAGCTGGAATAGATGAGACAAAGATGTGAGGCAGCTACAACTTCACTCCATTTTACAGAAGATGTGTCAGTGCGGAGATGAAGCAGCTTTACCACAGCAATAGTGCAATCAGAAACAGAGTTGAAAACTGAACCCAGTTGCCCAGAGGCCTGAATTACAAGCCTGTCTTACTATGTGAGAATTTATACAAGAACTATCACTGCATAAAAAAAGAGGAGCACTGTGAAGCATTAGTCTCTTGTTTTGTGGTGATTTTTGCACTACACATTCTCTTCCTCATCTGTTCACTTGCACCAGCTCCCAGACCAACCCATCAATCCTTCTTGCTCTTGCAGACCTTGTAGCTGAGGTTCCCTGGATATACCCGAGGAGTGAATGGGTTGTGCAAGTGGTCCTGTGCTTCTGAGGCTCTGTGACAGTATAACTGAAGCATTAATACTGTGGGTTTTAGTTTGTTCAGTTCAACAGTTACCTCCTGCACAGCTGAAATGCCACTGTCCCACCGTAGTGTTTCCTGTCGTGTGGACAGCTGTGTGGCTGAAAACGGATTGAGCACCCTGTGCTGTTGTCAGACCTCTTTGTGAGTAAGATAAATGGGGTCAGAATGAAATAAAACTCCTGGTTTTCTAAACAGCACTGGATGAAAGGAGCAGCCGGGAGCTGGTGTTTTTTAATTAGCTCATTCGTTCCTGGCACAGGAACAGCATGTCCTGTGCTAGGGGAGGCAGTTGCTGGGCTGGATAGGAGCTGTGGATTTCCTGGTCTGTTGTAATTATCTCTTGGCAGATTCTCATAGATCTGGAAACATGTACCTCCCAGATGTGGCCAGATTTCAGTCCAGACCCTGTCTTCTATAGGTTGGTTTCACTTCTTTCATCTGTCTTCAGTAAATTGTCTCTTGTGTTACCATGCAATTTGTGATCTTTAGAGTGTGGAACAGGCATATGGGGGAATTTTCATCTGAAAGGTGTCATGTAGAAGTTCAGCAGCAACTATTAAGTGAGATGATGGGAATGTTAAATGCTAATTCATAGTGTAGGTGACATTCTGCGAGCAGTATTGCATGCTACTTGGTGCAGTATCAAGGAGTGAATCAGCTGGCTTATGTTTAATGCGTAGGAAACTCTGAAAGATACAGGGCCTCATGTAGTTCAGCTATGGTACAAATGTGATCTCCAGCAGTGATTGTCTGTTGTGTAGAATAGCAATGGTTTCTAGCCGCTAAAAATGAATTTCCAGGAAAGCACATGACTTATTTTGTTCACCTTACTTTTACTAATAGAAAGAAACTGAGAGCTTTCAGCAGCGGCAGCAGGTTTTGCATTGAGTGAGTATCCTTTCCTCATAGCAGATGTACTCATTTGCATGGGAGTGAGATAATTTCCAGTGATCAGTTCAGAATAAACTCGTCTAATTCAAGTACTAAATCTGCCATTTGCTACTGAAGTGTGGAGAGAGTTGAAATCACCTACTGCTGTGCAAACTCCGGGGAAGGAGACCAGGTATATGCAAAGGGCTTGGCCAAATGTGTTTAAGCATCTTGGTCTGGTGGGATAGCTTTATTCCAGTAGACTGAAACATTGCCTTTTAAACCTTTTTATTGAAAATTCACTATGAAATTTGATACTTTGTTAAAGAAAATAAAAATGTTTTCCAGTGTCTCAGTCTTCAGATGAGACAATAGTCTTCCCTTTAGCCAGCAAGACAGGATACTGGATCCTAGATTCTTTAAGGATGCTTTTAGATCACTTAGTCTTCCACACAGATTACAGCTACTCTTAAAACCTACCAGTTGCTGTATTTCAGCCAAAGTGGACGTGCCAGGATTGTAACAGCGGTAACATGTTTACTGATTGCAAGACCCAAAGGTTAACCTGAGTGGCTGAATTGCCATTTCAGGGTAATGTTTGATTAGATGCAATTTGGTTTGCCTTTTGTCTGTCCAACTAAGGCAGAAGCTTGGTTAACACTGGAAACATGTGCTTCAAAACATAGTAAATTGGCATTTCATCTGTTGGAGACACAAAAATAATTTGAGGATCCTGCCCTGTTGGAATGTGGAGTTGCCATCATCTTCCTGTAATTTTCCTGAAGGATGAGTTGCTGTAATACTTCTGCTCCCTTTTATAGTGATGTTCTGGCAGTCCGCTGTTGGAGAAGCCACCCAAGAAAGTAAATATTTTGGTTGTAGTGAGAGTGGTGTGGCCAGTACAAGAAGTTCATGTGCTTTGTGGCCAAGTGAGCTTCCTTTTCATGTTCACTGTCATCTTCCCCTACGGTTTTCCATTGCCAACACTAAATGGGTTTGGTTTTTTCCAATATTTTAGAATGAGCATTAGGAATGTTTTCATTTTTATCCAAACTGTAAGTAATTTCCAGTTTTCACTCCTGTTTCCCCATGTGTGGTGTCTCAGGGGACATACCTCAAAGGACAAATATGTTCTTTCAGCAGAACTTAGTAGTTGCATTCTCCAGGGAGGAAGTAAGTTATGAAATTTCAGGTAACAATAAAGCTGCAAATGCAGTTTGATGCTACTTCTGGCAAAGTAATGGGACAACCAATGGGACATCAAAAAGAGTGCTGCTAGAAATTCCATCTGGTTCCTTAAAGCCAGGGGTGCTGCTAGACAGATGAGAAAAACAGGTGACAGAAATATTCATTTTATGAGTTTGGCTGGAATTTTACTATCACTTCTCCCTGTGTTAAGACAATGAATTTTCAGCATAGACCAGTGAAGCAGTGTGTTCTAGAGAGGACTCCTGGTGCAACATCCTACTGCTGCTGGTAGTGCTTTCAGGAGACACAAGGTGGCAGTTGGGGAAAGTCTACACCCAGCATAGGACTGGCCACTGATAATCAGGAAACAGGCATTTTTCAAGGGTTTTGGCTTCCCTTTCAAGTTTTGGATTTGACTCAATTCTGTAAGACTCAAACTGGTTTGACACATCCAGGAGATGGGCTCAGGCCATGCCTATTGCAGGATGCCACCTTTGTGCCACCCTGCCTGCTGTACTTGTACACCAGTCCAATTACAGACATGAAGTGTGGTCTGCAGTTTTCACGGTGGCTGTGGTTTCTAGTGAGTCCTGAAATCTGGTAGGGTAGTAAAGTCTGAAACGAACATTACAGCCAGGCATCCTTTTAAATGCTCTCTGGCACCCTCCCTGTGCTGCCTTGAGGATTGTTGCCCAGCTCTCTGCACTACCTGGCAATAGGGGACTGTGGAGTTGTTGGTTCCATTTCACTGGGCAGGAAGGTTAACAATCTCCTCGCCTTAATATTGTAAGGCTGGAAAGGTGACGAGGGGAAGATGCCCAGGAACATGTCTGTATTGCCAGGCTTGAAGAGTTTGATAGTGTCTTTAATCAGAGGCTGAACCCAGGAAGGCTGCAGAACAATAACACAGGACAGAATAATTCAGGCTGGAAGGGACTTCTGAGATCATGTCTCCAGTCCAACCTCCTGCTCTAAGCAGAGTCAACTTTGATATCATATCGATCTACTCGCATCTTTACCTGGTTTGGCCTTGAAAACCTTTTAGGACAGTGTGCAGCCTCTCTGGGCAATCTGTTCATTGATTTATTGGTTGTAATAAATTGGCATTTTATATATTATTATTATTGTTCGTTTACTTTCTAGCCTTTAAGCTCATCTTTCATGTTTCTAAACTTTCTGTCTGTGTCAGTAAAACCCATCTCATGGCTTCTAAGCAAGTTTTGGGGAAAGAGTGGGGATTAACCCATGCATTTCAAGAATTTGAAATTGAAGCAGCCTTGCCATTATGCTATTTTTCTTTTTTTTTAAAGCGTGTTCCCTCCCTTCGTTTAAAACCCCCGCCTTCCCTGCTTCTTTCTTCTTACATGGCTCCCCACCAACACCTATGATAGTGGTAGAGGAGGGAGGACTCTGTTTCCCATGTACCTTGGGCTGATGCTGGGTGGGGCCTTTGTAGTACCTTTAGATATCTCAGCCTATTTGATGCTGCCTTGAAGCTAGATAGTACCTCAGTTCCAGAGGAGCTGAAGGATAGAGGCAATGGTAAGAGAACGGGAACCACATCTCCTGCTTCTAGGTACTTCAGTAAGAAGCTCTTCGTGACAACTTGTATTCATTTAATGTATTTCAAATGTTGAACAGTGGATGGTGAAGTGCCTGGATAACATCAGCCTTCGACACAGAGATCGTGTTAATGTGGCATGTGGTTCTGCACATAGGAGACAATAGTGGTGTGAGCATTGCAATGGTAGTGTTTGTTCTTGGTGGAATAGTGTATTAAACCTGGCACGTGGTGTGGCATGTTTGTTAATGTTGTCTCAGGCTGGATTTGTTGATGGGGAGCCTTGTTTCATTTTGGCCGCATCATGGTTGTCTCGTGCCTTTCCCTTTTTAATCTACTCGCTCTAAGTTACGTTAAGTAAATAATAAATAAATTGCAATGGGCTTTCCCTGGCTGAAATTAGATGTTGACCTTAGACTACCATAAACAACACCTACAAAAAGGCCACACTGATTTTCCTGGTGGTCTTGAGGAAACCTCTGAATAGCTTTTTGTGAGTTAACGTTTGGAGGAGGAGGGGAGGAGATGATGTGCCTGTTGTGTGTTTTGCTGCATGAGCTGATGATTGCTTGAATGAGTAGACTTCCTGATTCAGAGGTGAAGAATGAATGGTCTCTCCTCATAGTTTCATTTTTATTATTAAAGGTACTTTAGCAGCTCACTGGTGTCTGCAGCCCAACGCAAGCACTGCCTAGACAATGGTTTCCACTGCTTGAGAAAAAGTCCATCTGACGCACCAATGGGAAGTTGACACTTTCAGTTCATTAAAGCGAGCATCTATGAATGTAGCACTCAGCTGAGAATGTATCTGCCTCCAAGAAGGGTCTGAAAAAGGCTTGAGTTCCAAAAGGTTCCACTGTCTCAAGGAACAGGCTGTTAAAGCTCAGCTCCCTCCTGCTCTAGTACTGGGACTAAGTGTTTAGTTGCTATTTTTGTGTTGCAGCAGCCTTGCTTTATTGCTTCACCTTGTTTTATTTGATAATAAAGACTGTTGCTTTCTGTGTTTGCAAGATAATGATGATTTTGAACATGTAAAACAAGTTACCTGTCTGATGGTTCAGCAAAAGGACCTTTAGAGAGAACCAATGATATACTTGTGGTTTACTCATTTTCCTAATATTTATCTGGTTTGTTTTTTTCAGACAGCTAATGATATACTTGTCTGTATTTGCAAACTAACACCTTCTAATTGGTTATTACTGTGATCCAGCAGTTCTGGGGATGGTCCTGTAGGGGCTTTTGTTCTGCTCTTTTGTTCTAATGGTTGCTTTGACATTACGTCAAATTAATGACACTTGACAATGCAGCAGGATACTGATGAGCTCTGGAAAAAGTTTCTTAATACAGTAGCAATTGCATCCTACAGACCAGACTTAAAGGGAGCTCAGGTACTCCGGGAGAAGTTAGCAAACACAAATGGCAGGATACAGTGTCCTCCACGGGGAATCTGTTACTGCCTTTTCCATCCTAAATGAGTTTACTGCCAAAGCAATGGTCATGCCTGCTCTAAGGGCTTGGGGCTTTTTAATATTAGCGTATTATAGGTTTAAATATTCAGCCACCAAATCTCTGATATCAGCCCCTTGGTAATAGGGGGAAGCAATGATGTTAACAGTTTTTGTGATATGGTTTCGAGGGCAGCACTATGTTTGAGCTTTCCTTGTTTTCACCCGAGATTCTGGTGTCTGGAAATGTAACTTCAATAATGTCGGCATCTGAAAGTGTAGTGTACGTGGCAAAGAACTGTTAGTAAACTTCTATCACCATTTCTTGTATGCATTGCTATATTATGTCTTCTGTCTTAAAATAACAGCAGTTTTTCAGCTTTGGCACAGCTATGGTTAAGATGATAGACTGAGATGACACTTCTGCCTTGATTTTTATCTTTAGATAGCAGAAGATTATATGGTGATCCCTAGGAATTTATAACCAAGTTGGAAGGGACCTTTGCAGGTCACCTCGTCCAGTGTCCTGCTGTCTTTCATGAAGTCAGATTTGCTAAGTGGCTCCTAATCCACACTTTCTCTTCTGTGGGTCACATTTCACTTGCATAGACTCTGCCACTACCTTAAGGGAGATCTGAGAGCAGACCTTGCCAGCCAAGTAGATGTTTATACCTTGACCTTTTATTGTGCCCTTTGTCTATGAACCAACAGTTTCCTTGCTGCTGAGATGATACTTCTTGCCTTTTGTACTCCGTCCATATTTCAACTCCAGACAAGCTTTTACTGTTCTGTCCTCCTGTGTGCTCAGGCATTGTCTCTGTATTCCTCCCAAGTAGTGTGTCCCCACTTCCACCTCCTGTACACTTCCTTTTAGTGTTTGAGCTCAGTCAGGAGTTCCCCCTTGGGCAGAGCTGGCCTCCTGCCACGTTTGCTTGACTTCCTGCATATCAGAACAGGCTGTTCTGCTCTGAGCGGTTGTTCTTAGATATCAACTGGACCTCCTAGGCTTCTTTGCCTTAGTCTTTGATGGGATCCTGCCTACTAGTTCCCTGAACAAGCCTAGATCTGCTCTTCTAAAGTTCAAGACCTGGATTCTGCTACCTGCCTATCTCCATTCTTTCAGGGTCTTTATATCATCTTCTCACTGCTGCAGCCAAGACTGTAATCAGCCTTCACAGTTACTGAGTAGCAGATTGAGCAGAGTGCCTCTCCTAGTTTACTTCTGTCAGTTTTTATGAAAGTTGTCCTCCGGGATTGTTCTTTTGGACCTCTTGCACCATTCCTTGTTGCCCTGACAGCAGATACTGAGATGGTGAAGATGCCTGGGGAGAAACGGAGCCTGCAATCAAAAGGCTTCTGGCTCATTGCAGCCAATTTAATCCACTTTGTCTCAGTTTTGTTCACTTGTAGAAAACACCCATCACACCATTATGCTTGTTGGTCTCCTCTCTCATCCTCTCTCATAAGCCTTTGACCAGTCTGTCCCCTATTGCTTTGCAGAGCTCTGCACATTCAGGTCACTTCTTTGCAGCCCTGAGCTCTCTGTTTTCTGGGTTTTTACTTTGAGCCATTCGTCCATCACGTCACTGCAGTCATAAACTATCCCACTGTATCTACTAGAGGTACCATAGCTTTGTATCTTATCTGCACATGGACTTTCATTTTCTCCTGGTTTGCATCATTTGTTTGTGTACAGACCCTTCAGAGAGGCCCCCTGTGATGCAGCTTGAGAGTGGGAGGAGGAGAGTCTTGGGAAAAGATTAGGGATACTGTCTACTGCTTGGTCCTTAATTTTCCTTTTTTATGGAACTGTTTCCTGATGTCGGTGTTAATCGTTTTGTGAAGGAAGGGAGCTGCTGGCTTCTGTAGGAAATGTCAGGAATGTCGCTCCTGGATACTGCTATATCCTGGGAAAAAACCTTTTGTAAGCCCTTCGTAGGAGCAAGCGAGTGAGCATGCACTAGGAGATACAGGAATTTCTCATATGGCTCTTATGTAGCGTCTGTAACTTAGGGCAGGGTTGTGTACATGCAGAATGATGCTGGTCTACCTCTTGGTTTGGTCACTCTAAGACAACTTGCAGAGATGCTAAATCCCAGATGATTTACTGGAATACATTCTTTCACCGTGAGCAAACACATGTATTCTGTCTCTGTGATAACTTCAGCCTTCTTCAAGCAGATTTTGCTTTTCTTCAGCATTTTTCCATATGGGGAACTCTGACTGTCCCAGAGTGGGTTTGAGAATTAATCCCCAATGAGGAAGAAGAGAGGAAAACTTGTTCTTCCTCTCCCCAGTGTAAGGGAGCAGAATTAGCTGGTCCCATACTTCCTTATCCTCCTCTTAGAAGCTGGAAGATTGTAGTTGCCTCCTTCCACACCCTCAACTCTACTCAGATTTGTGCAGCTATTCATGATTAGAAGTTGGGGGTTTTTCTCATGTCCAGGGTTCTTCAGGTAAATTCCATCCAGGCTGTGACAGCTCCTGTCTGTGCCCTGACTGCCTGAAGAGGAACCATCCTAGAACAATTGCTGGGACCTCAGTGCACACTTCCCCTGAGCACTTCTCCATAGCTGTGGAAGTTACAGTGTGCTCAATGGCTGTAGTATCTTAGTAACTTCTCTTTGGCCCTTCTCTTTAAGAGGGTTCTGCTGTACATAATTTGAGAGACTCTTTCAAAAGAGAAACTAGCCAGTCATTGTGGTGTTGAGTGACTGTCCTTCTCCCCATCCTACCCCAAAATAATTCTGTCCACTGTCAAATGGATTTCTCTTACACTGGTTAAAACTCAAGAGATGTCTCCATGTTCTGTAATATATTTTGAACTTTGTGCTTCTATTGCACAGTCATTGCCTACATTATCACACCTATCAGTGTGCTGTCTTCCCTGCATTATATAGCTGCTATGACCAGATTGCTCAGTTTTATGCTCTCCCTTACTGTACCTGTCAGGAGAGTGTCTTGCAAGGCTTAGTTGTGGTGAAAACATAGCAATAAACCAGACTGGAGACTGATGGCAGCTGTGCAATGTGGGGATGGAGCCTTGCTGTGCCATTTTGCTGCGTGCAGCCTGTCACTAGGCAGGTGTGAAGGTGGAAACAGTCTGTTCTTAGTGGAATCCTTTTCAAGAAGGAGCAGACCTTTTCACATGCTTTGACAATACAGGAATATCTCACTGTAACTTCCTCAGCTCGACACCTATCTGAGGGCATGTATGTTTTGATGAAACCATAGTAATGTGGTTTTCTTGTTTC
The DNA here is from genome assembly GCA_013399075.1 of Chloroceryle aenea. Lineage (NCBI taxonomy): Eukaryota > Metazoa > Chordata > Aves > Coraciiformes > Cerylidae > Chloroceryle > Chloroceryle aenea. Next base: position 213,216 of record VWZY01002945.1, read on the forward strand.
TGTTATTAAAGATTCTGAAGTAAATACCTCTGTCTGTCAAAGCAAGCTTGTCTCCATTCAGTCTCGTGTGCATGAGACACACCCACTGCCAAAGTCAAGCTTTAGGCCTCTCCCCTGCCAAGCCACTTTGCCCTCTGAGTCCCAGTGCATCAGCTGCTTACCTCTGCTCCTGGCCCATCAGTCTCCGCAGAGGTGCACAGAGGAAGGGTCTTGCTTCTCAGTGTGCTGCTGCTTTGTCCTGTCTTATGAGAGGGGAAGGGAACACAGGAGCCAGAGGACATCTGTGCTGTGGAAAGTAGACTTGAGCCACAGTGGAAGGCTGAAGGAATAAGAGGCAGCCAAAACCCAGTCTTTGCTGCAGGTACAATGTGCCTGAGATTCTGCCTTGGTTCAGTTCATCCTCAGCTGAAGCAAATGCAGAGCTCCTGTATTTGAAGAGATGAAAGGTAGAGAGTACCAGCAAAGGAGAAATGATTTGTTACTTCTTTGGAGCATGCCTTCATGTAGAGAGCCTGGTGTACTGATGTCTCTCTCACTGCAGGAGTCTTGCCCCCAGCTAAGTCCACTTATGCTTTCAGCGAAGCAAGAGTCTCCGGGTGATGGTACAAATGTGCAGCCATACCATGTATGTGCAGGAGCCAAACAGGTACTTTAGTGGGAAGAGTAATTTCTTAATTTTGTGCTTGCACTGTTAACTTTTCCCTGTAGCTCATGCTAGTAAACAAGTACCAAAAACCCTGTGCTCTGGTAAGATTGTTTTTGCACTTAATTGTACTTTCTGTATACATATTCATGCTGACGCCTACAGGAGGCTGAACTACAGAATTAAATAACTCTCTGAAAACAAATAATGCTCTGAAAACAATAAGCTAAGTTGCTGCCAGAGCATGGGCCATCCCTATCTTGTCCCTGGATCCCCGTTACATTCAAACCAGAGACCCATTTAAATGTGGACTAAATTTTGTAGTGATAGTGAAACAGAGAAGCTGCTCGTGCATCAAGCTCGCGGTGCCTGTGTGTTAGTATGGGCTAATCTTTTCCTAAGAAGAGTTTTCCTGTTATGAAAAGGTGCTTTTCCTTCTTTCCCCCCATATCTTTATTGTTTCATGTGGAATAAAAGGGTTTTTTTTATTATTTTTTTTAAATGGCAAACTGTACCTTGCCACCTTAATACAGTTGCAAATACAAGTTCAAAAAACACTTATGTGATTCAAATGCAAAATGTGAATATATTTGGAATTACAGTCAAACAGAATCTGTCACTTGATTGAAAGCCTATAGTGTTCAAAATAGTTGTTTAAGAAATGTGGTAATTATGCTGTAAAATGCTCTCTGCTTCATTTCTTACAGGATAGATCTGTCACCTGCTACAAAAGACTTTCTTGGTATTTTGATTTTAACATTTAAGTGAGTTTTTATCAATATTTTGAAAAATGATAGCATGGGGAAAAGCTTTCTCATAATTTCCTGCAAAGCACTGTTTTTGCCTTGGTCAGATGAAAGTCTTTCAATCAAATGATATCTCCCTGTTTTTAGTGTTTAATTCTGCTCTATTTCTTAGCAGAGCAATCATAATTTGAAGCTTATTAGGTGCCTGTGGTTTCCAGCAGTGCAAGTGTAATGTAAAGCTGAAATTCAGCTTAATGAATGCAGCCTTCCATGACTTTCACTGCTAGAAAATGAATTTGAGCCATAAGGCATGTCAGGGGGAAAATCGGTTCACTGTCATTTAAGAGCCATTAATCTGATATAAATACTTTTCCTCTTCAAGCTGATGTCTCTTTGAAAGGCTGCCTGGTTTTAAGTGTCAAAACGAACTGAAGCAGATGAGCCGTACTCCTACATTATTTCTGTAAGCTAGGTGTTTCTCAACTGCAGCTTTTGAGCTGGAGCAAAGCAGAGCCCCTCTGCTACATAGAGCATTGAGGTTAACCTCTGCTCTTGACCGTGAGGTTTCCAAACCCTTGTGGTGAAGGCTGGCATGGCTAATGATGCACAAACGGTGTCCCACTAACAATTTCCACACCTCATTTGTCTTCCCTGCTATGCAGAAGACCTGCTTAAAATATCAGCATCCCTCAACCACAGTCTGGTTGTGGTGGCCTAACCTTGCAATAGCTCTAGCAGCTTGGTAATTCCAGCACACTGTTCACGCATAGTTTGCTCATCTCAACAGGGGCATTCCCATGCATGGCTCCAGTGCTGACAGCAGGCGTCTGTCTTTGTTCCTGTCTAGAAGGGTTTCATCTTTGTTTGCAACTCCAGCTCCATAAAGCTGCTGATGAAATTCCCATTTCACGAGTTGTAGTAGGGTTTGTCATTCACCAATCAGTCTTTCCTTCATGCCTCCATTCATTCAACTCTGGTTTCATGCTTAACTCTCTTCTCTACCCCTTCCTTCTCTTTCTTGGCTCCTAAAAAGATGATAGAGGCATAGAAATAGCACATTCTGCAGTCTTCAGAGGGGTTACTTTGTGGTTTCCTGGAGAGCCTAAGCTTGTGTCTATCTTGCATGTCAGTCCGTTTTTTGTACTATTTTTTTTTCCCCGCCTCNCAGACTGTCTGTCAGATCACATAGGTGGCACAGTTTCACAGCCCTAAGAATTTCACTGCTTTGCAATGGGAATGCACACACTGGGTAGGAAATCCCGAGACATTCTACTGCCAGCGCTCTTTAGGCTCATGTCAATTCCTCTTAGGGTTATGGGGTTTGTTTGGTATTTTTGGGCTTGTTTGTTTGTTTTTCTGGGGTGAGGGGAGGAGGGACTTTGCTTCTACCTTCATCGCAGTGATCTTCAAAACAGCACAAGTTCTTTTTCAGGATGTGTGTGTGCTGAAGAGGTCACAAGTCAAGGTCATGCTGGGTTTTGATGAGAGTCGAAGAGCGTTCAGGCATTAGCTGGAATCTTTTTTAAGGTTGCCAGTTGTTGCCTACTATCAAGATCCTTTTGTTGCCCATGCCTGATGACTTTTTGTCTTTACCAAGATGTAAACTCACTGAGGATCAGCACAGAATGAGGGATTCCTTCGCTTACAGTAGTGATGTCATGTTTGGGGAGCATGCTGGTTATCCACAGTTGTGTTCTCTATTCTTTATCCTCCACAAGCCTTTATTGTTTGGTAGGTTTTGTCCTGCTAAAAGGTACAGCTACCTGCCATTCATTCTTTTTAACATGCTGTCTCTGACTTTAGTTAATGCTATTTGTTATATTGGCTAGTAGTGTACTAATCACTGGAAATATCTTTCTTAGTAATGGTGTGAGTTTCATATTTGATTGAACTCTTCAGTTTTAGATACTACTTTTTAACGAAAAGACCTGTATCGCTGCGAAGTGGTAACTCTCCATGGGATCGGGAAAAACAAAATTCCGTGTTTTCCCTGTGCTGCAGCAATCACAAGTTGTGTTGTATTCACTTTTCAGGTTGTCAAAGGATGGTAATCACTCATTAGCTTCATTTCATGGTACAAGAAATCATTTGAACAAAACCCAAAAGAAATTCCATAGTAAGTTAGCACCAAGTCGTAACTGGAACTTGGAATTTATGTTGAAAATCTCAACTCTATCTTATCCAGAAGTTAATGAGCACCTGAAGCTGTTCCTGTTTTCTCTCTCACATCCAGGAACATTTGCACAGAAATTACAACATCCTCATAGAACAATAGCACAACTTCTTCTGGTAAAACAATGGGACCTTTTAGATAAAGTAAGAAACAGGGGGTTTGCATGACACTTCAGCTCATCCGTTGGGAAACACTCTTCCTGTGCCATTCCTTGAATTCTCAAGTTTATCTGAATTTTCCAACTTTCCTCTGATTTATCCAATTTTCATGGTTTGTTATCTGGACCTACCTCTTTCCTTTATTCTCAAGGATATTCTCTACGCATTCGTGTAGGGCCAAATTCTGCTTCTAGTTTTGGTTGACTGCTTAAGCAATTACTTTTCCTAAGCTTTTCAAATTTGTATTTATTTCCTGTAATAAGAAATAACTTTCTAATAATCTCTTTAGTTCTGGTCACTAAACTGATGTAGCGTGCTATATAAATTATATTTGCATTAAGGGGGTCATTTTTTCCTCTTCTCTGGTGTCTTTTCTGTGTTTGTCTGTACAATCCTTGAAGCACAACATTTTTCATCTCTTTCCAGGAGATGGGAAGGAAGCTGGATATGGCACAGATGCCCTGCTGGTGTTTGTCACAGGCAGAATCTCAGATGAGCGGTGAGACCTTGTTGACCTGGAGGACCCTTCTCAGCCCCAACTGCTTGAGGGCTGGAGCAGGGTTGGAGATGGACGTTCTCTCCATGCAGCGACTGCAACATTCCCTCTCCTTTGTGTCACAATGGCTGCAGGTGGGACCTCACCCCTGTGTCATACGTGCTCTGTGGTCTCCACCACAGTTACCAGTCAGCATCTTCCACAAGCTCCCAAGTCTCATTCTCTCTTCTGCTGGCAAGGAAAAAGACCAAAACCAGTTGGATATAACACTTGCAAAGCAGCCGAAGTGCTATGATGTTTGTAAAGAGAGAGAGCATATTGTCTTTCCTGATTTTCTCTCCCTCATCCTTAGCCCTGTGTTTTTGTGGGGCTGATGGTTGTTACCATGTACATCTGTCTTGGACTGGCAGCTGGTGCCACAGTAAAAAAAAAAAAA
>VWZY01002945.1:217882-246433 GCA_013399075.1 Chloroceryle aenea
AAAAAAAAAAAAAAAAGACAACACTAACTTCATCCTGGGGCAGGAGAAAGAAGAGATTTGTGTGGAAGAAGGATGACTTGATGCAACGAATGTAGCAGCTGTGGTCTGTCTTTTGTCCATCCATTGCTTCAGTAGTGTCCTGTATCTCTCAAACCCTCACATGTCTGTCTCTGGACCTGAGAAAAATGATCTGAAGATGATCTCAAAGATGATCTGAAGCTTGTTCTTGGTTCATGGCTCGTACCATGAACCTGTTCGTGGTAACATGTGAATCCTGTTCATGGTTCATATGTGTCCCCTGGTCATGGACCAGGTACAAGCAGCACCAGCAGTTTATTCAGGAGGGGTGACTCGAGCCACATGGCTGTGTGATATGTCAGACTGGCTGCATGTCTGCGAGATAACGTCTGGCACACAGCAGCTCTGACCGCAGGTACATAATTTGGTTGCTGGATGGGGAGACGGTGGGGAAAACCCAGAAGAATTAAAAAATCTTCTAGAGGAAAAAAAAGGCAGCGCTTGGCCCTCCGGCTGCATGCTGAACCAGAAAAAACCTGCACATGTAACCGTTCAACTAACATGCCATAAAAGAGGCCACACTGAGATGAAAGATGGTGGGTTTTTTTGACGTGAGGTACCAGTGATGAAAACTGCCGGAGGATGTCGCAGCTGATGACTTAAGGATGGAATTTCCACATTGCTTCTGGGTCCTCTTGAGTATGCAGAGTGACGCCGGGGTTACTTGAACAGTGATGATTTTGTAACAGCCTTTAACGTGCAGGGATTTTATTTGGACATCAGCACTTCTATCTCAGGAGTGGATTTGAGTGACGTTTCCACGTTCCTGTCCAGGAAATGTGAGAAATCCTCTCCTGTTCTGTACAGTCAGAGGAGGCTGGGGAGAGGAAAGGGCTTGGTTAGCTCAATGAATGAATGAATGAATAAAACTGCCCTTCAGTGTCATGTTGCCTGGTGTGTTTAGAGATACTCTCTGGATCACTCCCAGAGATGGGCTGCATCTTCTAGGGACATAATGCTGTATATGACTCCTTGTATTTGCAGTTCCTAGTAATGCTCCTGTGATTTTTGCTTCTGATTGCTCTGAGCAGGCACAAGCAGAGCTCCTCAGAGGTAGTAGCAGGGTAATAACAAAAACAATTGACATTTCTACTTGAGGTTCATGTGGCGGGTAGTTTGCTTTAAAGGTGGATACCTCAAGACTCTCTCCTGCTCTTCTGATGCACTATGTGGATGCATTTAAAATTGTTTAAATGAAAAGAAGTTTCCTCAGCCCTAATTTCAGGATTTCATTTCCTTATGGTATTGGTAGTTTCACCAGGTCAATACTGGGATACATCACCTAAGGTGGTAATTCTCCTAACTTCAAGGAAGTGTTTTTTTACCTGTTTATTCCATGCATAAAATACATCCCGCTTTAACACAGAGGTGTTACAGTATTGCACCAACTAATGGAATCGAATGCTGCTGCTTCATTCCTGGGATAGTTTGAAAACCCCTAGTCAAAGAAAGATCAGACTGGATATCATGAGTGTTCCCTATGGCAGCAAGTTTTTTTGTGCAAAGTTTAAAAGCATGGTGTTCCAGCAAGTTTCTGTCTGCTATAGTAAACACTTCTAGCTCTCAGGCCAGGTTTCATGATAAATCTGTGTTCCTGGGTGTCTGCACGTGCCCCCAGTCACAGCTACTTGCAAAAACTTGTTTGAATAAATTTAAGTGAAGTGTCTATTATGTTTTCCCAGGCAGCTGTGTTTGTCCTCTGGCTCTTGTTAAGAAACGAGTTTCTCAGCTTCCTCTGCTGCGTCCTCGGGCACCGCGCCGTGCTGCGCGTGGCGAAATCAGGGAATTTCAGTCAGCCGGAGAAGGAAGTGAACATTTTGTCCTCCTGCGTTGGTCATGGTCAAAAGTACCCGGGTAAAGTTGGGAGGGTGTAGGGGTGGGGGAGCATGTTCAAAGAGAACATGGGAAGTGACTCCTTTTTGCGAACAAATAGAGGCAAAATCCCTGGATTTTCAAAAGTAAAAATGTCCAGTGGTAGAGTTTTTTGAAGCTAAGATGGCTGTGGTGTCTGCATGCCTTTTGGTTAAGGTTAATTGTGAAGCAAATGCCATGTTATACAGCTAGCAGGTGGTTAACCAAAGGGAATTTCACTTTGCCGCGGAGATGGGAAACCACAATACATGTGTCTTCCTCCAGGTTATTCAGTGGGCATTCAGAGAAAAAAAATCCTGGGGGTGGGGGATGTGGGGAAGGTACTAAAAATTTCAAGTTTAGGTTCCTCTAGTCCATTGAGAGACTCTGTAACACATCTGTCTGGTGGGTGCAGAGGGATGTGTTGTGCCACTGGTACCTTTAAGTGCTCTCCTGCCTTTGTTAGCGGTATCAAGATGTGTAATCAGACTGTAGTGAAGTATACCTGTTATAAAGGGCACTACTTCCAAGTACCTTCACCAAATGATTTATTTATGGTAAGGCTATTAAAATTAATTCCTGAAAAGGTCCCTTTTTAAAAACAGTGATAGGAAACTAAAGTTTTTGGACTTCTTGCTTTGTGCTGCTATTACCAGGGACCGCTGTTGCTGAATGACAAACACTAAGCAAAATGTTGTTTCATTTGCTGAGCAGACTAGTCAAAGGTGGCCTGCAAATAAAGAAAATCTAACTGGTGATGTCTTTGGTTTGGGGTGGGTTTTTTGTTTTTGTTTTGGTTTTTTTTTGTTTTTAATAAATACTAGAATTCTTGGGTGGATATTAAAGGAAGGAGGCAAGGTAGATGAATGTCCAGAAACAAACTATTTCTACTTGCTTTCTGCCATAGAGATTTCTGTCCTTTCAGTTGGATTGCTACCTGCATTAGCCCTTTTTTGGTGTGTTTTGCAGAAATAAGTTGGGTAAAGAGAGATCTGGATCCAGAAGAGCATTATGCAATGTGAGACGCTTAGTAATTTCAGTATGTCCTTCAGGTAGTTATGCTGTAGTGCTGTTACATATGCAGCAGCAGATAACTTACAGTTGTCAAAAAGAATTACATCATCTACTAATCTGATTTCATATCTCTCGTGTCAGTTTTCCAGTACTTGAAGACAGATACAATGAGCCAGGGCTAAAATCACTTGTACAAACTCCCAGACCAAGATGTATTTTCTGCAGGAATCTCCCAGGAACAAGAAAAGGTACAGAGTTTGTTCCCTTTCCCTGTACCTGCCAATACAAGCATGTGAAAACTGATGATGAAGAGTCTAGGACCAGCCTCTGACAGAGGCCAGTAATGAATCATATAGTGATGACTGTATATTTGCCTATTACTGATTTCATTTCCCTGAGGATTCTCCGGTGGCTTTTGTCAGCTAGTGATTTAGGGACTTCTTGAGCCAGATACTGCATCCACGCCTGGTCTTTAAAGCCAAGATACCTTTCTTCCTTCAATTTATCTGATCATTTTTGAAACCATTTATCCTTTTGCCACCCAAAACATCCCATGGCAGCGGGTTTCCAAATCTTATACTTTGTCTTTATGCAATAACTTTTTTGGTTGTTTATGGTTTGGTGGTTTTGGTTTTTTAGTTTGGTTGGTTGGTTGGTTTTTTGTTTTGGTTTGGTTTGGTTTGGTTTTGTTTGATAGGTTTTTTTCCCCCACTTGTTACTGAATTCTTGCATTCACTCATGATTTTATAAACCTCAGACATCAGTCCTCCTTCCTACTTAAAAAGTTTGAGCTTATTTAATCTTTCCTTGTGCAGAAGCATTTCTGTATCTCTGTATCCGTTTCCCTTTCTATATATCCTGTAGGTTGTTTGCGTCTCATTTATCAGAAGGCAACCCAAGCTGTACAGCGGTGATGAGAAATGGATTTCTAAGTTAGCACAATGTCTTTGATTTCTCTCTCTAATTCCTAGCTTCTTTTTGTCTTTGCTGTGGCACCTGGTATGGTGAACATACCTGCCCTGTTATGTTCAGGGAGCTTAAAACTAATCTTGAAATAGCAAAGGATGTAACGTTTACTGAAGGACTTACAAAAAATTGTCTGCCTGTAAATGCTAGGTCAGACTTTGTGTGGAAGGATGTGCCAACACATATCAGTTAAGACATAGATTTGTGATTTTTATAAAAGCTGACTTGTTAAAAAGGGAGAGGGTGGCTTTATGCTGCTTTAAGTTATAGTCATTGGTCCTCTCCAACTTCCATGCCTGATTCCCTCCATTCTTCTCTCCCCTCCCAAATGACACAGCTCAGAGAATCAGAAAGGAAAATCTTCCCCAAAACTGCTGTGGTTCCTTTCCTGATTCTGGAGGAAAACATCCAGAATACCAATAATTCCCAGGATTACAAAAGCAAATTACTTTCTTCTTTTGATTATAAGAATTGGAGCTAAGAGGAGAACAGGAAGCTGATCCTGACAGTCTGATCTGTGCTACATGCAAGGAATTAAATTCTAAAAGCCTTCCCAAACTCAGACTTAAGGGATGGAAGATGCTGTGGGTTTTGCAGCAACTGAGGAATTTTGTCATCGGCTTGACTGGTTTGAACTCATTTTGGTTTCATGGGAAAGTAAAAGCATAAAGAAACAACATCTCAATGATATGTGCTGATACATCCTTAATCCTGAAAAACCTTTAAGCATCAGGTCTCTCATATGTATGCAAATGTACCGGAATGTCTAAATGTATGCTAACAAATGTAGGTGTTCAAGAATGCTCTGAGAGGTAATATGAGAAAATTACTGCAGTACTATTGTTGAAGCTTTTAATTAATTTTCGTAATGAGTTCTGAAACACTAGTCTTATTCTGAAATATTTCTTTATTTTATTTTTATTAAAAAAAAAAAGTCAATTTTCCAGCCTTACCACAAGTAAGGCCAATTCTAGCATCCTGCTGTCATGGAAAAAATGGGACAGGCTGCATTTATTCTGTGGAAAAGGATGAAACACTACTTCAGGTCAAGCTGAGATAGAGGATTAGCTGTTTTTTCCAAGGTATGGCTTGGCCTAGTGAACGGTATCTTTCTGCAAACGCTTGTCCAGAAATAACAAGTATGTCCAAGATGATATCAGACCTTGAGTCCTCAGTGTTTAACTTGTATTTCTGCAGGGCTCCAGCCCCTCTGTTGTGTCTCTGTGTGAAGAAGTCCTGTTGTATTTGAGCTGTGATGCAAAGCCAGCATTAGGTATGCATCATGTTTTCTTCTACTTCACTGGATTTCTAGTCTTTTCCTGGATTATTTTGCCTCATGTTCCTCTCATCCTTATTAGACAAAATCCCCGCCTTTTCCTGCCTTTTATTTTGATCCTCAGGCCCTTTACTTTTCTCAACCCTCTCAAGTGTTCCCCTTTCTAGCAGAAGAGACAGCCCTGTGGCAGATGTGTCTCAGTTTCGGGTACGTGGTACCTCTGCTTACAAAGCCAGAGCAGCCAGCTGCAGCCAGAGAGGCCTCCCCTTAGCTGGGTGGTGGCTGTAGCAGGCTGTACGCAGCACCTGGTCTCTCCCTGCTCCGACAGCCACCCACCGCCTGTGTGGGGGCAGGTCACAGAGACGCAGGAGGTGAAGCCAGCCATGCAGTTCTCACCAGTGCTGCTGAAGACAGGATTGCTTTCTCAGCCATTCTTCCACATCAGCCCTTCCACTCATCATCTTGTCCATAAATATAGTGCCCTTTTATGCTGTCCCTTTTCACAGCAATGCTGGGCATTCCTTTAGCAACACCAAGCTGGACAAGTTTTGATTTACTGGGAGTAACTGGGTTACTGGGAGTTACTGGGAAGTAACTGGGAGTTACTGGGAAGCTCTGCTGTTGCAGACCTGCCAGTGTCCTCCTGCACTGTGACCCATTTCACTCATCCTGTGGGCAGTGAAACCCCATCACCGCTCTGCTGGAGGCTGCAGCAGCCCCCTGCTCTGTGCCTTTCCCACCCCTTGTGGGTACTGAGTGGTACCTGGCAGTGGAGGCTTCTTGGAGTCACACTTGGGTGTAAAGTCACTCCAGTCTCAGATCTGTTTTAAGGCAACTGTAGGAGTTTTAACCATCACAAGTCTGTGTTATTAAGAGCAGGACTGCCCTGCTGCTGTGATGCTGAGATCTAGAAAGAAGAGCCTGAGAAATTGGATTGAAGCATTAAAAATCCAGGAACTTTGTTCACTGGGATTGGGGGGTTTGTTTTGTTACAGATGGGGGGTGGCACAGGGACTGTACTCTTTTCTTTTTTTTTTTTTTCTTTTTATTCCCCTTTGGCCTCCTAGTCTTCAGTTGTTTTGCATTAGTCACCAGTGCTGACTAAAGCCCAGCCCAGATTAAATATATTAAGGTGACTCCATTACCACTGTGTCAAGGAACAGGAAGATATAAATTGATAGACACAATTGCTGAGTCTGACCCTATGTGTACAATAGGTGTCTATATGTCAGTCATCCCTAAGGTGTTTAGTGGAAAGGTTTGTGCAAGAGCCAAGAAAAAAAGGAACAAAAGGTTAATCCTGGGAGGGTGGAGAAGGGAAGAGGTGTGTGCAAAGAGGAACTGAAGAGATGGCAAAGGGGATTCAGCTTCTGACAAACATGCAGCTTCATAAAAACATGACTTGGATCTGTGTAGCTGAAGGTTTTTGGAGGCTGGAGCAACAAAATCTCTTGTCTTTCATAATTTCTCTAGTCCCAACTTGTACAATGGGGATGCAAAATTTTTGTCTGTATTTGTTGTCCTTGAATTGGAGGAAGCGTGCAAATGGTGCAGCTACCAGACATATGCAGACTTTGCAGAACATTGCAATAACTGAAGAAATATTGATGAAAACACTATGAGATATTTGAAATAATTGAAAATACCAGGCCTAGAGGTACTCAGAGAAGAGCTGGTTTTGTTTTTGGAGAAAGTAACTTCAGTCATCATGGAATCATAGAATGGCTTAGGCTGGAAGGGACTTGGGATCATTTAATCCAACCTCCCAGGGAGGGGGCATCCCCAACCGCTCTGGTCAGTCTATTCCAGAATCTCACCACACTCCTACTGAAGAACTTTTTCTAAGATCCAGTCTAAACCTATTTTGCCATTTCCACATGGGCTATCTCTGGACACTCTTGTGAAGAGCCCCTCTCCAGCCTTCCTGTAAGATCCCTTCAGGTAACTTGGCATAACCAAAACTTTTATCAAAACTTAACCTCAGTTGAACTGTTGACTCTTCCACGGGAGATGCAGAAAGAATGAGCCCCTATGAGCCAGAAAGCTGAAGTGAAGAGTGGGCACATCTGCAGCTCAGGAGAGTCAGGTTCATGTCTCCTTCCAGTCTGTCTGAGCCCTTGTCAGCATTTGCACGTGTAGCGGAAAAACCTCATCAGGACAGAATGGAAGAGGCATCTGTAAACCTGTCACTTGGAGCACTGCCCTGCAGCTGGAAAGGTTCCTGCCCTGCCACCAGCTGTAGATGCACACACGTGTGTGATTTAATCAGATATACTTTGCAGGGATTTGGGAAATTCTTTGCAGGCAATGTAGACAGCAGCCAGGGGAGGTGGTGCACAGTGTCGTTTCTCCTCAGTCTGATGCAGAAGTATTGCATGGTGCACTTCATGTCTGAGGCGGCGCATGCGAGTTCCAGTGGTCCTTGGGGTCAAGTTAAGTGCTATGGAGAGAAGGAGGGATTGCTCCATACCTGGGAGTGTCCTGTGCTGGCCCAGAGATGCTCTCACAGGGTAGAGCAGGGCTGCCAGCTGTCGGAGAGCTGTGGCAGGCTCTGCAGCCTTCAAAGGCTTCTTGTAGGAGGGAATTACACAGCACAGTGGCAGAAAAAGGTGCAAAGCTTTTTGTAGAGACCAAGTGTACACTGCATGGGTTTTTCCATTCACAGAAGTTAATGGAATTTGCTGTACTGAGAAGACTGGAAGGCAGTCTGTGGTGTTTCCTTGCCTTCTGCAAGGAATTGGATGGATTTCCCTCACTCTTCTGTTCCATTGTCATCTTTTGATAGAATTCTGTCGTCTTTTGTCCAATTATTTTATTTTTTTATCCCCATGTTTTTCTTCATGTACAGTTTTCAAAGCACGGTGCAGTACTTCAGCTGCACTTTATTAATGACACCTCAGCAGAGGGATTTCTTCACATCTAGCTGACAGCTCTTCTGTTTATCTTCTGTACTTTGGCTTATTCACAGCAGCCTGTGACTCAATCTAGCCTCTGAACCTTTTTTTGAGGAATTGCCCCATTAGTGATTCCTTGTCATGAATTTGTGCAATTCACCATCCTCAAACTATGTAACTTTGCATTTGTCCTTTCTGAACTGCCAGCACTTTCCAAACCATTTACCCAACTCTGCAGAGCCATCCTGATTCCTTTCACCAATGCACTGGCGGCATCTTTTCATTTGGGATCTGCACGTGGCTTTAATACATCTTCTCTGTCCCACCCTCCAAGCAGCAATAAAAATATCACCTGATAGGTCCAGGGACAATCTTTGAGGAGCCTTGCTGATTTTTGCACCCCTTGAGGTAATGTTTTTCAAAGTTTGTTTATTAAAATACCATGTAAAAATGTCATTGAAACTCTCAGTATCTCTCACGATAGCCACTGGTTTTGTTCTCTCCCCAAGAGCTGTTATCCTGAAAAAAGAGGAAACAATCAGTTTGACCATGAGTAGCGGCCAACATGGATTTGTCAAGAATAAATCACCTCTTTGCTGTCAGGTAGGTGCTTAAAAATAATCTGCTTGTTCCTTTGAGGGGGGAATGATGTTAGTTTGTTTTCATTTTAAAGATGTTTGTCCTTTCCAAGCTTCCCAAATGAGATTGAGTATCTTTGGGAATTAAAAAAAAAATCAGTCGATTTCTTTTATAATAAAACTTAGCATTATCCCAGTCACTTTGAAAAACCTAATGCATCTAACAAAGTCCTAGTTTGAGTTCATGCTCCTTCGTTATCACTGTGTTGTGTTAACTGCTCTGCTACAGCTGAGTCTCGTAAAGGCAGCAGGAACTGTGCACTTCTTGTATCAGATTTCAGTCCTTTTCTCTAGGTCAGAGTCCAATTCCTTTGTCTTCCTCTATCAGTTTAATATCAGGGTCCAAAATGCAGTATGCGCACAAGTGAGATCCAGGAGTATGTGCTGAAGTTTGATCTAATTCTTCGCAGATTCACTGTCATAATGAGCTCAGAAAATCAGTAACATCAGTAGTGAGTAATGCCCTTCTTTTCTTCACTCTAAGTACCAGAAATTCAGATCCTGTCTTAGAAAACAGCGGAAGTGTTTTGTGCTTGGTCTTGCTCTAGTTCTTCAGCAGATGTAGATCAACATCTTCGTGTGGCCTAGGAAAGCGCAGAGCTTGCAGGTCACATTTGTGATGCACTCACAAACTCATGGAAGAGTTTCCAAAATGAGTGCTTGTTTTCAGTCAACACAGCTTTTTCCTCACTTCTGTGACCCCTGGAGCTACATCAGTGGTATAAAACTGAGGAGGGAATACTACAAACACTGACAAAAGGTGTGAGGGATCTTTGTTACTGCTCGCTAGTTGGCACATGGTCTGGTGTGATTCATTCTATTCATAAAATGGGAGAACAGCTACAAAGAGTGCTTTAGAAATCTCATCTGACTGAGCCATGAGGAAATTGGGCATAACAAAAGAATGGAAACATTTGCTATACCCCACACTTACCGTAAAACCTTCTCAAGATCATGATACAAATGCCAAGGACTGTGAAGTCAGGAAAGAAGAGATAACTCTGATCAATCCAGCCAGGAGAGGGTCTAATGTATGTAGAGTGAAACCATACTGTCAGGATTTTAACTTGCTGTGATTTAGGGAACTTTGTTATATATAAAAGAGGTATCTCCCAGGTTTTCAAGGCTCTCTGTTTTCCACCAGGCTGTTAACCAAGTTTTCAAAATAAGCCTGTGCATTTGAATTGAGAAATTTCTAATGTCTGACAAAAAAAAAAGTAGAAGATTTCTTTCCTTCCTCTTCACCGTTCATCCCTGCCAACGATGGACTGTGTCGTCTTTCTTATAAACACTTCAAGAAGTTTGGTTTAGAAACTGTGCCAAATATGCCATTTTTCTGAATAGTCAGCACTGGTTCCTGAGCTAAGTGTGTCACTGCTTTGTCTAGTGTTTTAGCTGAGGTTTTAGGTGTCTGCTCTGTATCTCCATAGGATATTTATTTACCTGTAGATCTCGAATACTTTGAATGTGACAGCTAATAAATAAATCTATAAAATCCCTCTCAGGTTTGGGGGTGGGAAGTTGGGGCAGGAGAAAGGGAGAAGTAGGTCTTCTTTTTTTTTAACAATAGTAAGTCATCAAAATCTACAAGTATTTTGTCTGGGTTTGATTTTTAAGACTGACTACTGTCAGATAGCTCATGCTGAGGTTATGCTGGGGGTCCTGGTAGGCAAGTTGAATATAAGCCATCAGTGTGCCCTTTGTACTAAAGGTGGTTGTCATTAGGCAGAGCATTGCCAGCAGGTTGAGGGCAGTGATCCTCAGCACTGGTGAGACATCTGGAATGGTGAGTGTGGTTCTGGGCTCGCCAGTATGAGAGACATGGACACGATGGAGACAGTACAGGAAAAGGCCACAAGGATGATTCAGACCTTGGAGTATCTGTCAAAGAAGGAGGGGAGAGAGCTGGAACTGTCTGGCCTGGAGAGAAGTTTCAGGAGAGTCTTCCCAATGTTTATAAACCCCTGATGTGGAAGCAGTAGAGAAGACTGATGCAGACTCTTCTCAGCAATGCCTACTGGCAAGGCAAGAGGCTATGGGTACAAGTTGAAATAAATGAAATTCCCTTTAAACGTAAGCAAAGACTTTTCTACTGTGAGGGACTGAATGCAGAAGCAGGTTGCATAGAGAGGTGCTTTAGCTTTTTGTCCTTGGAACTGGTCAAAAACTGGCTGGCCACAACTCTAGGCAGCCTGCTTTAGCTGAGCTTGCTTTGAGAAGGGGCAAGTTGGACTAGATGATCTTCTGACCTTCCTCTCTCCAAGCTCAGCTATTCAGTGATTTTTGTAATCTTGCTGTTGATTGTGACAGTCATAAATTTGATTTAGACAAATTATTCCTGCCTAGACCTTCTGTCTTCATTCAGAAGTTCCAGTAAGTTTCTGTCGGTGTTTCCTTTAGGTACTGGCTCTGTGCCCATGTTCTTTTCTGTGAAGTTTAATTCCTATCACTTTTTGCATGCATACAGAATGTTCCATCACTGATTTAATGGATTCTTAAAAGCTGTTCTACTGTTTACTTCCTAAAAAAATCCCTTCCTTCATGGTCAGTCCTGACCTCCACATCAGTAAGCCTCTATAGCCTTTTGATGTGTTTATATTATCCTCTTTCATATTTGACCTCTCACTTGCAAAGAGCTGGAGTGGAAATCCCAAACTCCAGACACACAAACACAAGTTGACATTTTCTGAACCGGAAGCCCACAGCTCTTGCTTCAAAGAAATTCCATCTATCCAAATGTGAAGAATCCTGCTCTGCTAACACTGGGGTCTGAGTTTGTGATTTTCCTCAACTGAACTTGATTCATTAGCACTTGCATCAGTGATTGGAGTAATTGCACCAGTATGAAACAACTCTGTAGCTACAGGTTGTACTGGTTGATGCACTGAAGAGCTGAATGGCTGTTGCTGGTTCTGTTCCTACAAGTGCTCCCTGAACTCATCAGTGGCTGAAATTTCACTATCCAAACCATGGCTGTTTGGAAACAGGTCTTAATGATGTGTTGATATATTGAGCAGGGCATGTTTTGAACCCAAGCCTGTTCATGGACATTAGGTAATGGGATGGGGTTGGGTATACTGGAGACTTGCTCACTGTTCTGTAGCTGGGACTTTCAGTCAATACATCTTTCTAAGGTTTGGTTTTGTTTTGTTTTAAATGCAGTTAAGTACATAACCCCCAAATGTGGGCACAGCCTGAAACTACAGCAGCGTACCGGGCCTTGGCGTTGGGATCTTCCACCAGGCACATCAGACCAGTTACTGCCTAAAAGTGCATGTGGATACAACTTACTGGTCCTTGCAAAAACTGGCTGAGACAATCTGGGTACAGAACCAGGGCTGCCTGCTTGCTCATTCTGTCACGCATAGGGAGGAAAAACATTTAAATAATGTGGAAAACTGAAAAGAAGAGACCAGCTGGAGTCTGCAGCCTGTGACCATACTAAGTGGCTGTACATGTGACCTGAGGCTGAGTTTTTTTAGCATACCCAGCCTAGGGCTTTCTCCATGAAATCACTGAGTTGTCTCATTGAAACAATGTCAAAACAGTTGCACAAAGCTGCTTCTGGTTTGTGTTAGCACCATCTCTAGAAAAAACTGCAGGGGTGCCCCTGTGTTGTGCACAGTGCTGTGAAGCACAGCACTGAAATGGGTGACAGCCCTCTGCCTTCCTAATGTTGAAAGCTGCAGCAAGAGACTGGAACTTGACTTTTGAAGTCCAGATAAATATTAGCCACTTCAAGCCTTATTAAGCCTTACTGCTGTATTAACACCGGCTTGTAGACAAACTGCTCACAGATTCAGGAGTGCCCAGCTTCTTCGAGACACTGGGGACCTTTTCTGTAGATGCTGGAGACATTGTGTGCCCCTCTGCTTGAGGCAGCAACCTAAGAGAGCAATTTTGTGCAAATCCCTTCTGGAAATTATCATCTGTTCCCACTATTTGTTTTGTCACAATTGCAGCAAAACAGAAATACTCTCAAGTACATCGTTTGGGTCTTGACTCAAAATCATTTACTTGACCAGACTCTAAAAGAGGCTCAGGTGAAAATTTTGGCAGCTGCAAGGTTCTAGGTTGTTTACAGCTGCTGGGACCACAGAGGCACAAGCTGACTCCAGGGTAGAGTAAAAGGTAGCACTCGCCTGCCTTTCCAGGCTGTGAGAGTGGCTTTTACTGCTCAAGTATTTCCCAATCTTGTTACTGCCCAGTGTGTGTAACAACTGGTATTAATGCACCCTACAGAGTACAGCAGAGGCAGGAGGGAGAGTGTCCTCACACTGTTTTGCAACATTGCACATTTGAAGTTCCTCAGCTGTGCTAAAAGGAAGTGGTTATTCAGTTTTGCTGCCATTGCAGGAAGAATAAAGCTCCAGTAAAGTTTCCCTGCGAGAGTCACCTGCAAACCACAGAGGTAAAAATTAGTATCTGTCTACTGCCTATCAAAGGAGATGCCAGCAGGAGGAAACTTAAGGTGGGAGCAAACCTTGAGTGAAGGAGAAAGGCAGGATCGGTCTCCTCCCCCCTGCACAGGAGTTACACTGGTCAGCACACACGGGGGGTTTTTCCATTCTGTGACTATTCTTAGGAGGTGAAGGCTGACATTTTGTAGGAGGGATATGGCACCATGCAACCAGTGTGTGTAGGTGCAAGAAAACACATCCTCAAAACCGTACACAAACTATGTTGTTGCCTGTTCTTTGGGTGACGGTGACAAGGTGGTTGTGCTCATTCATTTTTTTCCACTGCACAGTGTGCGTCCCCAGGAGCTGTCATCGTGCAAAGAGTTTAGGGGATTCCGCATCTGGTTATCAAAGGATAGATCTCATGTAGGAGGGGAAAGCCTGCCTGCACCCCACACGGGCTCCTGGTCTCAGCCACACATGCATTTAAAAAGATGATTTAGAGCACCTATAACTGTCTCTAAAACATTCTGGCCTGATCCACTGCTTTGCCTTGGTGTCAAACAAATTCCACCTTACTGCCTTTTCCAGACATTCTCTGCTTGGGGTGAGTGCTGCAGAGCCATCCCCTCTGCTGGAAGGTGAATTTCTAATCTGTATGTAGCACAAATCTTTTGGACTGTCAGAGACCTCCCATTGGTCCCAGCACACCACTGGGCACAATCTGTGACTATATTTTGGAATATCTTTTTTGTGAGAAGACTGGCTCTGACAATGTGTAAAGCCTCATAGGTGCCAGGTGGGAAAGTGGTAATGTTACCTCAGATGAAGTGCCTTTCAACAACCACTCTTTGCTGTAATACAAGAAGTACTTGGAGAGGCAAGAAGAGCAATTGTACAGTGCTTTTAGGGCCATCCTGTGTGTCTTGGCAATTAAAGGCACTTGGCTGGGGTGGCCCGTGTCACAGGCTCTGAGTCCTGCCTCAAGAACTACTTTTGTGTTTGAATAGGGTAAAAGTGGGCTCAGGAGAGAGAGAGGGCCTAGCATCCGCAGACCGATTAAAAGAGATTACTTATGGGTTTAAAGCTGTTTTAGAGTCACGGAGGAGCTGTCAACATTCTGCTTTACAAAAACAAACAAACAAGAGGTGCAAGCTCGAAAGCAGATCTTATTTTGCATTATTCACCATCTAATTAAGGCAAAAATCCCTTTTATTTAGCACAAGAAGCAGATGTACAATACATGGCTGTTGCCTGTTATACCTGCAAACCACAGCTTCCTGTTTAGAAGCTGGTCCCTGAACACAGCTCTCGTGACAAGGTTAGTCTGCGTTTCGCTGGGTCTGCCAGCAGGCTGTGGCCACTCTCCTGTAGGATCTTCACGTCCTCGGGACTCTCACATCTCTTCCCCTCTCAACATGTTCACCCAGTGAAGAGCATCCCAGATAAATGAAAACTGCTAACTGGGAGGCTGCTAAGACCAAATAAGAGTATTAAGAGTAGATCACCATGCACCTCATTAATGAATGTTGAAATTGCAGTAAATGATAAAACCTTTTAATCTTCCTATTGCTGCCATCGATAGATGTAAGCTTTAACAATGTTTGGACCTCATACTCTCCTCAGACAGGTGGATTCGGTGTGATGCCCCTCCTCTGCATTGTGCAGCAGTGAAGCACAGACAGCCAGACCACCTGCACACCTCTGCTTCGTTGCTGGTGTGACGAGGGACACGCCTCTCATACCAAGAATCATCTCCTCTACATTTACAGTTGGCATCTATTTGGTCCTTAACTACAGGTACAACTTGTCCTTCCTGGGTGAAGGTTGGCTGGCCTCATAGCAGAGGATGGATGTGTTCCTATAAAACCCGATCTAGCTAAATCTGTTTTAGCAAGGGGATGATCCTATAGGTCCCTTCCAGCCCCTACCATTCTGTGACATGTTGCTGAAGAGCTGTCACTGAGAAGGTGACCTTCCCCAATGAGATACCCAAATATGGGGAAAGATGCCCTGCCCTTAAGAAGTCCTCCTTTCTTGTGTCCACCACAGAGGTGCTGTTTCAGTGCATCACTCAACTGCCTATAAAAAAAAATGTGTTATGTGTGTTGTAAGGATAGCTCTGGAAGATGCAGACTGTTGATGGACTTCTACCCCATCTGAATCTGTGCTGCTGTAGTTCTGCCTGTTTGCTTTGACTGTCCTGTTGTGACGTGAGCAGCAGAGGTGGCTTTTGCAAAGTGCTTGAACAAGTCTCTGATGTCCTTAAGGAAGAGAACTACTCTAGCTCTTGTTTTCTAGGGACCCTTACATCAGGTCTCTTGTGGGGCTTGCTCAGTGGCTCTGGCAGTGCAAAGCAGTCATTGCTTAAGCAGCAGTTCCAAAAATGTGCCCAGTAGGTGCATCTCATGGATGACAGATATTCCCGCTGGCAGAGATTGACCACTACTCAATTTTAGGGCTCAGATTAGGACTGGTTTTAGTGGAGGGTGGAGACGTCCTTTATCACAGCAGCCAGGTTTAAAGGAAGCTCCCTTCCCCTCCTGTGATGTATGGTTCCCAACTGCCAGTTGCTGTTGGGGATGGCACATGGGAAAGGTCTGTTTTCCACCCAGGGAGATAAGAACAGGCATTGCAGAAGGTAGAGCAGGTGCTCAGTGCTGAGGTCAGAAGAGGAGCTGAGAACCACTAAATAGATCTGCATCACTGAAGGCAAGCTCAGGTGGTGGGAAGGAGGAGTGGGATGTTCTTTTAGATTGTGGTATGCATGAGTCAGCATCCCACCAAGTCCCCCTTTCTTTTTAGTAGATGGTGTTCTTCCTCATGTCTGTGGGCCTTATCATGCCTCTCTGGATGCCTGAGCTTCTTTGAGATGTGTTGGAGGTGGTCAGAGTAAGAGCTGATTCTTCTGTGGTTGCCTGAGCTGTTCATTCCTTCACCCCCCACCCCCTTGTATGAGCTGGGATTGCTTACTCCAAGGAGATGCAAGGTCCTCTAACTTCCTCCACTGTGTGTCCTGAGAGAGATGGAGACCCTGCCCTGTAGATCCTGGGTCTGAGACCTGCTTCGCACTGGGCAGGAAAACCCCAGGGTTTTGTGAGTGAGACTAGTAACAGGGGGGCTGCTCCCAGAGCCAGTGCATGTGCCTGTGGCTCTCCCACCAGCCCGGGCCCCAGGTGGCCAGCCCAGGTGGCTGTCTCGCATGAACTGCAGCTGGCCCAACCCAGGGAGGGCTGTGGGGGCACAGCTGGAGAGACACCACAGGTTGGCACCTTGCCTTTCATGACAGCCAGGCACTATTCTCTCAGCATGGGCTCCTGTCTCAGCAGAGAAGGTACCTCAGGTGTTGCCTGAATCCGGACTGCTGTGGAGCAGCATACTGAGCTGTGAAAGCCACTGCCCCATTCAGCTGTGCCATTTGGGGCTAGTAAGGGCAGGTTTGGGATGTGGCTGGAGGAGGTCTGTCTGCAGCAGGAACCAAGCAGCTCAGCAAAGCATAGGGTGTGCTAGTGCTGGCCG
Organism: Chloroceryle aenea; assembly: GCA_013399075.1. NCBI lineage: Eukaryota > Metazoa > Chordata > Aves > Coraciiformes > Cerylidae > Chloroceryle > Chloroceryle aenea. The sequence continues at coordinate 234,519 of VWZY01002945.1, forward strand.
AAGAGCTGGTGGCACAGATGCCAGGCTTGCCTGGTAATGCGTGTGGCCTTCCTGTGAAAATTTGCCCGTGATATTTGCGTGTAACCAAGGAGGTGTCTATCAGTGATTAAAAAAAAACCACACCACCAAATGCTTTTTGTATGAAGATAGATTTGACAAGAGACTGGGTCAGTGCAGGGTGGGGGAGGAGTGGAGAAAGGGTTGCAGTGGCGACAGGGAGGGGATGGAGGTGGATCTGCAAGCACTGCAGAACTGGGTCTCGCTGCTCTTTCCTACCTCCCACTCCTTGAGAAATTAGAGTGTGAAAGCCTCAGGCAAGGTGAGTTCATGTGGCATCGAGGAGGTGGGTGTCAGCACAAGAAGCCAGAGCTGCCCTGCTTGTGGGTGCTTGGCCCATCCATCAGCCAGGTCTCCAGAGGGTATGCTGGAGGGCTGACCTGTGGAACGATGGTGAGGGAAGAAGTGTGCTTAGGCCAAGGACACACTTCAAATGTCATCTTTTTTGTGCCTTCTGGAAATAAGCTGTCTCAACCCACCGTGTGTTTGAGTGTGTTCACAATGGTATGTGTTCTGGAAACATCTAAAGGTCCTGAGAGGGGCTGTCAGCCACTACTTACACCATACATCCAGTGCATGTTGTAAAGAGTTTCTCCACCAAGAACTTCTTACCAGTAAATTTCACAAAAGGATGAAAAAGTGGAGGTGCTAAAGGGAAAGGGGAAGAATGCACTGAGCAGCGGTGGGGGTGGGGACACACAAGTGCTGTGCTGCGTGGGATGGTTGGTGCCTTTCAGGAGCCCCTGTTGAAACATTTACTGCAGCACTTTGTAAATCCTCACCTGACCTTGCTGGGCCTCTGACCCCCGAGGTAGGATGACCTGTGGCAGGGAAAGCTTCAGTGAGTGTGCTGGGCTGCTCTCTCTGGTCGCTTAGTGAGCATCAGGGGGGGAGGCAGGAGTGCTTAACCCGATTCCCCACCCCTCTGCTCAGGTCTGGCAGGGTTAACCTAGCGCTTTGTAAGTATTTCTTACACTTTTAAGTTTTTAGCTGAACCCCCCACACCACACACATCACCCCCTCCCGCTAGCTACTGGAGCATGGTACTAGGAAATATTACTACAGCATACTTTGAATTCACATAGATTTTGTAGAAAAAGAATTTGAGACTTCCCTTTTTTAGAATGAGAGGCACCGCTGTTCTGAGTACAGCGGTGTGTGGCATCTTGTTTGGAATTTCCCTTGCTTTCTATATATACACATGAAGCAAAGCCACAGGAAATGGAAGTTTTTTTAAAAAAAAAAACCAAACAAAACCAAAAAAAGCATAGAGCACAGGTATGAGCCTCCTGAACACTTTTTATTCTTGTTGTTTGTTTTATTATTAGTGAGCACTTAACCTTAAATGATGCTTCAAGACTTGCTTTAAAAGATGTGAAATCCTAAATCCTTGGATTGGGAAGCAGACATCACCTTAACAATTGGAGAAGATTTGAGAAGCTTTTTAGGCTCTATCCTGCCCATGCCTCAAAAGATGGCATCATTGTTGATCTTTCCCTTGGGGCTTTTGAGGTAGGGACCAACTTCTGAGGTTTGTCCCAGTTGTATTTTCTGAGATTCAATGAGTCAGTCTTGCCTACAGCTGCTGTCGTGATTGTGTGCTAAGGGCCTACTTCTGCATGGCAACCAGCGTGGTTAGTGGTAAACAGCATTCACTTTAAATCCCAAGTAAAGTACCTTATTGTTAGGTCCCCAGGTAATGAGAACCATCTTGCCAGCAGTTGGAGGATATATGGTCTGAAAGCCTCATTGCTGGGGAGACAGCTGCTTGGGAGCTTTAAGCTTGCCCTGGCTTTGCACTAAGGTTGGTTTGGAGAGCAAAACTGAGGGAAGGTAATTTAATGAGGGAGAAATTTTGGGTGAAGGGATGGATTAATCATGAAGGTAATTGGACAAATTATATCTTGTCAGCGCTTAATAAGCTAAGACACATCCCTACAATTCCCAGAAGAGAGAGTTATCCTGCCTTCTTCCAGCCTCCCTGGGCCTACAGAGGTACCTCCGTCTGTCTTCTAGCATTGGCATGCCTCCCTAGTGCAGGCATTGCTCACCAGCGGCCTGGATGGGTATTAGCTTTGCCTGATAACACGGTTCAGTTATCTTGGATGCCCTTTGTCACTGATACAGCCAATAAGGAACTGAGTCCCATATGGTCACATAGCTGTTTCTGTATGGTTTCAAGAGTCTCGTGTGTGAGGACTTGCTTCTGCAGTTTTGCAGATGATGTGTGTTTTAGTGACAACTGTGGTACAAATGGATAATGAAAGTTCATAAAGTTTATGCTCTTTAAGTTCCTTTCATTTTATGCAGTTACTTTCTTACTCATATGCCTTCATAACTTTCTTTTGGGAAAGGAGCTGGGTTGCTTTTACCATACAAGATGTGTACTGTTTGGACAGCCAGCCGGGTGGCAGAGAACACCGGTGTGAGGCCAGAAGCAGCCCTTCATGGCAAGGGTTCAGAAAATGCTGGGAACTCACGGCTCATTTCAGTGTAGCTGACAGGCTTTATGTATTCTGGTCTACAAGTTGAGGAACCTGAACTGTGAATCTAGGTGGTGGTGGTAATTCCTTGGGATGCCTTGATGTGTATGTTTTGCCTTGTGAGGAGAGGGCAAGTAAATATTTTCTACTGTTTCTTCAAGAGGTCCACCAGTCACTTAGGTATAAAAAAGCACTGGGTAATAGACAAGTTTTCTTAGGAGGAATGTTTATGTCCTATAATCTGAAACAAATATTTGCATGGTAAGACACTGGTAGTTACGTGTGCATAACAGATTTCTTGGTTAAGCAAAAAAAAAAAAAAAGTAAAAATAGTTAAGGCTTTTTATCAGACATGAAAAAGTTCAGTAGGAAATTGAAAAATAGAATAGCTCTGAAGTGAGGTATATTTAAGCAGAAAAATAGCAGACCTGTCCTAGATTTTTGCCCCAGGTATTAAAATTCCAGTCATTGATTGCATTGCTTTAGGTGGTAGCAGTAATCTGTGTTTGACCTATAACCTGTCTGTGTCTGATGGCCCAGTGTGGTCTTCTACAGAGATGTATCCTGTTTCCCAGCACTTCAGTGCCCTCCTTTCCCCAGGATTTGGATTCTAATCTGTGCTTTGACAGAGGGACTAATTCACTAGTCTTAAAACCACGAGAATAGGTACTATTAATGTTTGTGTACTGCAGATTTTTGTATTGAATTCTTGCATCTACTTCCAATAGTTGCAGGTCAGTCAGTCAGGCTGTACTCACAGGGATTAACGTGAGTGCAAACAGATAGCAGACTCGAGCTTCTGACTGACATACACTAAAGCAGTGATCATGTCTAATGCAATAAAAAACAATGCACTGCCACCATCTAACCTCCTTTTTTTGTTGTGTGTCTTTGTAACTGTCTTGTAATATGAATCAATTTTAAAAGTCCATGTTCTGATGTATCAGTCACTAGAAATATAGTCCTGGTGTACATTGAAACTGTAAATGCAGCTTGTCTAATGAGAGCAGACAGAAAAAGATTAGCTTATGCCACAGGAAGTTTAATCATATGTTTCTCAGCCTATATTCTGTGGGCTGCATCTGATCTCCAAGACCTTAAAAGGCGAAGTATAAAATGGTCACCAAAAAAAAAACCAAACCCCAGTCTGCATGTTTGTGCACATTGTGTTGGGAAAAACAAGCTAGTAATGAATCACAGGTTTACAGTGAAATAAAGATGAGATTTTTAAGAACTTGCACACTGCATGCAATGGCTCGTGCATCTTTTTTGTTAATATCCCACCCAAGGCACCATTGGCCTAAACCATCACCTTCCTTTGGGACTCTAACATGGTTCTGAAAAAAAAGGGAAATACTAAGGAAAATATCCACAATCCTCCTAAGATGCAGTACTGGGAAGAAATAAAAACAGAAGAGAGGAGTGATGGCATATGAAGTAAGCTTGCTTTAATTATGAAAGGTCATGGTTGCACTGGGCCTTTACTTTGTGTTCTATCCTTAACTCCAAGGCTGACACAGTGAGTAACATCTGGATCAAAGGCTGAAAAAGCCCGTGGCTCTGTTCCATTTGTACTCCTTAACTTCTGACACTTCTCAAAACAGTCCCCTGCTATGTGTCAAAGTTACCTCCAGAGTAGACAGGATAAGAAATTTCAGCTTGTATTGGCATGGTCACAGATGTGTGGCAGGGTAGGGTATTAAACATGTTCCTGTGGCTCTGAAAGGCCATTCTGCCTCTCAGATGAGGAGAGATTTTTCTACATATGTGAACACAGTCTCAGATGCCAGTTATCACGGAGGTAATGAAATAACTCGTATCTGAACCCATGACATTTAGTTAGCCCTTAGGATAGTTACTGGGACTATTTCACATTTAAATACTTGCATTGAAAGAGATTTTTGACCACTTCACTAATGTAATAAAGCAATCACTTTTATTATAAAAATAATTCTTAGGTAAAATAGGAATACAGCTGATAATTACCCAAACACACATTTACAAATGTGTAGTTACTTATGGCACAGAAAAAAATAAATATCCCTGTACATTGTTTCTGTGCAAAAAGACAGGCTAGTATCAGTCATTAACCAGCCCTTTTATGTTTTCTTCACTTCTCCTGATTTCAGTTGAATGCAAGGATTTTCAGATGACATGTCTGAAAGTTAAGCCTCAGTAGACAAGAAAATACTTTTGCTTTTATTTCAGGTAAAGCACAAGATTTTTCCTATCTTCTGCCAAAATGTTTCTCCCCTGTTGTTCTTCAGCCTACATTTTTGGAAGAGGAGGAAAATTTCAAGTTCAGTAATTTTTTTCACAAGCCTTAAAGAAATACACTTGAGCGCGAGTCAAGCTGCACTCTGAAGCTAACTACCACTGTTAAGTTTCACTTTAGTTTGTAGTACAATTTGCATTATGCTTGCCTTCCTCATGGTTGTCAAAAGTAATTCTTCATAAAAAAAAAAGCTTTTCTTTATCTTGAAATCTTTTGTACAGTCCAAGAGAAAGTGAAATCAAGTAAGAGGTAGATATTGTTCATCCTCCTAATTCCTAAGAGCCATCCATTTGAATTACTCTGGTTTAGGACTGTAGGAGATATGTATAGAGCAAAGTTTTACTGTCTATGAAGTAGTGATCAACTTACATGCCTCACATCTTATGGTCACTGACAACATTCACCAACATGCTTGAGGAATTCATCACCGAGTTCATCACTGAAAAACCTCATACAATGAGGGCATCTAAGTTCACCCTGTGCCCTGCCCTCAGATCCTGAGTTTTCATGGTCCGCAGGAGGAGAAGCTTGTTCAGACTGTGAAGGTGTTCTTCTTGTGCTTGTTTGGCCTGGGCTATTGCCACATAGATGTTCAACATTCGTCTGTACATGCGTATGATGTTGGTTGCCAATGTGAACTCTAAAGTGATTATTTGTGTCTCTTGAGTCCTACAAAGAGAAAGAGAAGCTCTTGAAAGGGATGAAGTGAAAAGATATCTTTAACAGATTATTTGATCACCTTTATCTGAAACACTGCTCATATTATTACAAGATTTGTAAATAAAATAGGCATCAGGTTTTGCACTTCACTAATACAGTTGTAAAAGCAGCTTGTAGAAGACCCAGAATATAGTGAGTGTGCCACTTTAAAAGAGTGATAGCCATCCTTCTTCTCAGAATTCACCTTTACTATGTTGATCCAAAAGAGAAGGAAAATAGACTAGAAAGGGATATTACATGCTATACATGGGTATTGGGAAGCATCTCCACTAGAACTGACTATGAAATAATGTAGCTGCACTGAATTGAAAATAGTTTTAGAAGTACTAATATTTTAAAATATATTTTAAAGTATATTTTAGTCCTGAATCCTGCTGACCCACTTTAACTGAAAAAGCAGCATGTAGCTTTCATTACCTGTCGTCTTGCTAGCTGGTGTTGAAGACATGCAACTTCTGCCTGAAGCTCTTGTATTTTACTCTGTGCTCGTTCTCTGTCTGATCTCTCAGATGTGAAATCATCTTTATAAACTAAGACCTGAAAAAGAAGAATCATGTTAATATATAAAGTAGATCACTGGCAGGATAGATTAAAAAGTTGAGGCTATGATTCCTTTGTTTGTAAATACTTATTCCCAGAATCTCAATATTATCTTGTCTATCATATTTGCCCTTTAAAGGTATTTGTATTACAGCCAGCAGAAACTGCATGCATTTCTTTATGTAGTGAGTTTCCTTTAAATCTGTGTTGTTGAGTCTCTATATAGCCCAAGTGGCAAATGTCAAAAGAAATAATTTCATTTTTCCCCCTTGGACTTCTCTGTTCTGGGAAGAAACTAAAAATTCCTATCTCGAGGAAAGAAAAAACTTAATGACCTGTTGTTCCAGCATTTGTATGCGCTCATTATCTCCTTCACTAGCCTTCTTCAAGTCTTCTAATTCTTTCTTTGTTTTTATGCATTCATTCATTTTTTCTTCTAGTAGTTTGTTTAACCGGAATATCTCCTTGTGCATCAGGTCAGAATTCATGTGTGCTGAAGTTATGCCATGCTGCTGATCCAGATAAGACTTCATCTCCTTTAGCTGCAAGTGGAGTCTCTTCACATACTCATCCCTACTCGCGTCGTATTTCTGCCATTTTGCATTTAAGTCTTCCACCTGAAAAATTACCCGGGAGAGTTGTGAAGAACACAAAGACACAAACTTCCAAGCTTTCACAGACTGCCTATCTGTGCAGGACCAAAACTCTCTGAAAGATAGTCTAATATGCAGACAGCTGCTGAGTGTGGATAAGCCACTGCAGAGAGCAGAAGATTACCATGCTTTAAGTCAGGCTTTTCACAGGCAGCAGTCCCCATTCGCCAATCCATAGGGATAGGGTTAAATAATATGGAATGGGAGGGGCTGGTGGTCACCCTGGGCCTAGTGCTGTTCTCCTCAGGTGGAACACTGATATACAGTAAGAACACTTTTAACAACAAAACCCCAATACACTAAAAATAATGTAATAAGTTGTTCTTAGCTAAGGGAACAAAGACCATGTGCTGGGTTGAAAGGACTAAGAACAATTTTGGACTCACATTAAACTGCCATTTAATTAGATTAACCAGGCCTTAACTACTTCAAATTTACTGTAACTCAAAATACCCACTTATTAACCTTGTACAGAATGAAAGTACTCACGTGAGCTACTTTTTGTTTTAACATCCTGTTTTCATCTTGTAGGTTGCAAATAAGAGCTTGAAGTGAAGTTTCGTTGTCTAAAAGCTGTAATTTGCAGATAAAAGAAGTGTTATTTTAACACAAAAATCCAAATGCTATGTTGCTATGCTTTTAAATTGGAAGTAATATTTTTTAAATTCCTCTAAAACTATTTGCTATCAGTGAAACAAAAGACATACTAAATAGATATAAGTATACCTAGATGTATATTTCTAAATAGTAACAGTATAGCCTACAGATTTTATTATTAATAAGCAGAACAAAAAACGTGCTCAGGTTTTTACCGCCTTGACATTGCTTTTAAAGAGATCTGTGTGGTGTCAGAAACATACCTGTCACCCTATTCTAAGCCTGATAAAGGTCATGAGAAAAATACCACATATTTTACATGCATGAGGGTCTAGACTGGTGACAACAGAGCTTAACAGTTTACATGAACTCTGCGGAAACTACTTGTTTGGAGTGGAGGAATGCATGACAGACACAGATGTGCCTTCACCTTGCTTTGTTATTACTGTCAATTTTGGCCAGTACTAGGAACAAATTACTGAGGGGGGGAAAAAAACCCTGCTTGCTAAATAATTGACTAAAATGATACCTCTTTTCTACAGTTGTGACATCTGCTTAAAAAACCCCCCGGTGTACATGAGTAATATAGAGCACTTTTGTACAAAATTCCCTAGAATCAGCTAGTAATTGCATCTGAAATTTCTCTTCTTCAACAGGGAAGTCCCCACTGTACAAGGTTAGCTACTTATTACATATATCAAAGTCAATCAAGTTTCCTGTCTATCAATTGCACGTAAAATATGATAATAGTAAATGTTTCAAGTTCTTTAAAATGTCCTTTTTTCTTATATCTAGTCAACCTCTAACTATTTCTTACAGAAAACTTTAATGTGATAAAGGGTTTTTTTGGAAATGGAATGTTTTCAGAGTAGAGTGAGCATGTGTAGAGTTCATCATAGAAGCACAGACGAGTGGCTGTGTTTCATGTGACATTACCACTACACAGCAGCAAGAAGGCGAGACGGAATTATTCTTTTTTTGTGAGAACTGGCTGTAGCGTGCTATTCAATTCTCTGATCTGTTACTGGAGGCAGCACCTCTAGTATTACTTCCTTATGGGGTTACCATGAATTATCTAACAACTCTGAACCATTGAGACTTGAGGAACAACATCTCGCCACAATCTACCTCTACCCTACACTGAAAAGCTTCAGCTAAGTTGATGATGTGGCAAAGCCACACAGGTATTAGCAAAGTACACCAAAATTCAGGCATTTCTTTGTGCCTCTCAGCAGCATTTCTGTCATCTTCCCATCATGAATTAATTTTTATAAACATCCCTGCTGGAGAGGACCATTGACCTGCCTGGAGGCAGTCTGTACTATGTGTGTAAAGCCAAATTCTGATCCAAGAAGACCACACACTATAGAGCTTTTAATATAAATATTACTTTAAAATATCTCTCCTTTGTTTTGTGATTTAGATGCTGAAACAAGTAATCGGGAGATATCACCTCCAAACGCACACCACCATCCAGTGCTGCACAGAAGCTTGCTGCAGTGTAAAGAATGGACACCCATATATGCAGGGAAGAGCTGTAATCACGCAATTGCTAAGGTTGAAAGGGACCTCTCAGGATCCTCTCCAGAAGAAGCCTCTGATAAGGTGACATAGCCAAAATGCAAGCGGCTGACAACTGTTTCCATCCTAATTCTTTTGTACTCAGAATTATTTAGACCTTGCCATGGTAGTCTTTTCACCCTACATGAAATTGTATTTAAAGGGGTGTTTCTCACCGCTCCCCACTTACAACTATCATTGTAATTAACACCTCAGAAGCTAGTAAAAGTTGAAAGAAATGTAATAGCAAGAAAGAATACCTGGTTAGATCTTTCAGTAAGTATCTGGTCATCTGAATTCCCCTTCTCTTTTCTTTGCTTCTCTTCTAGACATTTTGCCAGATGTTGACACATTTCTGCTGTGGATGCTAATTTGCGTTGAAGTTGGTGAGTTTCATCAGTGAGTGAACGGCACAAAATATCACTGGTGGCTTGAGCCTTCTCTCTCTCTGCCAGACTCTTCTGAAGTCTTAAGATTTCTCTCTCCTTTTCATATGGAGGCTGATTTATCATCTGCTCTATCTCCCCATTTTTCTCTTCTAGTTGCTGATTCAACTTCTGTACTTCCTAAACATAAGAGGAAGTTATTTAAAAAGCAAAGCCAAAATAAGTGCAAGACTGAATTTCAAACTGCAGTAATTCCATATTGCTCCTACACTCACTGCAAAGTACTTTAAAAGTAAAATCCAGTTCATTTCTGTAAAATCACTTAACCTTAGAACTGACAGATCAATCAAAATCAAGAACTGCTTGGACAGCTATACAAACACTTCCTAGTCAGTAGAATGAAGAAACAACCAATCAGCAAAAAATCAGTAATACTTTGAGAAGATGTAGAGAAGCAACAAACTAAAGATGGAATTTAACAAGAAGCAAAGTAGCTTAGAAGGAATAGCTATGGAGACTAAGAAATGATTACTGGTCCTGCATTCTAAATTACCAGATTAAATATTTTCCTTAAAAAAAAAAAAAAAAAAAATGGAACTAGAAAGTCATCTGATAAACCAGTAATGTGTATTCATTGCCTAGCACTGTCACATGGACAAATCAGAGGGAGCGCACACAGCAACTTACCCACCTAGGAAAGGATGAGGGGTAAGGACAAGCAACAGAAAATTAAATGTGTGTGCGTGGCAGCAATGACTATTTTGGCCACAGCTGACTCCCCAGTGTATGTGAGAGGGTCAGACATACTCTTAGGAAATAAGTGTATCTCACTGCCACACATTCGTGTTGAATGGGAAGCTCTGTGGGATCATCCACGCCGTGTACCATTAACAACTCTGCAGGTGTTTTGAGAAGGAAGAAGTTTCCTCACTGACAGGGGTAAACCACTCTGTAGTGCCATTCATCTGAAGTACACCAGTCCTGACTTTGTCAGAAACTGCTTGTGCTTGATATCCTCAAAAAGCAGTGGATGCTAGTAACAGAAACCTCTGCAGCACTGCTCCTCCAGTACCAGTGATGCCCTGGATGCCAGCGCAGACAATGAGACAGGTACAAGTCTGACTCTTGCCTTTCTAGTTCTTTGGGAGTGCTGATGGAGCTGTACATCACAGGGGGTGCTCTCCTTTGGCAGCATGTGTTCCTCCAAGTTCACAAAATGTCTTTTTTTGGTTGTTATTACTTCTAGTGACAATCATTTCAGTGTTTCTGATTGAGCATAAAATATTTATTTCTAAGAAGAATAAAATCTGTATCTAACTTACAGAAATAGCACTTATTATTACATTTAAATTCTTTAGCATAATGTTAAATTTCCCTTTTGCTATAAAGACTTTCAGCATCAGATTTCAAAATATATTCAGACACCACAGGTTTGTCATCTGTCTGCAAAGTGTCAGTAAGATCACCTCTTAATACAAATTTCCAAACCTGAACTTACTTAAATGTTTTTTAGTTGAGTGTCATATATGGAAAATGTTTTGTATAAGCGTTAGGTCAAGAGATTACTTATGACAAAAATACTTGTTTCAAATTTAAATACTTCTCGGTTTGGAAATTCCTTTATGCAGCTACATGTAGAAAGAAATGCTTTAAAATTCTTCAGGTATTTCAGACTGAGCATGGTAAAGTCTTAATGACAGTAACAAAAGTAGCACTGTGGTGGATGGGAGGGAATGCAGTTTTGAGACTTCTTTTTTCCCCTATCATAAGAAATACCAATTTCCCTAATCTATCTCCTCACAATCCAAACTTGCCACTTGTTTCTCCATTAATGTGCTGCCTTAATGTCAATACAAAAATCCATTTTTAAGTGCATTTAAAAAAACCACAGACCAACAACAACAAAACCCCAGCATTAATAGAAGTAGTGGTGGAATCTATCTTCAGAACAAAACTGTTGCATCTGATAAAGGGTCTTCAGTAAGTAAATATGGAACTTCCACATTGAGGGGGTTTTACTATCTTTCCTCCTTGTGAAAGTAGTTGTATGAAGATTTGTAATGCCAGCCTACGGTTGTTTATGGTTTACTTTCTTGAAATTATGGCAGCGAGCACTATTGTTGAATACGGATGGCCAGGTTGCTTTGGGCACAGTCCATCTCTGGGCACACAGCGATAAGAGCAAGTCCTGTCAAACGCACCATCGTGGCGGTCAAACCTCGGGGCTCTGCCGCCCCGGGCAGAGCACTGCGCGCGGGCTGTCAGCACTGCTGCCCAGGCGCCAGGGAGCAGTCTCGGTGCAAAACGCCCGCATCCTCCACTCAAGACAACTACCGTTGGATTTACTAAGCTTAAATTACTCATTTCTCTAGGGAGCAGTGCGCAAACACTACTCTCACGGTGGGCGCTGCTGCCACTCCTCAGCTCTACGCGCACCCTGCCGCCCAGGGAGCTGAGNCCGCAGCTCCTGGATCGTCGCCTCCTTGGCAGCCAGCTGCAGCTGGAGGTGCTTCAGTTGCTGAGCGGACTCGTGATACAAGGTGCAGAGCGCGTTATACCGAGGCACCTTATTCTTCAAGCTCCTGTTCTCCCGGTGCAGCTTCTCCAAAGACTACTCCACTTGTTTGAAGCGGGCTACCAAGGG
>VWZY01002945.1:248375-263691 GCA_013399075.1 Chloroceryle aenea
CGACCTTCGCCCCGTGGCGGCGAGCGGCCCAGCCAGGCCCGGCAGCGCGGTCTCTGCTCCGTCTTTGCCGGCATGAACAGCGATGAAACGCCCAGAGAATCCTATATACAGTGTTGGATCTGCATCGATAGCAACGAGAGGGCTTTGGACCCAGACAGAAGCACATCTCTCCTCGAAGGCTGCACACCTTTGCAGGCAGCTCTTGAGGAGACTCTTGCTTAGGAAGGACCTTGAGGGGATCAGCGTCTTCCGGTCGTTACCATTCACAGTCATCAGACAGTGTTTACACCCTCAGGGTTTTGCGAGAGTTGATGAGAGTAAAACCAGCTGCCTGACACTGAACAAACAGGTGTCCGCCGGCCATCCTGGTGGTGCGTGGCTTTATTAGCAGCAAAGAGATAGAATCTGTTATCCAAGGGACAGCTACTGGAGAGGTTATGCTGGTGTAGCATTTCTCAGAGAAGAGTGATAAGCTCGGCAGGTATGAAGTCTTTTGAGTTGGTTTAGTTATGACCATGTTATCGTAGTGGTGGAACACCTTAGAAGTAAAACCCTTAAGTGCAAAAGTAAAGCCTAGGTTACAGGGTAAAAAGCAGCAATGAAGAGTTTGTGTGGAGGAATTTACAGGAATCGAGACGTGATGAAAGGAGCACGTACTGAAATTCAAAGTTGAGTTGCTGAGTTCCAGCTGGTGACGGATTGGAAGCCACTGGTGTGTATGAAATGCAAGGTGCGAGGTTTTGGCCTTTTTTGAAGACAATGTGTCTAAGTTGAAACAAGAGAGGTTGCAATGGAGTATGAGGAAAACTATTGCCCTGTGAGGGTAATCAAACTTTGCAAGTGCTTCAAGCCGAGTTTGAGCTAGACACCTCCTGAGGTCCCTGCCAACATGAATTATCCTTCAATGCATTCTTTTCAAGGTGGGAAGGTGTTAGTATGTCACCGCAATTATACAAGAAAGGGTTATACAAAAGATTAGCTGTAATAAATTGAAAATGGTTCATTAGCTTTTCTATCTCTAGAAATATAACTGTATTTTATGTGCAGAGAAGATCCTGTGTGACAAAAACGGGTAGAATACTTGCCTAAGGTACAGGACTTTCCTGTATTTGCTATTTCATCTTACAAATAATATTAATACCCTGCTATTAAGAACAGTGAAAAATCTGCATGGCAGTTAAGTTTAATACAATTTGGGGCTTTTTATCTCTACAGAGTTATATCCCACAACCTTAAGACACTAGTTTTGCTGTGAAGAAAGTAAAAGTCCCTGCTTTAAAGTGCTTGTGCTTTATAGTTTCCTATACACAAGTAGGAAAAGTGAAAAAACTATACAGGCTTCATTTTATATTTTCAGCATCGTTGTGCTACAGTAAGAGCTAAGTGAAAAATTTGGAGCCAGATTGCCTTTTCTGACTGTCAAAATGTTTTTTATGATGAAGTCCTGATGATGGAGAAATCCGTTTGGTTTCCTGCCAGTTCAGCTGCAACGAAACTCAGAAATCCCGTGTCAGCAGATGAGGCAGTGATTTCCTTAGACCAAACATCAGGGAAGTTAGTTGTATACCAAACAGAATACTACCAAATACAGTTATACTTCTAGTATTGTATCTGCATATTAAAATCAAGTATTGCATCTGGTTACTGAAAATTTGGTATTAATAGTGCTTTGGATAAAGCCAACACTCCCCTGAGGAAAACACCACTGACTTAAGGGAAATTTGACCTGCGTAAGTTTTGAGTAAGAAATTGATCCCATATGTTCTCGGGAATGCCCTGAGATGACTGTTTCCCTTTGTCAATTCTGAGGAATTCCTGGGAATTCAGTAAGAGAAGCTGGCGCCAAAGAATGAGTCACATCTTAGGACATGTTTCTCAGTGTACCTGGCTTTTCCTGGATTGCCTCTTGTGCTGTTCATCAGATTTGCTGATAAAGCAGCTGGTCTGTGGAGTGGCATGTTTGTCCTTTTTTGGGGTGACAATCAAATTAAGGGTTATTAAGTACAGTAATTCTAGTCAGCAATAACTGGATGAACAAAAAGGTATGCTCTGCACTACTTTATAGAAGGAAAACATTTTCTTTTCTCAACTTGAAATACAAGGTGAAGTTCACTTTAATTCTTCCTCAGTCTAGGATGTTACAGGATGTTAAACCATGTGAAGAAAAAAAAATTAGCCTCCCATGAGATTTTGTTAAAGAAATCTTAACAAAGTTGATGAAGTAATTATATGCACATCACAATCAACTAGTATAATGTGTGAAAAGTGTCATACAGTATGTGACAGAACAAGTGATCAGATGCTACCTAGAAACAAAAAGGAGATGAAGCAGATTTTAAGAAACCAAGAATAAGGAAAAGTAAACAGTATAGTTAGGTTAGATTAGATTAAGTGTGCATAGACATATTTAAATATTAATTTTAAAACATGAGTTATTTGTATAGTTGGCACAAACAATTTCCCCGAACGTAGTAGTTACATCTGTAACAGTGCAAAGAATACAAGAACAAATATTTAAAAGTGTAATTGTGTATGGATGAGACTAAAGCCCATTCCAGTGGTCTAACACCCTCAAATAACTTTTTTCTAGTATCCAGTCTAACCCTATCCTTTCCCAGCTTAAAACCATTGTTTCTTGTCCTATCATTACAAACCCTTTCACATTGACCTTCCCCCAGGTTCACGTAGGCCCCCTTTCAAGTACTGGAAGGTCACGGTAAGGTCCCCCCGGAGCCGCCTTCTCTACAGCCCCAACTCCCTGAGCCTGTCTTCATACGAGAGATGCTCCATTCCCCTGATCATCTTGCTCATTAGAAATGAATAAGTGATCTTCTTGCTGTTGTAGGCTGAAAAAATCAATAGCAGTTCATATTCCCTTTCCTGTTGATTGTGTAGTGCAAAAGGGAATAAAACATTGTAAGAGTTTCCTTTCCCCAAGGAAATAATCTGATATACTCGCTGCTACAAAGGTGCCCACCTTTGCTCTGCGTGCATCCGAGAATCTGATTTTCATGCTAAGCAAATAGAATGTTCATGCTTCTGTGACTCATAGATGAACAATAATTACGGCTGCAGCCGTGTTTACACTTCTTACATGGGAATGGGTAAACATCCTTTGCATACATCGCTATACTGAATGTTCTGATAACTTAATGTTCTACATGTTCTCCAGTTGGAATGGCAAACTCATCGAGAGGTTAACTCCAGGGCATTCAGGATTGGGTGAACTCATTGCTAGGACATACATATGTAGCCATCTCTCTTCATGGAGGCTCTGATGTGAATCACAACATTCCTCTTTCAGTTTTCTGTTTGTACACTTACAGATATTTAGTGTAGTTAGGAGAAATAGAATATTTTTTATTTATTTCTAATGTAAGCTCTTTCCTACGTGTTTGGGTTGTTTAGTTTGGCTTTTTTTTTTTTTTTTGCACAGGATGTCAAAACCAAAAGTATTTTGATGCTTCAGACAGAGTCCCAGGACCTCTGTCCTAAACCACAGTAAGGCTGAAATAACCAGGATGAAGAGCTATAACACTGGTCAGTCCTCTTCCTTTTCCCTGAGAAGTGTTTCTTTGCCATTTATGTGAACTAAGATGGTTCAGTCTTACTGTTATAGATGTGGGTAGATAAGCAAGATAAACATTCGGATGTATCTCTCACAATTCCTGCCCACCACCCAAAAAAAAAAAAAGAAAATTCTTGCTTTAGTTTCTTCTGGATATTTTAACTTTTTGAAGCTTCTCTTTTGTTTGCCTGTGGCAAACAAGATAGACCTGGTTCACTGGGTCTATCTTTGCAAACTGGAATGTATTTCTGTTGCTGAAGATGTTTCTTGATCTGAGAAGTTCAAGCCATATGCTTGGTCCTTCAGGAAGCTCTATCATGACCCAACTGATTTTCAAATGGTAAATTTATTTGCAGGAGTGTATAAAGCTTTCTACTGAACACAAGTTATCAACAACTGGAGACATTTTTCATACAGGCTTAGACAACTACAGCTACCACTCCCACTTAAAAGCAAGTTACTTCTTTGAACTTGTAGTTTATAAAACTTAGGGATTTGCCCATGTCTATTTATTCCTGGTGGGCAGTGCAGGATATGCTGCTTGTATTTGTCATAGGACATTTTTTCCTAAACCGATGCTTTGAAATCATAGAATTGTTTAGGTTGGAAACCACCTTTAAGATCATCACGTCCAACCATTAACGTAACTCTATGGAGTCCACTGCTAGACGATGTCCCTAAGCACCATATCTACGCAACTTGTAAACACATCCGAGGATGGTGATTCAACCACTGCCCTGAGCAGCCTGTTCCCGGGCTTTATAACCCTTCTATGAAGATTTTTTTCCTAATGTCCAACCTAAACCTTCCCCTGACAGAACTTCAGGTTATTTTCTTTTGTTCTATCACTGGTTACTTGTGAGAAGAGACCAACCTCCTTTCAGGTAGTTGTAGAGAGCAATAAGGTCTCCTCTGAGCCTCTTTTTCTTCAGGCTAAATAGCCCCAGTTCCCTCAGCTGGTCCTCATAAGACTTGTGCTCTTAAGACAGACAAACCACTGTTTGGATTGCAGGAAACACTCCCCAGCTCTAACACAGGATCCATATTCCGGATTCTTTGGTGGTTTTGTAGATACTGATTGAATTTTCTGCTTTGATTAACATAGAGTGCTGTAAGTTTTCTGCTTTCTGTTACTCACTTTTCCTCAAAGGCCAGGCAGTCTTAAAGCTAAATTGGTGGGAAAAAAAAATGAAATTATTAAGTATGATTAAATGCCAGGGCTTCAGTTGAAAGACTGGAAACAGAAAGTTGCAGGTGAAGTCCTAATTGTTTGGGGATTTGGTTTATATATTAATGTTGTATAATGAAGCTTCCTAATGCAGCTCCATGGTGTCTCTGATCCAGACCACTATGACTGGAACGAAGTCAGTTCACACATTTCCCATCTTTAGCTTTTCTGACCTAGAGAGCAAACAGAATTCTAGAGTTGGATTAGATAAATATTTGATTTAAATGTTTTATATTAAATAGTTGTTTTAAAAGGATGTTTGGGATAGGTTATTTCCTGAGACTATTGGGAACCTGAAAAGAAATCATAAGTGAGTAGAAATTCTATAAAAAAATCAGGAAAAAAAGAAATATTGGAGGTTTGTCCTTGGTATTAGATGGTGACATAGTTTTCAGAACTAGAATGCTGAAGAAAAGTTGGGAGGAGGAATTAAGTAAACAGAACAAGAAAGTGGAAGTGTGCTTGCCACACCATTTGCTCCCCTCCTACGCACCATGCTACAACAACATTTACCAAAATTCTGATTAGAATCTGGTTGAGAGGCAAGAAGCAGCATGGTAATGTTCCTCTGGAGCTACATCAATCATCCCAGCAGGACAGGGAAAAGCAGTTTTCAGCAGAGTTTTAAATTCACATAATTCATGTTGGTTTTTTGTAGACCAAAGTGAAGAAATAATGCCAAATAGATACCAGCTGCCAAAAACTTCAGCTCATTTGAGTGTATATTTGTTATATGCAAGAGTAAGCACTTTCTTAATCATAGAAGAGCTGTTCATCACACTTGAAGTAAACAAGCATTTGTACATTTTCTGCTCTCAAACAGAATTCACAGAACTTGAAAAAATAGTATTTCCAAGGAGTCTGCGTACCAATGCCCGTTCAGCCTTAGCATGATAAATGAGTCTCAGGTGGACAGGTGGACATGCAGATAAGGAATTATTAACCTCCTATAATCTATGTTTTATAAAATATGAAATCAGGAAAGTGTAAGAAACAAGTAGCATATTTACTGAAAGCTGTAACTCCTGAAAAAAGCCACTGCAGCTCTTTTTCTCAGCTAAATTTGAGGTATAACTGAGGAGCTTAGACTTGTGGTACAGAGAAATATACCTGTTTCAACAGCAGTAAACCCATTTGGCTCTAAATGAAATGCTTTCTTCATTTAATTACATTATATTTATGCAATATGTTATGATTGCTGCTGGGTTTATGTACTTTTTAGGGCAGATAACTGTTTGGCAAAATTATTATACTATCTTTTTCCCCTTAGCTGTAGAGTAAGGACCATGGGGAATCCTAGATGTAAGGTTTTCATTAGTGTTTCCAGAGAGAACTACTAGTACGTTAAACTGAACAAATAGAGAGCTCACCATCTAATGGAGTCAGTTTGAGAAGACTCTGACTTCTAGTGTCTCTTCCCTCGAGTTTACTGCTTAACTTTGAGTAAGTCTTGTAACCTATCGTTTGCTTTGCAATTTGAACTTTGCACTAATGCTAACAGTGATTTATTGTTTAGATGTTTTAAAGGCAAAAAGGTTGTAGAATATTAAGTATTTGGTCCATGGAATTAAGACCATATTTAATTTTCACTTGTCCATACTTAATTTTTAGACAAAATCTCAAACTTTTGACTTAAAACTGGTTAACAGAATGACATTGGTAACTGACCTGGTACAGCTTTTTTTATTGATACACTTCTCTGCTTATGACTTAAATGCTTAGAAGTCAACTGTGGGAAAGTTAATTGTGTTAGGCCTTGCAGAAACAAAATAATAAATGATCTCTACACTGGAATACTGTCTTCTTTGGGAGCTAGTCTCAAGTAAATCATACCTAGTATAACTGTGACATTCCCGTTCGAGTGCGTGAAGATACATAGACACTTGTAAAAGGATTAGTTTCAGAAACGCTGGTTTTGTAACCCACTTAGGAAATGCTGGTTGGAATATTTTCATAATCTTCCATTTACTGAAATTACACCTTTTTAACAAATGTAAAGATGTTGTTACAAGAGGGATATAGCTTGGAGAGGGAGAAGGTGTGTTTTTGTTAGATCATCTGATGGGGAAAAAAAAAAAACAGAGACCTTTTGAGACCATCTCTACTTCCTTAGATGGGTTTGTCTGTCTCTCCCTTCGGTTATATCTGTAGACCATCTCATTTGCACCATCACTACTGTGA
Source organism: Chloroceryle aenea (assembly GCA_013399075.1). Taxonomy (NCBI): domain Eukaryota; kingdom Metazoa; phylum Chordata; class Aves; order Coraciiformes; family Cerylidae; genus Chloroceryle; species Chloroceryle aenea. The sequence goes on from VWZY01002945.1 coordinate 255,353, forward strand.
CTTACAAATAATATTGTAATAGTGGGGTTTTTTAAAAAAAAAACAACTGATTTCTGCACTGATGGTGATGGCCATTAGCTGACCCTTTAAAAATGAAACATAATCTCCCCCATCTCTTATTTCCTGTGAGCTATCCAGGAAGTGTCTCAGAATGAAAGAAAAGCTACGAATTTGCCAGATAATGAATCTGACTCTTGGTTCGTGGTTCTTTCCTGTAGGCAAAATAACAGGTTTCTTGTAAACTTAAAGGAAGTGGAGTGAAGGAGTTCACTCGTGTGAACTACTCGTGAGTAGCCAAATGATTGATTGGCGGTTGAGAAGAAAACTGTGCTTTGGGCATTTTTGATTCTCAGAGGGACTAGAGGAGTGTGCTGGGTTGACCCCAACTGGCAGATAAGCCCCTACCCAGCCACTCACTCACCCCTCTCACAGCATGACTGGGGAGAGAATCAGAAGGGCAAATGCAAGAAGAACTTGTGGGCTGTTTTATAAGGAAAGAGGAAAAAAAAAAAGAGAAAGAAACCAAAGCAGTGCTGCAGAGGTGGTCACTCACCACCTCCCAGCAGCAGATGAGTGGTCAGTCAGCCTCTGACCAATGGCTAATTTCAACACACCACCCACCCTCAGTTTTACTGCTGAGCATGATGTTATGTAGTGTAGAATATCTCTGTGGTCAGTTTCGATCAGCTGTCCTGGCTGTGTCCCTATTTCCTACTAATTGATGAAGAAACACAAAATGTTTGAGCTACAAAACACTGAAAAGACTTTGGAAAAGGGTAGAAATACATAGGCTGTTTTATAGATGTAATGTCTGATAATAACAGGATCAGGACTCATTTATGACTACTGCTAATAGAAAAAAATGGTGTTTAGAATAGTCAGAAAACAAAATTTGTCTTTTCCATGTTCACTCATGTATTAATGTCAATCTATACTAGAAGATTACATTCAAAATACCTTTTCCAGCCTCTCCTTTTCCCATCTTCATTAGTAAAGTTTCCAACCTTAGCAAAATTCTCAGAAGTACTTTTCCTGCAGAGCAATATAAGCCAAGTGGAACTGGTTGCTGCCAGACCAGCACCTGCAAAATTTACCATCGTATCTCCATGACTACAGAATGTTTTTTTGCCACAAGGGAACCACGATACCTGTTGTGAAATGGCTTTTTTGTAGCTATTCCAACAGCGCACATGACATTTAAAGTGCTGATATGCCCAGGGTGATGCCTATGTGTTTATTCCCGCGGCAGCTCATAGGTGGGATTGCAGAAAGGGGATCTAATAAGCTTGGGCAGAGGCAAATGGAATAAAGAAACTGACCTTCATGTGCCCTGTATGAGAACACTGTGATAAAAGGGCTTTTCTGGCTGGTCTGTATGGGGAGTGGTTTGAGAGTTTCGTGCTCCTTCAGGTGCCCCATTGGAAAGAAGAGATGCTTTTCCATGGAGCATATTCCTCACTAGTGCACAAATGCTGTGACCCTTGCCAGAGGAGTCAGCCTGATGTTCATTTGGTCCGTATCTATCTTGCTGTGGCCTTAGTCTTAGACAGAAACCTGGAGTCTGCAGGATCCAAGAGGACAGACAGCAGAAAAGGGCCCTGCCAGCCTCTCCAAATCACTCTGCTCCTATCCTTGTGTACAGAGGCTTCCCTCTATGTGGACATGGCTAACATCCACAGTTCTCCCCAGCCCTCTGACAGTGTCAGACTTGCAGTGACAGTGCCCTGTTCGCTTGTCCATAGACTGGATAGGTTTAGCTAAATATACTGTGGGATGTGGTTGAGCAAAGTGGTAGAATGGGGAAGTGATACCTTTCTCGAAGTGTAGCGTGTTCAATATGGTGGGGGGTGGCAAAAGCATTTTGTTGCTGTTACTTCAGAAGGTGCTGCTGAGTTATTTGAATAAACATCTGCCGTTTATGGTTCTTGATTTCAAGTCTGCCTGAGAGATGTACTTCATTTTCCTGGCATGTGGATCACTGTTTTGAAAGTATTATGATGTTGTTTGATTTTTGCTGAAGATAAGATGGGAAAACATACGCATGTAGCAACTGGTATGGAAGCAAACTGGGAAATACCTGCACCACTTGTGTGTGATGCAAATATGTACTCCTGGCTGGTGGCGATCCAAAGCGTGATGCAATTGGTTAATATGCAGAAACCATCCTGCTACTTACATGGAGCAAACCATTCAAAAAGGCTGGTTTTCCAAATTTTACCTCCTTTGCTGAAGCAGAGAAGACCGCCCAGAAACACTGCGGAGGTTTTTAGTGATGGAAATCATAACAAAAAGGGTGGAGAAAGGTCCCCCTCACACATTTTTCATCTATGAAATCAGGCTGGCAGACTGCCCTGCTTCCCTGCCCACGTGATGCAGCATCCAGGCATTGGATGCATTGTACAAACCTGACCCAGCTTAAAAACCATACGTATACACAGCCAGTCTTTGGCTCACATCCCGAATTTTTGTGCGTGGCCCTTTTAACTTTTTCAATTTCAGTTGGCATTGCACACGTAACCCACTTTTGGAGTGATGGATGGGTGGATCAACAGCTCTGCAGCAGGAGCTGCTTGTAAGCCTAGGCCAACAGCCTTGGTCCCTGTCTGAGCAGCACTGTAGGGAGGCCTGGTACACCAGCTGTGGGCCTTGCTGGTCCTGACCCTGCCTGTCTCCAGCTCACCTCTCTGGATACTCACCTGGCGTGCACCTGGCTCCTGACTGACCCTGCGCTTCTGACATGGGTCCTGCCAGGACCATATCTTTCATGGGTAAGGACACTGCCCCTGCCTGCCTTGCTGTCCCCCTCGGTTCCCAGGTCATTTTCCCTCGTGCAGCAGCTCACTTGTGCTTCTGACACTCACAGGACTGAGTTAGAACAACACCTCCTGTTAGTGGACTGGGGTGAATGAGCCAGAGACCTTTAAAGCTCCTTGATGGTAGAACGTCTCTACATTTATTAAGAACGGGACCCTAGTAAAACCATGGATTCAGAGCTTGTCCTATGGCCCTGAGGTGCAGAGAGTAGGATATTGTTTGTTCTGTTAAGGTGTCCAAATTACTGGTAAGTACTGCTTTGTATCCTCCAAATTTCTGAGTTATAGCCTGGGGCACAAGTTGTGTGCCTCACACATTTTGTGTGTCATCGTTGCACGTGGTTTTGAGCACATAACTCCTACTTTCAGTCCACTCTTTCACAGGAGGCTGTTAGTGAGGAATCTGCTGGAAGAGGAAAAACGTTAACAGAGTCATGTGCATATTGTCTGACCATTGAGCTAGTAGTCCCCTGAACCATGCTTTTAAAGATGTAGTCATTTTATCCCCAAGACACCCAGCTCTATGCTAACACAGCAGCAGACTAACTGGGAGATCAGGGTGCAGGAGCAAACCAGCTTCCTAACAGAATAAATCAACAAGTCTTTGTAAGGAGTTTCCTTATCATAGGATAGTACTAGCTGCTGCTAGTAGCACAGAGGAACCCGGATGACCTTATGGCATTTGCCCTATGTTATTTTCCTCACAAAAACCTTGGGTTATTTTACTTGCCACGTGTCTGCTGTTGCTTTGTGTTTAAAATCCGTGTGTTGCACTGTATTTGGGCAAAGTGAAGTTGAAAATTTGCCATATGCTTGAAAATTATTAGCCTGTAAAAACTTTGGGTTTAGTTGTATTTGTGTAACAAAGCACAGGGGGTATTTAAGTCTATGTGCCAATCAAGAAGAAGCTGTAAGTTTGCAATATCAGGGTTGAGTGCTCAAGACTGTCTGGAGGTCCCCAGTTTGGTCCTTGATGTATCAGCCAGGAAAGAGGCTGTCACAGCTGTACTGGTGACTTTATGAAATTTTCTCACCACTGAAAGACACCAGACTGAACCATGGTAATGCAGCTACAGGAAAATTTCAGAGAACATTTTGGTGTGGGTAAGAGCAGAGTCTGAAACTGAGACTTAGTCATAGACTCTTGAAAATCAATAGGATGCTGTTTGTATGTCTTTCCCGTTTGCATGACACAGCAAACCAAGAGGAGTGATTCCCCGCGCTGCGCATGACTCTGCAGTTATGTGACTGCTTTACTGTGTGCGATAGCTGGCGGTTTAAAAATAGCTCTGCTTACTCAGATGCAGCTAATGAGTGCAGAAAAATACCGCTCGGTGGTAAATCTGGAACACCTTGTGCTTCTTTCCCATAACCAACTGAAAACAGAAAGCAAGGTTTAAAAAAATGATGAGATAGCTTACAGTTCGCTTTCAGCATTTTGTCTTTTCTTACTCACGTTTGTAGGATCAATTTCTTTCATAGGGCCATTTTTTATTCCTATGCCATTTGCCAGGGTGATGCCAGCCCTTTATTTTTGTAATTTGGGATCTTTGTGAGGACAGGTTGTTAATTTGTATTCCCCTTGATCTGTCCATCTCAGACACCTTTCACAGGCACTGGGGTTCTTGCAATGCACAGAAGATCCCAGAGCCTCAGTGTGTCATGTCCATGTAAATCCAGATTTTCACTGAAAGTTAATGAGAAGGCTTTTAAAAGAAAAAAATCATATAAACATCCCAGAGTAAAACCGGTATTTACATGGTTTAATAACATGTTGTATAGAAATAAAAAAATCCATTCCAGTGATAGGAGCTGTTTGTGTCTTGTTAGTTCACACTTTTGCACGTGTGTAAACACACAGAGTGTATACCATAGTCTGTGCAATAGTAATACAAAACTGATACAGCACACTGGTGAGATCTACATGATAGAGTGCATCAGTGTGTATGTTCAGTTGAGTCCCTCGTTCTCTTGAGAGTACTAATGAATTTTTTGAGTTATTCTGGAGCTGTAGATACTTAGTGAGCTTGGACTGTCAAGTTTATTTCATGTATATGACAACTCAAAGTAAGGCAATTTATTTGCCAATAACTAGTCTTGTTTGAAACCGTTTTCATACCAAAAGATTATGGATTGCACCCATTTACTTCAGAAATCCTGTGAGTCACTGCACTGAAAAGAAACTGAAACTTAAATGACTCCACTAATAATTTTTATCAATTTTTACTCGAGTAGTACTCAGTTCATTAACAAGTTAGGGCTCCAGTGGCTCATTGCATGTTACTCAGGCACCATAGATCACAGTTCTAACTCCACATGGCTGGAAGCCAAGACAAAAAGATCACATTATGATCAGTTCCAAGATCACTTTCTGGTTGTATTTCTCCATCAAAACTAAACTAAACTAAACTAAAAGACACCCCAAAAAAGTCAAACCAAGAAGAATAGGAAGATGCTGCAAGGGTTAGCAAGAAAATGACTGGTGAGAAATCTTCAAAGTAGATTAGTCACAAGAAAACAAACCTCTGGGGTTTATTTACTTTCAAATAACAGGATTTATTTTTTTATGGGAATATTTCCATAGTGGAGAAAAGTTTCTCAGTGGGCTTCAAGAAATGAAACCAGCAAATTCTGGTAATCTATAGATTTTTATTGTACTGACATCCTTCTCAAAACATAAGTTATTTCCATCTTCATTACATCTTAATACAGCTGTATGAAAGCTGTAATACAAAGAGTTCCAAATCATATTTTACAGTAAGATTTGTAAACATTTCCCCATTACCAATTGTTCCTTTTCTCTGTCTCACTTTTGTACTTTTTTGTGATCTAAATAGGGGACTGTGACATGTTTGGTTTTCAGTAAAGTAAAAGGAAGTGCATACAGTGAGTGTACCAAGTTTGTCACCCCAGGCTAATAAACTGACTTCCCTCGCCTTGTTGAAGCCACATTCTCCCAAGAATTTTCTATTTCAATACAAAAAAAGAATAAAAATACTATAACCTAATTAATAAATGTGTTCAGTAGAGCCCTTTATAAAAAGTTGAATAAAGCAAAGCATCCATTGCAACTGGTCCAATTACCAGGAAACTGCTGCAGATTTAATTTAATAGTCCTTAAACATTAATATTTGCTCAAATTATTGATTTACTTCTAATAAAATATACAGAATGTTTATCTGGCTCAGTAGAAGTACACTGCAAATTGCTATTACTTAGCAGTAATAAGGTTACCTAGCACTCTTAATCTGCTTTTCAAACAGTTTATGAAGGTAATTACTGTTATTCCCCTTTTAGTGACAGGAAGCCTCAGATGAAGAGGAATTAAGGGACAATTAAAAAAATATAAGCAGAGAAAAACAGGTGTATTAAAACATAAAGGAGGCTAAATAGAGAAACTTAATCTGGTTAGAAATGGGGGAGGAGGGGGAGTGCAGAAAGACCATACTGAGACAAAATGAAATCTGTTCTGATACCTATTTCTTACATCATTCAGACACACAGTTCTGGTTCATAAGCAAGCTCTGACACCATCACTCATTTTTCCATGCTACTTCCTTGCGCTTTTCTCTAGAAAGAAGATAAAGGTGAATCAAAAGCACAAAGCCAATAAACACTTTCACATCGATAGGAGAATGTGCTTTTTCACAAGTTTTGTGTGTCATCATTTTCCCATAATGTCATTTTACACTCTGCCTCTCAGTTTCCTTCTTTGCTACCAGTAAAAGTTGCTGTGTTTTTAGTAATGCTGTTTACTGTAGCCAATGTAGGAAAAAACTCCCAACTTATGTTCTAGAGAAGGAGGCAAATTCTTTACCAGAGATTCAGTTTTTCCTCTCGTAGATTTCTTCTCATGTAATTTCAAATAAGCCTAAACTCTGCTTCAGAACCAGCTAACTTAAACTTGCCATGGGAAGGCCACTGAAAGTAAATTTATCATTCATCTGAGTTTATACACGCAGCCTCAAGCTGAAGTCCTTTCCCACAATTGCTCAGGTTTCTGTTTCTGTCCTGAACTCCTTCATGTTTAGCTCTCAGATGCCTCCCTTCTGTTATTATGATGGTACTAAGCTTTTTGTTGTATTTTCAGATTTAATATTGATTTATCTTATAAAGAATGAAAAAAATGTCCATCTGACTGCTGAGAAATGAAATGATTTATGGGTGAAGCTGAGAAGTGATGCTGTTAAAGTTCTCAGCTGCCATTCATCAGTTTCAGTAAAATACTGGCCACTGTTCAGTGGAGCAGTACACTACTGACATTGCCAGCCAATGCCTGTCTTCTTTTATGAATGACATCTGTTGAGATTTTTAATAAAATGTCTTTTCAAAATAGACACTGAAGAGTTAAATCAGATCTTTTCCATATATTTACCAGTTTTCTGGTTTCCTTGTTTGTTGTCATGGAAATGGAAGGTAGCAGAGGGAAACAGTGGAAATTTTGACCCTTCTACTCACTTTTCACATTTTTCTGTTATTTGGTGTTGGAAACCTGGATATGTTATATGACACATTTCTTCCCCAATCTGTAGAGAAGTTCTGGTGTCCATCCAGGTTGTCAGGTATTGTGATTCAGTGGAGTCAGTTTTCTGGCTCACCTTTACATCTGCAATGGTTTCTTTATTGTTCAGAGTGATTCTGTGCAACATCCTCATCTACAAATATCACCTCATTAAATAAGTGAAAGGTAGAGATTGTTTTAAAAATAAACTGATAAAATACCAAGTGGGGAGCGAGAGCATAAAATACTGAGCAGATCGGTCGTATTTTTCCTTATTAGTGGCTGAATGCTGTGCTCAGGCTGATTACATTTTCCCTGCATTAAACTCCCACAATTTAATCCAACCAGTAGAATCACACCACCTGGGCAGTGCCCTTTGTCAGCTGGTATTAGTGATCTGTAAAGTGCTGCGTTTGGCTCTGTTGAAGAGCTTGTGGATCCATCACCTCCAATAGTAGATGAACCTTCTGGATAATGCTGCTTTTGCCCACATAGCTGGGAGTGCTTGTGGTTCCTGGTGGCACTGTTGCAGTCAGTCTGCTGTGCTCAGTCTTGCCTTGCTACACAGTCCCTCAGTAGGACAGCCAGGGCAGCCTGCTAGGCTGCAGGCCCATGACAGACAGGGATTCCTGTGTATATCCTGGGTGTTGACACTGCTAGCCATGATCATTAGCTCATGGCTACATAGCAGGCATGTGTGTCTAGATGTGTATGTTTGTGCATGTTTTGAATTTTGCAATTTTCTCTTCCCACGCATTTATCGGAATTTCAATACTAAAGATATTATCATTTTTACTGGCTTACAAAGCTCTCTTTATCATCATCATCCATGTTTTGCGTGTACTGCAGTGTGGTTTTCTGGGGGCTGCCTTTGGCAGCCTTAGAGCATTCAGCCTTGTGAGATAAGAATTCCTACTCAACTAGTAGAGATGCTCAGCTGGAGTACGCATCTGCTTCATAAAAAATAAAAGGTGCTCAGGTGTGTCCAAAGAATGGCAGTGGAGCTGGTGAACAGTCTAGAGCAC
>VWZY01002946.1:289-29694 GCA_013399075.1 Chloroceryle aenea
AGGTTACGCTTGCCCTTCTGGGCTGCAAGAGCACAGTGATGGCTCATGGTGAGTTTCTCATTCACCAGCACCCCCAAGTCCTTTTCTTCAGGGCTGCTCTCGAGCCAGTCACTGCCCAGCCTATACTGGTTGTTGGGATTGCTCTGACCAAATTGCATTTGGCCTTGTTGAACTCCACGAGGTTGTCATGGGCCCACCTCTCCAGCCTGACGAGGTCCCTCTGGATGGATCCCTTCCCTCCAGCCTGTCAGCCGCCCCACACAGCTCAGTGTCGTCAGAAAACTTGCTGAGGGTGCGCTCAATGCCCCTGTCGGTGCCGCTGCTGATTTTAGACAAGGCTGGTCGCAGTGCTGATCCTTGATGGACTCCACTTGTCACTAAGCCATATCCCCAAGCAAGAGGAAGCTTTGTTTTATAAACAAGACATTTATGGTGTCCCCTTGCCCCCCCTCCCCTTTTTTAATGGAATATTTTGCATGTAGCAACCGATGAAATAATCAGAAATCATATCTTTTAAAGAATGTGGGTCTCGGAATGATTAATTTTCAACTTTCCTATTGCCTGTGTTCCTGATTATTTTTGTGGGCCATCAAGAAGCAGTCAGGGCTCAGGTTAGCAGGGGTCTGTAGATCACAAACTGAAAGCAAATCTGTGAACAGTATTAGAACAAAAGTGTATCTTGACCATCTTCTAAATAAAACGTAGTTAGTAATAATCCACTCTGGAATAGTTTTGTTAACAAATTTGCTTTAATCTTTTTTGTCTGAGATTCTCAGATATTGATTGATACTTAGGGCAGTATTTAAAAAAATTGTTGGAGCATGTGTTGATACTCTTTGTTAGAAGTGTTTTGAACTCCATTAGTGGCAGAGTTAAATTAGTACTAAGCAGTAGTGGAAGTTTCATTCTTTAGCTGAAGCTCCAGCCTTTAAGAAATGAAAAACCAAGGATATTCTAGTAAGAAATGCTTGATATATTTGGACTTCAGCTATCCTGTGGCCTCTTGCCCCTTGTGCCCTGCAGTAGTCCTGTCTACTGGGGTTTCAGTGCCCTGTCTTTACAGTATTTTTTCTCATTCAGCCATTGGGCAGATAACTTTCTTCTACAGGTTCCTAAATTACTTTGTCAACCTTCATCTTAGCAGAAACCTGAGTCAAAACTGTGTTCTTATCCTGAACCTGAAAACTCCCAGACCAGGAGAATGTTACTTGCAAGCTTATTCTTGCCCAGAAAGAGTAGGGAAGCAGAAGGAAAATTATCTGAAAGACAAAGCTATGGTTATTTTTAGTAGTCTTCAGGCTTGCTGTATTCCATGCTGCTCTTTGTGTACCATTGTGACTGGAAGCCAACACTATCAATATTTCTGTTAATACCATGGAACTGTGTTTTGTGGAGAAGCATCTGTATGCAGTTTCAGTTTCTTTGAAGTACTTGTTAAAATTCTTTAAGCCATAGGAATTATTATGATTCCTAATCTGTTGCCATAATATACAGCTAAATACATGCTGGAGGACAGAGGGGAAATTTGTGAGACATGTACAGTTCTGCGCTCCTCAATATGGGAGACGGATAAAGCTACTGATAAGAGTCCAGTAAATGACCAGTAAGATGAAGGGACTGGAGCATCTCTCCTATGAGGAAAGGCTGAGAGCTGGGACTGCTCAGCCTGGAGAAGAGGAGACTCAGGGGTGTCTCATCAATGTGTATAAAGCTGGAGGAAAGATGCAAGGAGGATGATGGAGCCAGGGGCGCAGTGACAGGTCAAGAGGCAGTGCGCGCAGACTGTAGCACAGGAGAGTCTCTCTGAATATCACCAAATGCTTTTTCCACCATGAGGGTGACTGAGCAGTGACACACGTTGCCTAGACAGGTTCTGAAGTCTTCACCCTTGGGGATACACCAGGAGTCCTGGGCATTTGGCTCTAGGTGACTCTGCTTGAGCAAGGGGGTTTGACAAGACCACCTTGCTTTCTATCTCAACTGCTCTGTGATTCTCTGTGTTACTCATTTTATATTTTAGGATGTTTTGGTGAATTGTGTAAACTAATCTTGTGTCAAAATGGCACTAGGAGTGCATGCAGTCATAAATTTTGACCAGAAGAGTATAATATTGCTGTGGTCTTGAAGTAACCTTTTGTAAAATTCTGGTGTCTTTAAATTTCATTGGAATAAGCCGGACGAGTATTAAAATACAGTCTCTCCAGTGGGATCTTTGAAAAGATAGCTTTTTGTTGTCCTATTAGTTTATACTGTTTTGACAGTTAATGCACAATATCCTGAGAGAGGAGGACTTCACAGAAGTGTGGCTTAAATAAACCGACACACAGAGAAAGTATGAAATGGCTTTTCTTGTCCTGCTGTTGTATCGTGTTGGGAGAGAACGTCCACAGGGGTGATCTTTGTAAGTCTGTGATAAACTGAGTGAGTAGAGTGAAGCCTGAACAATGTAGGTTAAACTTACGTTCTTTTTATTGCTTTTCTTCAGAAAAAAAAAAATGTTGTAAATTGACAGAATGGAGCTACAGACAAGAAAGCTGTGTATTTTGTTTAGGCAGGGATAAAGTTGAATGGAAATAATTGTCAGCTCTCGGGTAAAAACAAAGGAGCTAATTTTAAAAAATAAAAATCAACCCTTCTCCCTCTCCCCTCAGGTTTTGGGTAAGGGAGAACTTGGCAATGTAAATATATGCAGTAATCTGTCAAAGACAGAACTGAAGAACTTGCTACTAAGCTTATAATAAAATAAGTACTGTGTCCAACTAAATAGAAACCACTTATACCTGCCTTTTCCTTAATTAGGTGTTGGAGCACCATGCTATAAATGACACAATTGGCATAAATTAAACCAGTACTTACCTTCTTTTTGAGAGATGGAAAATATTGATACACGTATAAATATACAGTGTTTATAAATACCTGAAGAGAGGGTGACAAGGAGAAGGGGCCAGTCTATTGTCAGTGGTGCTCTGTGATAGGATGAGGTGCAATGGTCACAAACTGGGACACAGGGAGTTCCACCTCAAGGTGAGGAAAAAGGACTTTGCTGTGAGGGTGACAGAGCCAGGTGTTCATCTGACTCCTATCTAGTGTCTGCTTGTTGGCCTTCTCAGGGTCTAGACTGGGCATGCTAGGAGGGAGCGGTGCAACTTCTCTACTCCAGAATTCTGTGTGGTAGTCCTAGCTGGAGGCTCTGCATTGCCTTCCAGCATCAGGGAAATGAACTTTCCGTAGCAGGCTTCTGTGTCTGCGAGACCCTGTGGAACAGCCTTCATTCACTAGTGTGGGGGTTTTGTTTTGTGCTTTTTAATTTGTGTGTGTGTGTTGTTTTTATTATTTCTATTTATATTTAATTTGTTTATTTTTCAGGTAGATGTCTTTCACCTGTGCTTATGTGATGGTATAAATCAGCTAGGTGTGCCTGTCATGGCTCATGCCATGTATAGTGACATTTGAGCCATAAAGAACTGAAGGTGTCCGTCAGCACTGTTGTTTTCCTGTGATGCAGGTTTTCTATTGCCTTTGATATGATTATTTGCACATTGATCAATTAAAAATTGTACCAAGTCTGTTACTTGAAAGTCACTATTTTAGTTTGATAAAATACGTCCACTAGTTTAATTTTTTTCTGATTGTAGTTCCACCTTTTAGTAATTGCTCTCCATTTCTGCAAACACGAGCACAGAAAGGGTAACATGTAAACACTGTGATATTGAAAATTTGGAAAAGCAGTATTTCCCTTTGTTCCGTTCTGTGCTGAAGTTAGCTTACCAACTTCAGTGGCTTCTTTGGTAAGGCAGGAAGCTTCAGACACTAAAGAAATACTTAAAAAACCAAAAAAACCCGCAGCCAACTCCCCCTCCCGTCTTTAATAACAAAACCCATTTTTCCATCTTTTGTTGCATGTTTTGAAAAGTAATGCTGCCTTCATTGCACAGGTAACCAGGATGTATGACCCATTATCTTCTAATTCTCACTGTGATTAATAAGAGTAGTGTTGTAATCTAAATGTAGCGGAGTGATGTAAACGAATGAAGTTTACTACAAAATTGCTAATTAAATCATGTATTTTGCTAAACATGGTTAAACAAGAATGAAGATGCAATTTTTGAATCACAAATGGAATATTTTATTATCACAGCTTCATATCCTGGTATTTTTCTTATTTATTGCTGCTGTTTATCTACAGTTACTAGGTATTTGTTAACGGTCTCTGCCAAGACGTGGCTCTGTAAGGGGGATTTGAGTGTGTGCTTCTGTAGCAGCGTAAAAGCAGCAGAACTGGAGAGCATCCACTGTGAAATACAGAAAGAGGGAATGTGATGTTACTGTCTTAAGTACTGTACAACACCTAAAATAAGTGTTACTCTGATCCGTTTTGTATGGCAGATGTCAGTGCAGGAGCCTGGGATTTTTATCTTGGAAGAAAACGCAAGAGCCATGATCTGCAGGTGTCTGGCGTGCTGAAGGGAGTGTGTGTGGGGTTGAACATTCTGTTAGGCTGACTTGGTGTATGGATAGATGAAACTGTTGGTCCCTGCGAGCACGATATTCCAGTGCCCGAAAGTGTTAGACATTTGTGTTTAGAGAAGATAGTGTTATCTCGGGCAAAAGTGAATTAGAATTACAATAGGTTACTGTTGATCTGTAATATATATTTGTAGGTAAAAGCTGTCTCCATTCTATAATGCCATTATTTTTAAACATCTTCTTGGTTTTCCTCATGTCCCTATGAAATATATGTACAGATACATAGTAACTAGTATGAATTTAGCATTATATGAGATTAGTTTTTTTGTTCTTGGGTTCCAATAGACCTCTGCCAAATAAGCTTTCAAACACATTACACAAAACCCCCCTCCACCCTTACATTTGTGAGTTCTGTTTTATGAAAATATGTCCTACCCACTTTAGGTCATGTAATTTCTTGTGTATTTAATCTGAAGAGTTATTTTTATATGTATCACACATCAAGAGAACAACTACAAGTAAATGTAAAAAGTACCTGTGTTTCTGCCTCTACTGGAAATACAACTTCTGCTTTAGGTCTAAATTAACTCTTCAGTGTCACTCAACATGGATGTTCTTTTTCTCCTATGGTGTCTCAAATAGCAAATGGTAGGTAGGGTGGATTTAGATTAGATATTAGGAAGAAATTCTTCACTGTGAGGGTGATGAGACCCTGGCACAAGTTGTCTAGGGAAGCTGTGGCTGCTCCATCACTGGAAGTGTTCAGGCTGAGGTTGGATGGGGCTCTGAGCAAGCTGGTCTAGTGGGAGGTGTCCCTGCCCACGGCAGAAGGCTGGAACTGGTCTTTAAGGCCCCTTCCAGCCCAACCCATTCTATGAGTCTACGTATGATCCAATGAGAGAGATACTTGTTAGCATTTCAGAAACACTAGAAGAGCAGGGAAGGCATAATTATATATAAAAAATAAGTTCTTACAGGTTGAGTTAATTGTTTTTTCTAACAGCCAGGGCAATGGTTTTGTCAATGATGTGAAAATAGAGACAAGATCTGCTGCAAAGGATGTTTAAATGTAGCTGTACTTGATAACAGTGGCTTTTCAATTTAATTTGGTTCTTTTTCTTGCAGCTGGTAATCCTCTTTCTAGAGAAGAGAGGCTGTTTTGTTTGTCACATCAGAGGGAGCCCAGATTTCAAGTTTTAGAGATCAAACTACCTTCTTTGGTAAGGACCTAGGAATAAGATCTTTCCATGGATAGAAGTAGCTTTTTGATACAGTTTTCAGAATAGGACCCTTGCTATTTGCTTGTGTGCATGATATAATTTAATTGGGAGTCAAACTTTGTATTTCACACCTCATCCGACTGTGCGTTATCAGGAGATTGAAGTGCTGGGAGACTTAATAAAGGTGACTTGGCAACCTTTTAAATATGACATCTCAACTTTGTGCTGGCTGTGCTAGTAAACACATACCTATTAAAGCTATTTATATTAGTGGTGAGAATTTGCAAAAATTAAAAGAACTTAAAACTACTTTTTACTTGCATTCTTGCATTGTGGTTTTGGTTTTTAGTTAGATAACCTTTTTTTTTTTTCTTTTTTCTCTCCATAAAAAGGCTGTTTCCCCTTTCTCATAGGTTAGGGTTTTTTCTTCCCATGACTGTCTTTTTCATCCTTGTTGTCTCACTTTTTTTCCACAGCTATGTTTGTCTGTGTGACTGCTTTTTTAGCACAGTGCGTGTTTCCCTGAATGATGCAAAATGCAATAGTTCCATTGTTTACTGGGTGTCAAGGTTTAGGGTCAGGGTGGCCCTTTAGACCTATAACAGGTGCTCTCTGTTAACCCCCCTCCCTCCCCAGAGGGCAAGGGCAGAGAATAACGGAGAGAGACTCATTAGTTGGAAAAGGAAACTAGAACAGCTTTAATGACAATGAAAATAATAGTAATAAAAACAGAATATATAAAAATATACACAAACACAATATCGAACCCAACACCCCTGATGGCAGTTACATCACTGTGCTGTGAAGCAGGCACTGGGAGAATCCCAGACTGGGCCCTTTAGCAGATGGGGGCTGTGTTCAGGAGCTGGATTCTGGTGCTAGGTTCAGGAACACACAGATTGGAATCAAAGGCAGAATGGACAGAGTCCTCGGATGCTCTGGGGAAGAACCCAGAAGAGGACCTGAGCCAAGCCTGGCAAAGTGGGCCAAGAAGGCAAAAAGAGGTCTGAGCCCTCCTGACCCCTCTGCTTTGTACCGAATATGCCGTCTGTGGGCTGGGACCCCTTGATGGTCAGTTTGGGGTCACCTGCCCTGTCCACCCCTCCCTGCAGATGCTGCCATTCACTTTCTGCACCTGCCAGTGTGGTACACAAGATCTAGCAGTGGCCTTGGTCTGCACACCAGCCCTTGGTAGTAACTCTAAACATGGAGAGTTACCCCTGCTGGGAGCAAGCGCTGTCTGAAAACAGGCTGATAACTTCAGACAGTGCGGGGAGTGAGAAGAACTGAGCTGAAAAGTAGGATCACTGAACAGAATTAGTTCTGTTCTCACTCAAACCAGGACAGTGGGGTTTCTGGCTAGTGGGTCAATATGCAAAACAATTTCTGTGTGGTGTTGGCAGACAGGTGCAGCCGTATGAATGCTCACTTCCCGTGTTCTTGCTCCATCCTTGTTTGCTGGAGCTTACGACATAGGAGAGCAAACACACAGTCCCAAGGCAGTGGTCAGTCTTTTAAACAGAGGATGCAGGTAAAGTCCCTCTTAATGCAGTAATACACAGACTTTCTCTTGTTGTTGAGCTCAAAATGGATGTTAAAGGATGAAATGGCACTTCCTTCACTAGAATAAAAACTTAATTCCCTTCATATTTTTTTTCCATCTTCTTCCATCTTCCACTGCTGATCACGGGAGGAAGAGGAAACAGTATTGTATTTTTGCTGACAGTGTGCCTTTCTTCAATTTATATTGGCATAGCAGAGTTGTTAATCAACATGTCCCCACTTGTTAGAGAATGGCCTTGACATCATTCTTGTTTATTAAGTGTACGGAAGTGACACACCGGGGAGGTTATTTAGAACCGCCGACACTTTTAGTTGTGAGTGTGCTTGCTGGTCCCTGTCAGTGCTGAGTCAGAGAAAAAATCTGCCATGTCTGGAGAACATGGAAGTCAATGAAAACTAATTAAGTGATGCAAAAACCTCTCGGCACTTTTAGACCAGCTTTGCCAAAAGATTGTATTTTCACAAGTCTCCAATCTTGATCAAAATAGCTAATCATGATGTAGAGCACCTTGTCGTTGCTGACATCATTGCTTTTGTCTCTTGCACCAGCAAAAGATGTGGAAGGGTTCATGGCTGATGTGCTGACAGAGCTTTGACAAACATGGCAGCTTTTGTTTCTGCCAAAGGGTGTCGTAGTAGCCGAGTCTAGGGATCTCCCCATGTCAAGCTGTGTGAAATGGTCAGAAATGGGAATAAAGCCCCATACCCCAGCATTCTCAACTTTCTCGCTTTTTAGCTTGAATTCTGTCTCGGTGAGAGGATAGTGATGCTATAGAACTGGCATGTTTCACAGACAAGGGTTTTACCTGAAAAATGTGAAAAGGACTTAGAAGTTTAATTCTTTTTTAATACTACTGAATTAATACATATTTGAGCTAGAAAGTCTTTTCCAGTCATGTGCTCTTTAAAATATCAGTTCACTGGTTTATTAGAGAAAGGGCAGGGGAAGAATTGGAAGTGGGCAAAACCCAACTGCATAAATCTTTTAAAAGAAAATAACCCAGAAGCCAAATCCTAGGGAAGGCATTTGATGCCTACAGCTTGAATATTCCTCGTACTGACCAGTGCCCAGTCTTCACTGGCACTAATGTGCATAATGCTGAACTCTGAAATACTGGGTTCCAAAATCATACGGGATAATTTTCCTTTGGCAGATTAGCCATTTTCTGAAACAACTGCATGTATCTGCACAAAGCATATACAGCCAATTGTGCTGTCACGGTGGAGATTTGTTGTTGTTGATGTTTTGTTCTAAATCCACATTTTCAATGGTTGGTTCTCCACACAGCAGTTCATCAAAAGAGATAAAAGCCTTAAAAAATATTTCTAAAAAAAAGGTATGTTGTTTCTTCTATCAGTTTACAAAAACTCTGCATTTTAGGGATGTGAAGACTTTCCTTCTTTGACCCTTCCAGCAGAAGGGTTTTCCAAGGAGCAGGTTGTCATGTGTTACTCTTTAATACACATCAACTTTCCTGCTAAGGCTTTTAAAGGTATCGGTAATGTCATACCTTGTCTTGTGTGGATAAACTTGCTTTGTGGTTTGTTTTTTTTCCCGAAGTTTTATGTAAGTTTTGGGGAAAAAAGTGCTACCATTTTATCAAATGCTCTTTCTGTCAGGTGTTCAAGAAATTCTAGTTGTAAATGCTAACAGAAGTACAAAAGTTTTAAGTATGAAAAAGTTTCTCCTATCTCACTTTTTCAGTCTTTTACAATTGCCCTGACTTTGTCAGCTTTCCCTTCACAGTAAACTTCCAAAGTCCTGAATTACTAACGAAAACCAGGAAGAATGTAACTTGCAAACTCATGTTCCTTCAGCCTGTGTTTGCAGTAGAATTAAAAGGGCACCAAGGAAGTTTTTAAGACAGGCCTACCTTTGGTAGCGTGTGCATGGAGAAACTGCCAAGTGCAGTCAGGGAAGTCCTGCCTCCTGGCGTTATGAACACCAGGCAGTTTCTGCTGCGTTCTGCAGCGCTTTCAGATTCTAAGTTTTGATTTAATCGAGAAGATGCCATTGCCAGATTGTAAACCAGTTATTCTAGTCTTCCTTAAAAAAACACCTTGCAAAGCGATAGCAGTAACAAAGGTGGGAATTCACCCCACCCTGTCTTCCCACTTTTGTCCAACCTCAATTAGTTCCATTTATATGCTAATCCTAAGCACAGGAAGCTTCCTTTTTATTTTGTGCATGATAAGGAAATAGTACAGGGAAGAGAGACTGGGTTATGTTAAAGTTGCGTAGTTCTTTCATACAATCTTTCCTGTTCACATTTGCTATTCCCATTCTTGCAGTGAGAAGCCGTTGTTACTCCTCCGTGTCTGTGTAGTACAATGCAATGTATGAGACACTTTGTGCTGAATTGGGATGGGGAAATCTAAACCTAGAAGAAAGTTTACAATCTCCTCTTCCAGGCACTCTGTATTTTCTGTTCTTCTGAATATTCAACTTCCACCTGTCTCCTTGCAGTGTGGAATATGGGCTGTTCATGCCAAATCATATCTTCGCTGTTGCATTTTAGCTTAGTTTTCCATGTATTGTAGTGTACCTAAGGAACCTGTTTACTCTGGACACCGGAGCCATACAGGCTGTACGCTTTTAATAAGGGAGAACAAAAATGATGAAATACGTAATGAACATATTATTTATAAAAGTAGAGGCTTTGTTTGTTTTCTGTTTCAAAATTTTAAAGTTTCAGATTTGCTATATACATATCTCCAGCAAACTGTGGTTTTTCAAACCTCACAGTCACTTGTCTTAGTTCTGTTGGGTGAACTGATCTGTTGGAAGAGGTGTCTCTGTGTGTAAATAGACTGCAGTCTCCATCTCGGTTACAACTGGCCGTTCCAGAGCAGGATTCATTACTGAACTCCTGAGAACATGACCAGTACATTCAAATTCATTTTGATTGCAGCAGAATAGAGGGCTTGTTTAGAAGGAGCTGCAACCAGAAGCAATGGAATGGGAAGGAGAAAATGAGTATTTCAAACCGAAGTACTGTCAGTTTAAAAGTTATAACTGGTTAAGGGAATAATTATGGAAGATGTAGACTCTGGTTCCTAAAAACATACAAAACTTTGTGGAGCTGATGTGTTTGCAATGGAATTAGCTCACCCTGAATGCTGAGCCACCTTTGGACTGGCTAACTTGGGTGTTGCTAGCGGTGTAGGGGCAGCAGCATGCAGCTGCTTAGGGGCTGAAGGGAAAACCAGGAAGTATTTGAAAATGAACTGCACTGTGGTGTGTGCTGTAAGAAAAAGGCTGCATTGTTTAGCTTAGTTTAACCTTAGCTGAAACCCAGTTAAACGGTTGCAGTGGGGATTGTAGTGTGGATATATCCTATTTACTGGAGAAACTTTTGCCTCTGAGAATCTGTCAGGTGATGTCGTAGATCTCATTCGTTTTTACACTTCATTTGATGAGTTATATGCCTTGTTACAAATAAATTTTATACCAAGCAACCTGAATATTTGGTTTAAGATAACCCAGTAAGGTTATTGGGTGCAGACTGTGTGTGTTTGACAAAGCTTCTTGCCACTGTGCATTTCTTACACTGTCTTATTTAATGTTCTTGGTGATGATGCAACCCCTGCCTTTTCTCCACCGCTTCCCCTGTGTTTGCTTTTAATACGCAATTGGCCGGTTAGGCCTTGGAATGTTAACAGAAACCCCTATTTACTGCTGAGTGCTACTTCCCTTTAGGAAGAAATGCATAACTGTATTTGGAGGGTAAAGGTAAATTATTTCAAGCAAAACAAGTTGAATATTTACAAATTTCTGAGATAAAGTCTGAAGTCATTGTATTGCACCACTGATAATTATCTCTTTACTCTCTTGGGAGTTGGAAGAGGGGAAGGTATTGGAAAGAGCAGAAAATACAAGTTCTGCTTCGTGTGTAATCTTCTCCAACTCATTTTTAAAGTATCAGTGCGCTGTGCGTATATCTCTCAAAGGTGAGATGTACAGGTGGCAGCCAATGTAAAGTTCCCCTGTGTTTACAGTAAAATAATGATTGAGAGTTACAAAGCTATCTTTTCTGCAACTGCGAAGGAAGAGGAGGAGTGTGATTTTTGATAACACATTACAAGGAGGTGAGGTTGCATAATTGAAATGGACAGTGTGGTTGAGATTTGCCAAGGTAATGAAGGAATGTAGATTCAGAAATCCTTTAGAAAAGTGAACAGGAACTAAATGAATAGATGACACTTGATGCAATGATGACACAATTTTAAGCTGTTGCGGAATGAAATGTATCTTTAAAGACAAAAGGAAGTACAGTAATGTATTCTATACACCATTATTTTAATCTTGTGATGGAAATACAAAACGTAGGTAAAGACTAAATTACGGTGTTAAATCCCAGGGCGTTGAGTTTTTGACTGGTTTTAAAAAATAAAACCAAAAACCAAAAGCAACACAAGTTTTTCATAAAGTTATTTTAGAAATAAAGTGAATATCTGGAAAGGTCAGCTGTGTCTATATAAAAATGCCATTAAGAAAAAATCCCGAGGCAAATTCCAATCCATTCCAACACATGAACTTGTAATATTTCTGGGGAAATATTGCCTTCTCTGCTGGGAAAGGTAGAGTGTGGTGGGAGGGATGTCTTCAACACTTTCTTCTCCCTTTCAATGGGAAAAATGGTTGCTCTGCCTGTTTTAAAGCTCTTGGGCCATCCATTTACTGACTGAGGTGAGTGCTACTGATATTGAGGTAGCTCTCTACAGCAAATGAATAAAACTGAACAAGGAAAGGTTTCATCTTTGGAAAGAGAAGAAACAACCTCAGTAATGCAAGGCTACGGAGTATAAAGGCAAGAGTATAAATACTCTTGTGTTTAATGATTAAGAATGGACATTAGTCTCCTGATTAACTTGGTCATTTGGTTGCTGTAAATATGTACAGCATATAGAAGAAGGAACCAGGGCAGTGTGTGATGCATTTTGTACATGTTGCACTGTATTTGCATTTGTATACTTGAGTAAGAAAAGGCAAGTTAGATTTGTTCTTATGTAAATAAAATATCTGTATTTTTGTTCTTAAAAAGCGTATTTATTTACTTAGGTTTGCACAAGTTGCATCAGGATACACTGTTGGTTTTTTTTTCCTTTGGAGATTATTAGATACACAGGACATTTGTCAGTCAATTTTATGTGATACAGAATTGTCCAGCTGAAATTCATTTTGGCTTATCAAAAAATGGTAGGCAAGTTTGCATGTATGCATCTAGTCAGCTTTACTGTCAGAGTCTGTAAAATTTGTGGAGTTGGACCTTCAGTAAGATCTGGACTATGTGCAGCTGGTGCCGACTGGGAGGAAGGACACGCGTCCGTTGTATCGGATTGATTGAACACAAGTGCCAGTCCCATTACCTGTAATTTTGGATACATTGCTGAAATTTTCCTGCTGAATACAGACTTTTTATTTAGCCCAATGAAAGCATGTGATGTTCCTCGGTTTGTGCTGGGTGATTTACATAATCCCATATGGTATGTTAATGGAGGACTATGCTCCTGTATCTCTCAAGTATTTTAAGAATGGATTAAGAAATGACCCTATTTGCCTGGTGGTATTTCACCATTATGTGTTTTCTGGTGCCTTCCCCTCCTGCTTTTTCATACTCTCATCTTCCAGGCAGTTCCTGACAGCTGTGCTCATCTATCTCAATTTTAATTTCAGGTTCTATCACCCCTTTCCGAGCTCAGATTTGACAGCCCTCCTACCCTACCCCATCCCTCGGGTGAAGTCAACTTCATGCCTCAACTGCATGAAAGGAAATCTGTTCCCCTTTTAGGTCGTCTAAGTACACAGATAGTTCAGGTCACGTAAATTCAAGGTAGGAACAGGCAGAGAATGTGGCCTCTAGTAACATGAGTGTCAGAGTATAGAGGACTGAAAGCTTACGCAGGCAGCAGAGTTTGAGGTCTTCTAAGAGCTTGGAATGTGGGCTGAAATGTTTATGGCACTGTTTGAGGTTAAAGACTGAGTAGGTCTTAAGTCAGAAAAAGCTAAGAGAATACCAGCATACTTTGTTGAAATATGTTTTATGTGACTGTCTGGTGTAGTTTGTGCAGCATGAAGCTTTGAGATTGCTCCACACAGTACAAAGTGATTTTGCTGGTGCATATGGCTAATGCTGAATATTTTGCTTTGGGAATAATTCTTAACATATGCAGTCCTTGAAGTACTGGAGCATAGTAAAGCCTGTTTTAAAAACTGTTAATCTGCTTTTTACTTGCAGTTGCGCAGTCTTTTGTATTACAATTTTTTAAGTACCTGTTCAGATTTCATGTGGAAACATTTGTTTACAATTCTTTGCATTTCTAGTGCAGTTGTGGAGGATTTTCCAAGTAGTGACAGTTTTTGTACATTAAAGGTATGAATGTATTAAAAAGACAAAGCAAAGCCTCTCCCTCTTTCCTCAGTCCTTGGTTTACATACTTGCATCCAGTCAAAGCAGGTGAAGTGTAGAGCAGTCACAAGCTTTGGTAAGAGAGACGTGTGCCAGAGCAACAGATTGTCAGAGAGAATCAGGCTGAATCTACTACTCAGGATTTCCTTCCAGCCTTTTCTTCTTTTTGGAAGTGTCGTTACTCCGGGGAACCAAGTAGGCTATTTTCCAGTGCTGTTGGATCCTTAGGGATCTGGGTAACTTTGCTGTAACTTTGCCTTGGACAGGATGCAGGGCTGAGGAGGCTGTGACTGCAGTGTGCTCTGCCTGACAAGAAGGTGCTTTGTTATCGCTCCACACAAAGGACAGGCTGGAAGTTGAGTAGATGTTTCCACTGTACTCGCTCAGCTCTGTTGAACCTCTGACATTTGTCCCAAGGTTCAGGTTTCGGGGAGCTGTTCAATGCCTTTGGGACTGATGGCAAACCCAAAACTTAGCAGTGCCACTAAGCCAAAATTTAGTAAAGATGTGGTCAGAAGCACAGCAAGTGCTCGAGCTTCAGCTATTGCAGGAAATACACCTCGTTCCAGCTTGGAGGAAGAAACATCACTTTGTTTTCTACTTTCTGAAGGACAGTTCAGGGTTCTAGTTAGCCAGGATAGTCGAGAGTAGCAAAATACCTAGTGTCTTAAGCTTTTCATCTCTGAAATGCTTTGCTCTCACTTTTTAGATGGTGTAGTTACTGTGTCATATCTCCTTCAGTCACTTCTCTCTTTCCTGTTTCTGGATTGGGTTTGGGTTGGGTTGGGTTGGTTTGGTTTTTTTTTCCCCTTGGTGTTGTCAAAGCAGGGCAGTAGGGTAGAGAAAGGAAACAGAAATGTTTTGTTTTCTCCTCGGGAGAACAAACGTGGTGGCTTTCCTGCACGGGTTGGTGATGTTGCCTCTGGTAGTAGGAACGATTTGTTCCTGGCTGTCTTGTGACAAGGGAGAAAAATGCCTATTGTTTCCTGGCAGGCCCGGGAGTGGAGTTTGACAGGAGTGGCTCTAACAAACAAAAAAGCAGTTGTTGGTGTTAATGGCCACACATTTACAGGTTGTAATTTTAAATTAAATTTAAAAAAAAACCCAACCTGTGGCTGTTGTTGATTGAGTTGCCTCTGTAGATTTAAATTGTTACTTAGCCTACTTGCAGCTTACTCAGTAAAAGAAGTTGATGCCTCATGTAGATGGCTGATGTTTTGTTTGTTTAAATTTATCAATATGTTTTCACAACTCTGCGGCTGTGAGATAGGCCAGCTCTATGCTCCTGTCAGTGTGATGCTGTAGAGAAAATTCCAGAGTAAAACCATACATTTTTCTACACTTTTTTTAAGTATTCAGTGTTAAATAAAAGCCCCAAGCAAACAACAAAAAAAAACCACCACTGAAATTCCATTTTGCCCTAACAGCTTTTTCTGTGTAGGCAGTTATGCAAATGCATAATTGGTCAGTTAAAATTTTTGATCAGTGTAGCTAAAGAGAGCACCTACAAGCTTTGAATAGCAAGCATATGCTTAATGCTATAGAAGATATTTTTAAAAGATCAGATGGTAAATTTTCACTGACTCTTTACTAGTCTTCAGTGAAAACAAATTATTAGACAACTCCAACAATATCAGATTTCTACTACAAGACTAAGTAACCTTTGCCTGCAATGGTTCCATCGCAAACGTTGCACCTGTTTCACTGTTCTCTGTTCAGTGCCTATGAACTCCCTGTTCAGAAAAACTTGATCTAACCAGGGAAAAACAATCGGGGGAGAAAGCAATCCAAACAAGTGTTAAAAAATAATTTTTCATTTTAAATTTTCACTGAAGTATGTGTGGATTTTGTACCGACATGGAGAGGCTTCTGAATTCTCATAGCATGAGGAGAATTTGAAATCCTTATGTTAGAGAGCATCAGTACTGCAATGACACTCAGGTTCTGTATAAACAAAGTTGAAAATTCCCATTGATTTCTGTCAGGCCAGATTTTTTCTTGCGATTTAACAGAAAGATTCCTTTGACTTACTGCGTACATCAGAGGGAAACACATTGTACTGTCTCATTCATAGTTTAGTAAAGGTAGAATGGGTATGTGTATTTAAACAGCTGGTTGCAAACAAAAAAAAAAAAGTGTGATTGCAAAACATTTGGTTAAGATATCCTCAGTTTAATGGCTTCATATCTGGCTGTGGAAAACAGCCTTCAGTACACTGGAAACTCTTGACAGACATTTGTGTGTGTGTTGCTTTGTTTTGTTTTGGGTTGTGTTTTTTGTATGTTGTTTGTTTGCTTGTGTCTTTTTGGTTTTGGTTTGGTTTGGGTTTTTTGAGAAAGCTTACTGCTCTGTTTGTGTCATTGTCCTTGTAAAAGTTACTTGATGTAAGGATGAGGAAGCTGATGATTGTTCTCTGTTTGTAGGTTGCCAAACAGCAATGTCACAGAACTGACCACCTTCATCACAGTAAGTAAGCTGTAGCAATGCGCATTCTGATGATTTTCTAAGCATCCGGGAAAGGGAAAATGTTATGTACTGTATGGAGAAGTGCTAAATTCTACATCTAGGTCCTGATTTCAGCAAGACCTTTAGCTAAGATTTTAGCTAAGCCTTTTAGATTCTTCGTCCACGTGTGCTTCTGTGACTTCAGGCTTAACTACTGAGCAGGTCTATAGTCTCCACAATAACACTGTGACCATTCTTTCTGGATTCCTTTGTCTTGAAATAGAAATACAATACATTGAACATTTTTAGTACACCTTCAGCAGTTTTGATGTCTGATGTTACATAGTTCAGGGAATATTTAAAATGAGAGATTGTGATGAGATTTAGTGGTTATGAAGAATGTTTTGTAAAGTCAGGGAATGTGTACTATTTTGCTACATGACGAGTATGAATTGTTTCATTGATAGTTTACTAGACTATTATGAATGAAGAGTTTTGCATTCATATCCGCTTGCTTTTTTTTTTCTTCAGGGCAGCTAAATAAAAAGTGTTTGTGTCTTACATCAGTACTTGGCTTTAGAAAAATTAACAGTGAAAATGAAAACAGATAAGAGATTTAAACAGAAAGCCTGACTGGCTTTGCTTAGCTTGCAGATGCAACTTTCAGGCATACTTTTAAACTTCTATTGTACTTACTGACTATCAGGTACATAAAGAGGGGAAAATCTGAAATAGGTTTGAAGTGGTTTTTCAAGTTTATTATTTTGGTGCTCCTTGTATTAACCATCAATTCCTCACACACTTGTGATAATATACTCTGAAAATAACAAATAACATACTTACATTTGTAGAGACGTATGTTTATGCCCAGTAATGAGATGGGTTGGTTAACGAGAGCCCTGGTTAGATGCCAGACATGATATTGTGTGATACAGTGGAGTCTTATGTTTCAGGAGCAACCTTTATACCTTCATCCCAGAGTTAACTTTACAATCGGTAAAGATAAAATTTTTAACTAATAGACTACATTTGATGTGTTTGTATTTTGTAATAGCAGGACAGTTTTAGAAAACAAAAGAAAAAACCCCCACTGCTGACACAACTTCTGTAAGAGTTAGCCTGAATTGTTTTAATGCTGCTACTGCAAACCAGATTTCATAATGGTTATTTGCTGAAAGGGTTAAAGAGCAGATTTTGACTATGTATTGTCAATCCATGATTAGCATCTGTTAGGAGGAATAAGTGGTTTATTAAGCTTTACTGTACAGATGGCAACTGGAGGATCTCAGTTGTAAATAGAATATTCAGTAGTATCACTGTATTGTTGAGACCAGCTGGTTTTATCTTTGCAATAGCTGTGATCTGTTCTCACAGACAAGTGTTGGGTTTGGTTACTTCAACATTTTTAAAGTTCCAATATCTTTCAAAGTACATATGATTAGATAAGAGTTTTCACTTCGCTTTGACATTCTTATAAGAAGGAAGTGTTCTTGGGATTTAAATACAAAGCTTTGTCCACTTATTGGAAATGAGAAATATTTTTTCTAATTAAATTTCAGAGTCTGAAGATACAGTTTTGTAATTTAGATATTTAGGTTAAGAAGACATTTCTAGTCATCTGTTGAAAAGATAATTTTCCATATGTAAGTTGATGTAATCTGATCTTTTGAATCTGAGTGTTTAGGGACTTTTCTGTTGGTAGCTGATCTGAGTATTGTGTTCCTGTTTCAAAAAGAAAGGTTCTTTTAGTAGAACATTGACAATTCACCATAGGGAAGCTCCAAAACATGTGCTCTTGGGAAGGGTTACAAGTTAAAGTGTATTGTACAAGCTTGATTTTTATTTTTTTTTTTAATTTGTGGTTACCAGATTTATAGTGTTATTGTGAATTATTTGATGTTTGATTATATTCTTAAACTCTTAGAAATCCTTAGACAAAACTAAATTTGCTGTATGTAATTTCTTATTTTAAGGTAAGTAGCAAATTTTGTGGCAATAAGGAACATTTGAAATGGTAGAATCAAAAGAGTCAAAACTAAGAAGCCAACTGTGATACTTAATTAAATAAACAACAAGGGTTATTTTTAGCTTGACAACTAGAAGAGCTTAGACGTGTGTTTTGTGAGCAACTGATGTGAAAACAGAACATCTTGGTAACTGGGAGCAGCGTACTGACCAGCACTTCTCTGCAACCCTGTGCAAAAGGTGCCAGGCCAAGCTCTGTTCTTCTGTTGCTGGTAGCATTGGTTGTCCATAAACCAATTACTAATTCATCTTAACAGGTGGTGAATAAGGGAATTTTTTTTTTTTTTTCTCGTAATTTTTTGCCTAGGAGGACAGGCTGGGGGAAGGGGCAGAAAACCCCTTGGGATTTGGGTAGACAGCAATCTGAGCATGAGTCAGCAGTGCAATCTGGCAGTAAAACAGGCCAAGTGTATTGGGCATATTAGCCACAGTGTAGGCTGATTCCCACTGCCCCCTCTATCTGTATCCCAGAATGTTGTATCCCAGAAAGACTGTGACATACTTCAGTGAGTACAGTAGTTGGCTACCGAGTTGAATAGGGAAGAGGAATGCTTGACATAATGCAGTTCTGTGAGAGAATTGGAATCGCTCAGCCTGAAACATGTTAGAGAGAAGTCAGATTCTTCTTGGAAGTGTACAATGGAAACAGACAAAAGACACAAATTATCCCAATGGAGAATTTGATTGGCTACATGGAAAAAATTCCTCAGAATGGAAGTTGTCAAACTTCATGAACTGGACCAGTGTGCTGGCAGCACAGCAGCCACTGGCACCCTGGGCTGCACCCCCAGCAGCGTGGGCAGCACGGGAGGGGGGGATCCTGCCCCTCTACTCCCAGGGCTCTGCTCTGGGGAGACCCCCCTGCAGCGCTGGGGCAGCTCTGGAGTCCTCAGCACAGCAGAGCCAGGGAGCTGGGGGAGCGGGACCAGAGGAGCCCCAGCAATGCTGGGAGGGCTGGAACCCCTCTGCTGGGAGCCAGGCTGGGAGAGCTGGGGGGGTTCAGCCTGCAGATGAGGAGGCTCCAGCTGGGGAGACCTTCTGGGGGCCTTTCAATATGTACAGGGGATCATAAGATAGTGACTTTTTACCAGGGCTTGTAGTGACAGTGGTTTTAAACTGAGAGGGCAGGTTTAGTTTGGATCTACGGAAGAAAGGGTGTTGGACTAGGTGATTTTTTTGAAGGTCCCTTACAAACCAAACCAGTCTGTGGCTCTGTGAAACATTGAAAAGGGCGCTCGGAGAGCCTGGGAAATTGTTGTCTAGTTTACTGGTCAGGGCTCTGAGCAACTTGATGTAACTTTGAAGTTAACCATGCTTTGCGTAGTAGATGGGACCAGATGACCACTGTGAGATCCTTCCAATCTAAACAACTTTATGATTTTATCTTAACTAGAAAGTTCTTAATGATTTTCCTTCTCTTCCCCCTTGTCTCTTCCTAGGCTTTTTGAAGGAGTAAGGTGGAGTTAGAGGCAACAGCATCAAGGATTAGTTGAATCAAGTCAGTGCTTCATATCAGGGTCTGTGTGGTGAAAGACAGCAGCCTTTCTGTAAGACTGAGAGGTACTGGATTTCTGACAGTGATTGACTCTTGTTTTTTTCCACTGCCCTTCCACATCCTCTGTGAGATCTTTTCTTAAGGTAGTGCTGTCTTCCAGATCAGGCCATGCCTGAATACTTTATCTTGGTCACCTCCCTTGCTCTGCTGCATTGTACTACATCCTCTCAAAGATGTGGCTTTTCTCTTGGGCCTGGTTTTCCCCAGTTTGGGAACACTTGTCCTGAACCTGGATGCGGCACAGTGCCCTTCTTCAGGCTTTACTCTTAATTGCAAAAAGTGGTGAATGCTGAAGTGCTGGTCTGTATTTGAGCTGAATGACAAGAATGTTGACTTGAGACAAGAATGTTTCCAGCAGCTGCACCCTTATATTCTGTAGTTTGCTAGGCCACTTAAACACCACTAAAGACCCAAAGTGATTAGCTTGTGATAATGAGGAGACAAGTAAGGGTAGCTGAATTGCAGATGAGATAAAAAATGACCAAAATATGTACTGACGGCAGGTGGTAAATTGAACTGGTTTGGTTGGGTATTTTTGTTCTATTGTTTGTGATATGACAGTGTCAGATGAATTCCTGCAAGTCATAAACACGTTGGTTATGTATCCGTATATATCTGATCTGGCCTTTTGTAAGGCAAGCATAAAAGTAATGCTTGAACTACTTCAACCTTATACTGCAGTCTACCCAAGCCATAGTGTGATGTAGCCACAGAAATTCCAAAGGGCTGTGTATTTGTAGGGGGTTGAATAGACTTTTTATTTCATATGGATTTCAGAATGTATTCTTGGTTTTAATTGCATTTGTTTGGAATATTAAAAGGAGCCTGAACAAAGTGAATAGTGGGTAGAGAGCATGTAGAAAAAGAATGGATTTAGTTTATCAAGTGTTTGACACTGTTCCTTCTCTAAGAGGAAGACACACAGACATAGGCAATGAGAAGAAGAGAAGTGAGGGAAAGTTGAGATTGTAAAATACATACTTTACAGGTGTTTATGAAGTACATTTTCATAAAGTTGCTTACAGGTTTTGTTCAGGGTTCAAATATTTTGCTCCTATAGAATTAATATTGAGGGATTGTATGGCAATAGTTGTACATCTGGCTAAGCAGTCTTGAGTGTTTACATACATATTTTTCATATAAAACCACTACTCCTGTCTTCCAGTTTCACTGTAAAATCAATCTGCAAGTTTGCATGTTTAAAATTACTCCAGAGTACCAAGATCCACCTGAATTTCAAGACCCCAAAAGTTGCTAACAAGGAATACATTCTTTAAAGTCATGTTGTGATGATTGACTGTATGTTCTCATACCTGATGGAGAGCATGTGTGTGGATACGTGAATACATGCATAGATTGGCAAAACCATTCTATGTGGTCCATTTTATCTGAGGACCTAATTCTTTAGGTATTCATTTAGTAAGCAAGATTGTAGTTTCTCTTTTGTCCCAGTTCTAGCTGGAATTATTTATTTTAAAATATGGTTGTTATGCATCAAGAGATGTAGAGCTGAGTGTAATTTCGTTGGTTTCAATGAAGCTGTGATAGCTTATTCTGCACAGTGATCTGTAGGAAGGATCTTACCAGACATGTTTTGTTTACTTGGAATAGGAAAAATAAATAGAGATTGTGTTCATGTACTTTATGTAAACACAAATTTTTAAATTATCAAATGTTTTCTAACTGGTTTTACATGTTTTGTCAATATTTAAAAGCTTTTTTACCTAGGTGTTCCAAAGGTGATTTATTTAAGACAAGCACAGCAATGAAAAGGATGTAAAATTTGGAGTTAATATTCTTGCACAATTCAGAGAAGTAAAGAAACAGGATGTTCGAGCACAGCTTAAATGCCTATCAGCTGAATAACACATGGGCTTAGAGCTTGTAGAGGGGTTATATGTATCATCTCTTCTAGATGTATTGCAGAGGTGATGTCAAGGTGAAAGCAGACTTGCAGAATGGTTGGAAATCATTGATATTCTGACTCTGAGGCTGTAAATGGCTCTGTGGCAGATGGAGTCTTTGTCAAGGAAGAAAAATGGCAGCTCTGGAACATCATAGATGTTTTTGCTTAGCAGCTCAGCACATAGACTGTGACCTTCTAGTGTTCAGGAGTTCCTCCTGTGCTTTAATAAATTGTACTCCACTTTTATTCCCTAGAAGTAGCTATATAGTAGTCATCATAATTCAGTACAATTTGAGATGCTTCATTATGAAAAAGCGTACGTATGTTTCATTGCCAGATTTCTTAAAAGTAAGCTTTGAAGGATGCTTGTGATTTCTGCTTGAAGTGCTAGAAATAGCTTTTAACTAAGCATTGTGTGTTACTGAAAATAAAGGAGGGTGTGTGTTTGTGTGCTTAGATATGATGACTTGCACAGCACTAAAACTGTGTGTGGGAACTGTTAATTCTCTGGAATATGGTTTTAAACCAAAACAAAACCCACAGTAAACTGAACAGTGTTCATTTTTAGAATATGCTTGTAATGTGGGCATCTATGCCCGTGTTTTATTCCAGCAAAATACAGAATTTTAGACTATATATTGAAGCAGCTGGTTTGGGCTAGTTCAGAGACGATATATACAGCTGATAAATTCAGTCTTATTTCTGAGTTCATGTTTTTTCTTTATTGGTAAAAATTAAGCTATCTTTTAGCACCTGGCAAAATCTCATTTGTGTACTGTTGATATGGTTTCATCTGTTTTCTTCTATGAGGTTGAGTCTTTTTTTGTAGAATGAGGTTCTTTAATTTGTAAAGTAATTGGGGTTTATATTTTCATTCCTATCAACGTAATTTGTGCCAAGGTGTGTAAGCTCTGAAGGTTGATGTTCCGTACTGAAGACATACGTGTGATTGCCTACTGTCAAGTAATGCACCAGAGCCACATATTTAATATGTACAGTAGGTTTAGATATCTTAGAGTCTTTCCCATTGAATTGTTTGGCTCAAGACTGCATCCTGTAACAGTTCTCTGTATTTTTAGGTTCCATGTACAGTAGTTTGATCCCTAACAAAACCATTGATGTCAGTTGTTGTAGTATATGGCTTCAAGAGCCTATAACATCTTGTAGAAGATGCTCAATTGGACAGTTGACCTATATTGCAGGGTAATAAGTCATTGTTAAAAGTACAAATATTTCACAACTATCACCTGCCAGACATACTCTTCAGCCTACTTGACAATTGTTAGAATTATAGAAAGCAATCACTGTTCATCACAGAAGAAAATGACCCAGCACTTTCAAGGGTCAAGGTTGTTGCATTAGAGCCTCTCTCTTTCAAACTGTGGAGGTGGTAAAGTCTTTGATTTTAAAGTTGAGCCCACTATAATTAACTGTGCCTCTGTCTATTCAGTTCAGTCATCTTGAGATGTAACATGGATGGCTTATTTGCAGAAGGACAAATGGTTTGTAATTGAAAGAGAAGCATTTTTGACAGAGTGTGATTGAAAATAGCCTTCATACATCTTTTCATTAGGCCACCGTAACGCACGAATGTAACACGGCTTCCTATGCCATATGCTGGGATGTTCGTATCATCGTGTTGCCACGTCTTTTAGAAGTGAAAGAAACGGAAGGAAATATAAGGCCATGTGTTATATGCTTTCAGCTTTCAAAGGTCTCGCTGGCCTAAGTTGTTGTTAACTTAAAAAGGAGGAATTGGAGCACATAGGAAGAGAGTTTATGGAATTTTTTTATGCTTTCAATTGCTTACGTAGTTCATTACACCCAGCACCTTGATAGTATTCTTCCGGTGTCGTGTAGCAACAATTTGGTAGGACTGACTCCAGGGAAGGTTAAGGCCATTTTCAGACATCTCATTATTATTCCCCTTTATTTTTTGCAGTTCTCTTGTGCCTTCCATTTCTTTGGTGTTGTGATGGTCGTTTTAAGTATAGAATGACCAAATGATTTTCTTATGCCCTCAAGATAAAATGAGAAAATAAATAACAAGTTACTTTCATTTATTCCAAAGGAGTTATGCATGCCATTTTGTTGTATTAAAAGTAACAATTGTCAGTTTGTCTTCATGGAATTAGGGTTTTGTGATGTTAGCAGAAAAAGAGAGGAATCCCAAGGGAATGAACCTCCTAGAGAAACAAAAAGCCCAACACTACCAAACCACCCAGCAAATACGCATTTTCTGCTCTTTTGTATTGGGTTTTGGTATGACTTTGGAGCATATAGACAATAATACTAACTTGAGAGTGGCATTCTAGTAATGATACCTTATTTGTATTATTTCAATTTAAAAAACTCTCTAAATTGAAAACAGAGGCAATTTTTAGTGGGCAGTATTACAAGTTGAATAGCTTTGATACTCTTAGAGCTAGAGATGTGAATAGGTTGCTTTTCATCTATGAAGTGCAAGACAGCATATAATCCACAAAACCAAAATATGCTATTAGCATAATAGGAGAAAAATGTCTTTTAAAGTATTTTTGTAATGTTCTAATTTTTGTGGCCAGCTCTGAGTAGTAGGATAAATAATCACATTGAGTACCCATCTCTCTTTCAATACAGTTTTGAATAATTGATATGTATACTGCACCCTTATACATAATGTTACTGAACTTGCTGGATTGTTTTACTTGGTTTCATGATGATTTTGCATGTTCGTGCAAAGCAATTACGTTTATTTGTGTAATGGTTCTAAATTCTGTTCCTATTCAATAATTAGGTAAATACAGAGGAGATGTTAAAAAATGTATTGTTCTTGTATGAACTGGTGTGCAAATTTAGCTGTGAAAGTATAGTCTGTTCCAAGTGATACCAAACTTTTATTAGATATTCCTGCTATTTTACAGAGAAATAAACCTCCTTTGTCTCCTTAGCAGCCATTGATTTTTCTTCCAAGGCTAAGTTAACAAGGCTGATAGAACCCGTGCAATTAGAATCTACATTTAGCAGTAAGTAGAGAAATAAATTTTAGAAAAAGTGTTGTAAGTACAGTATATGTACAAAATATTTTGCAATATTGTTGTACTTTAAGCAGTGAAACCAGGAGGAGGAAAAGATACTAAAAGGTCGAGGAAAAATGAGAGAAAGAACAAACGATGCAAAAAGCAAATGACACTGAGGTCTTGGTTTAATACATATGTATTCCAGGTTGATGGCTGATTTCATTAGCAAATCTCATTGTTATGCAATGTCTGTTCTTCTGCAGCAAAATGAATATTGTATTCTCGGAAGGTCTGCGAGTGTGTGTATGTGTATTCTATGATGACAGATAAAGAATGCGTATTTGTAGTTGTTCTAACCTCTGAAAACTTCTAGAAAATCTTTGTGTTTTCAAAATAATTTTGCACTTAAATTCTCCAATAAAATGGGAAATTAATGGCTGTTTTTATGGAAAATAACACTTTAACCCTCCTCTGTGCACTTCATTACCATGTTTTCTACCAACATGGTCCTTTCCCCAAGAATTTCAGTTTGGCTAGGTAACAGTGAATACTGAATTTACCATACCAAAAAAAAAAAAATTAACTGTAAGGATATTGTTCTCTGTAATGCTTTTTTATACGACTAGAACATTGAAACGGATATCTGAGTCTCAGATCCCATCACAGCGGAATTACTCTTTATATTTTACTTGAATATACTGAAAATACTGAAAATTTGTTTATTCTAACATATGTCAACTTTATCATGAAATGACATGTGTTGGTACATAGGGCAATGGTTTCCTTGACATATCAGTATGCATCAGTTTCTTTTGTTTCCATGCTGCTAGTTAAAACTATGGCTTCTGTAAGATGAATGCGTTTTGATAAAAACAATATTCAAAATAAGAAGGGCCGTAGCAGAAGGCTTTGATGCAGGAAACTTAAAATTCACTAACACTGTTTAATTCGGGTATTTTTCTCTGCTCTTTCAGAATTTATTCCATATCTACACTTTGTGTGGATGAAATCTAGTAGCAAATGTATGAAATGCTACTAAGTAAATGATAATTTGGGATTTTGAATAATTTTAGCATTAGTTCTAGATAATGAGCCAGCATGAAGTAGGCATTGTAGTAATGTAAGAACAAACTATTTTTCTGGATTTTCAGGTGACTTTTACACGCCTTGAAGCAATTCTGTTCTTATTAGGGTTTTGTTAGAAGTGTGTTTAATAGTAGAAGATGGTTGGCTCTTTCTGAGGGATAGCTCTAGTAGCTACTGCGTTTATTCAAATTCCAGGTACTATTTTAAGGATCAAACTGATAAATGAAGTGTCCATGCATTTGGTAAATGATGCAAGGAGGACCAGAGGGCCTTTAAAATGAAGGTAAATCATGAGCAATATGACCGAGATACGCAACCACGATACGGAGGAGGTAGAACAAAGAGAAGATTGCTGCCTCTCTTTTCCCCTGGGAAAGGAAGCCTCTCACCCTTTGCTTTGGTAGGTCTATAACCAGTATGAGGAGGGAGATTATTTAACGTCAGCTGATGGGCTTTAAAGATTGGTTGGTTTAGTTGGTTTTGGTGGTGAGAAACTAATTGTGATGAGATAATCTGTCTCGTGCTGCATCTTAATATTTTCAAATAGGGAGACTAATTTCTGCAGCCGGTGTTCTGCTGTGTAGCAGTGGAACCCCAAAATGGTGTCTGCGCAGGAGCAAATGTGGGGGAAAACTGATGCTGAGGCTAGTGAATGTTGTCAGAATCCAAGTTACAGGGGTGGAACTCGGCCTTGCTTTGGTATGCCAGTGTGTGTGTCAGGGGCTCTCAGGAGTGGAGATTTTTGGCACAGGCTGAGTATGAGCAGGAACGTTGGGGTGTTGTGTCCATCCACACACACACACGCCCTTATTTTTTCTAGAGTAAAAAGATGATTTAGAACCTCTGCTATACTACCCCAGAAAGTTATTTCTCTTGACCCCTTTGCCCCCTGCCCCCTTATTTGTCCATGCAGCTAGTGTCAAACGATTCCAACTAAAATCACTAGAAGCAAAAGATAGACAAATATTGCATGTGAGTCTTGGAGAAATAAGTTTATTGATGGAATGCACTCCAGAGATGACTGCAGCAGGGAGCTCATACTCTCCAAAACCAGTGCTGCAGGTTGCATTAACAGGTGATGCTGGATTTAGGTATTGTCCGTGTATCCACAAATGGGCATGACTTGAAGCACATGTTTCTGCTGTGAAGTAATCTGTATTTTGCATCAAGGTATGATGCAAGATACAGATCTCTGACTGTTGGCATTCACTAGAGGTTGCATAGAGATTACATGCTGTTCTCAGGTGAGAAGAGACAACGTTCATGGCTTCTCTGGTTTTGTATTTATCACAGGGTAAACTATGAAGTTTTCAGTCAGAACCTTTTATTTGAATAGATCTACCTGAATGCTGCAGGTGGTTCTACATCAGCTCAAATCTCTCTTTTTATTAGTTGATAGTAGTTATTTTTTGGCACAGTGTTGAAATGATTCTTACACTCTGTGGTAGTATGATTCTTAGCGATCTGAAATTTCTTTGGCAGGAATCATAGCACACAAAGCTCTGTAAGGAGCTGCTGATACTATTTGTTGGGTCTTTTTAATTTTTTTTTTTCTCTATAAAGTTTATTTTCTTATGGCTATAGATTTAATTCCCCATGACAATGTTTGAAATCTCGATAAAAGAGCAGTTTGCTATTTTACTCATGGTTACTGTCCTTATTTAGAGTTAGGATTTGCTATGTAGAATCTGATAGAAACCTCCCAGAAAGACAGTAACTGGTCATTTGGTCACAACAGGTTGACGCAGTGCCATTTTACGAGGGCAGGTACTGATGCTTATTTAACAGGAAGCTGGAAGATCCTGTGTTTCAGTATCCTACTAGGCCTGGTTTATAAACATAGGTTTTTTTCTTGGAGCTGAGGTATTGAGCACCAGTATTTTAGTAGCTTGCAGAATTTCTGTCTGGGAACATCAGTTGCTGAGGCATTATTCATGTTCTCTTGCTGACTGACGTGGAGGTGGCATGTTACAGTTTTGTGTGCTTAGCTTCTCTGATGGTTGCACTGGTAGAAAACAAGTCCCTTTTTTTAATAGTTTGCCAAAGTGTTACTGGGCTAGGGCCTGATTCAACCTGGAATTCTAAAGTAAGTCTGGAACTTGTGCTTGGCTGTTTCCAGTGTTGTATTTTTGTTGTCCTCTCCCTCACTGGTACCTAAATGCAAAACATCTGTTCCACAATAAATATTTTTTACATTATTACCAATATGAATTACAATAATTTTAGAAAAATTATCATTTATGAGCTAGTATTTTAACATGTACAACTGTTGACATGATTCCCCCCAAGTCATGCAAGACTCAAATTCACTGTGGCTGTGTTTTAGCGTGCAGATCTCTGGGATTAAGAATAATTCCCAGATTGAGACTTTTCATCATGTTCTCCTAAATCTTGCTCTGAGAGCTTGTTTGCACATAGTACCAAATTTACCCTTAGTAAGAAGCAATATATATCGTATTTAGAACTATTTTAAGACTCCCGTGGAGAGTTCTGCTGGTACTCCTTGTCTCTGCAGAAGGCTTTTCTCGCTTGGTTTGGATTTTTGTGGTTTTCTTTACAAACACTATATATTGGTAGACAAGACTGCTTTTCTGCTTTTTCATAAAATAAGTAATAGTAGAAAACGAGATGAATGAATTACTGAAGTTTTGATGTGATTTTACCTAGGGGAATGAGTTGTATGCAAGTGTTGCATAGGAAATGGTGGCTGTGCTAATGATACCTGTAAGAAGCACAGCTTGCAAGAGCCCTACTTTGAGTGTTGTTCTGGTTGCAGAGTTCCCCCTTGTTTCCAGTCTTTCGCTTGGGAGGTTGTGATGCCAGAGTAACCCCGGGAGGTTGTGATGCCAGACTAACCCCGTCACTGGCAGGCGCTGCACCCTCAGCGGCAGGGTTTGCCGGTGCAGAGACCCCCGTTCGTGTTTGCCAGCTTTCCGTAATGCCTGCTGTGTATTTTTTGCTCACAGCTTTCCTTTGTTCCGTTCTTGAGCTTAACGGGAGAAGCGGCAGCAGTGGATTGATAACACCCTGATAGAAACTCTTCCTCCGGGTGTGCGTTGGTGTATTCCCGAGGTTGCCTTGTTTCCTGCTGCCGAGTTTCAAGAGGAGGAGAATGAATTGATTGATCCTTTCCGTGCCTCCTCCACCTTTGCATATGCCCTCAAGATGATAAAGAATTATTTGCATACTCACGTGCTGAAGTTTCAGCCCATGTCCTGTTGTTTCAGGGCGCTGGAACCATTTCGCTTGCATGAATCTGGTTTGTAGTAAGTTGACTGAATTGATGTCTTAAAGAAATTTCGTCTTCTGTTAGTGAACCAAGTATTTTACATTTTAGTCTAGCTGCTTAGGAGCAGTGAGCTTTTTCTTCTGTTTGTCAAGGATTTCTTTTTGGTGGGGGTGGGTTGTTGTTCTTTGTTAGTTTGTTGNGAGTCAGGTTAGCATTTCATAGCACTTTCTCATACCAAAACAACTTTGTGAACAGTTTATTGTCAGCAGTTTATTCGGGTGGGTGGGTGTGCATGCACATCAGCATCATTTAAAAGAAAAAAAAAATAATAATTTCAGGGTTTGGCTTAAAAAAAACCCCGCAAAAGTACAGCACTGATGACTGTGTAACATCGTGGAAAAAAATTCCCTTCATGGCTCAGTTATTTTTATGTTTTTCGCTGCCCGATGTAATTAAAACGCAGCTAAATGTGTTTTCCCAGAGCTGCCCAGGGCTCCTGG
>VWZY01002946.1:30095-56040 GCA_013399075.1 Chloroceryle aenea
TTTCTTTTTTATTTTTTTTTTTTTTTTTTTTTTTTTTCTTTTTTTTCCCTTTTAATTTTCATAGCAGCCTGGGGCCCTCTTTAGTTCCACTGTGAAAATCTGATTTTTGTACTGAAGCTTGCTGAAATTTTTCAAAAGATTATAGGTACGAAACAGCTAGCTTTTCTCAGTGGATCACTGCCATGTGTCTAGTCCATATATGATTCTAATTTTTTTTGAGGGAAAAAAGTGTTAAGCATGCTTTAAANGGGCTCCTGGGTGGCTTTCGGCCGGGTGAGCAGCGTGTCCACCGGAGCTCCAGCTGCTCCGCCTGCCTCTCGGGTTGTTTACCAGGAAATCAAGATGTGTACACTGCAGGAAGTACTATTTGACCCTCTCCGACAGTATCTCATTACAATAATTGCTAATCTCTGAATAAGACAGCCATGTTTTGTGTGTAACACAGAGGGAGGTTGATTTTCGATGCTTCCTCAGACACGGCTCGGTACGTGCCGCCTCCAGTCGCCTTTTCGGGGCAGCTTTTGACAACAGACATCGGTCGACCTCTGGGCTCCGCAAAGCTCGGGCACGATAGCATGTGTTCTTGCTTCTTGACTGAAGGGAAAAAAGCAGCCAACCAACAGCAAAGCCACGGCTTGTTGTTTTGGAGCGTGTCACTGCTCTGTAGCGACAGGATAATGGCTACTTCCTGATTAAACCCCTCTCCACAGTAAGCTCTTAATGTTCTCTCTGCTCTTCTCTAGTGCCAAGTGTTCAGGGCATTTCTTCGGTGCTTCCTTCCCTCTCCCCCTCCCTCCCTGCCTCCCTCTTCCCTAGCTTAATAGTTTGAAATGTTTATAGGTTAAGAAAGAATATCTAGAGTTGCAACTTGGTTTTTTTTAATATATTCTAGGAGAGACAACTGCTGCTTTTCTGTGCTGCCTATCTGATTGTAGTGATGAGCCAATAGAGCTGATTTGCATGAGATGTAAGAAGCACATAAGCCTATTTAGGTGATCGAGAACTAGTATTAACTTTATGAAAATTTCTGATGAATACTCATTGGACAAATACAGTGACAGACAGTGCGTGTGATTCATGAAGGAGCTGAAGTACTGGTATTTTATGGCTTGTTTTTATCACCTGCAGAACTGTTTAGTGCCTAACAAACTTAGCTTTCAAATAAAGCAAACCAGCCTTTTTGTCAGTGCTCCTTACGCGCTGTGCTGTTTGGAGATTGATTACAGTGGATGCGTTATTTGTGCTTCAAGCAATTTCTCAGGTCTTGCTGATGAGGACTGGGTGGGCGTGACAGCGATTGCTTGGTGCACAGGTCCAGCTTTATTTTGCTCCAGAGTCTTGTCTTAACAGATTTCATATTGTAAAATGATGGCTGCAGTGCATTTTTGGTCTTATTCTGCTCTGCTGGATGAATCTGATGGGTTGTTTCAAGGTTGGTCTTACCTTACACGAGTATAAATGGCATAGAATTTGCAGTAGCATTGTATGTACCGTTGTAAACGTTACTGCAGCTCTGTACCAGGTAATGCCAATGCATGTTCTTGGTCATTTTCTGGAAGTTTAGTACGGTACTAAGTCAAATTTTGCTGTTCCAATGTAAATTCATGTTAAAATAACACCGTGCTCTTTGTACCAAAGATAACTTGTCTTTTTTTTTTTTTTTGTGGGTAAGGTAGTTCAGAGTATGAAAAAAACCAAACTGTAATGAATTCCTAAACAAAATAATTGCTGCACTTCAACATATCCACTTCTACTAACATATCTTACTATGCAGGTAAAGCTATGTAGAATATCATTTAGTCACAGGAGGTGTCCACTGTGTTGACAGGTACTGGACCTGAAAATGACATCTGGAGAAAAATGTATTCAATCAAGAAATCGATATTGTTGTAATAGTTAAAAGAATAGATATTTTCAAATCAAGTAGCCATTATTACAGAACTTGGGAAGTAGACAGCATATACAAGAAATCTGTGTTCACATTATGGGAAAAATAAGGTGAGGAACAGAGACAGTGAGTGTTCCTCCAGCTTGGGGTCAAAGGAGCTGGTTGGTTTTTGTTGAAGATGCTTGATGTATTCGTTCACATGAGTGGTTATATATAGAGAAAAGGGTGTGGACAGTGGAGTGGCTAGAACATGTAGATACAGGTCTATTTTGAGGAGAACGCGGTAGGAAGAATGCCATGGGGAAGAAAAGAAGAGGGATTTCACCTGCATAAATTTGTCAAAGGGCTCCTTTTCTCAAGTGGTGGTTAAGAAGTGGTATTTGGAAGCCGTTGATTTGCACTGTTCTATCCCCAAAATCCTTAACCCATGCACTCTGAGGATTACTGAGGAATGAGTGCCAGACAACATTCTCTATGAAACTTTGACCTCCTCATGTTTGAGAGCATTAGCTGCAAATTAAAGGTTTCATGGGATAACCTTAGGTTTCTTATGCACGCTGCCTCCTGTACAGGCCCCTTAACACTGGCTATTTAATTTGAAAGACTGATGACCCGGAGTACTATTCTGTACTAATCCCTCTTACAAAACAAGATTCCATTATTTTTATTTATTTATTTTTAATAAAATACTGAATCGATCCTGTTACTAGATAAAATTTTATGTAATTTCTTGTTCTAAATAAGTTGCAATAATGCTTAATAATGACAATGCCTTAGAAATGTCCTAATTTGGGTGCCAGGAAAACATGGATATTATCTTCAAGCCAGGCTTGTATTTCCCTCACTCTTTAGCTGGCTTTTGTAGTCCTGTTAGGTTTTTCCAACATCCTGTTGTCCTGGTGTTTTAAAAATGTTTCCCTTGCTATTTTGAATTTTTTTTTTTTTAAATACCCTGTCTCTATAGAGGCTGTTAAAGCTCAGTGCCTCACAGCCGAACTTGTTGGCTCACAGCTTCTGTTTAGCTTACTTCACAAAACTGGATTCCTGTAAAACAGGAGGGACAGCCCTGATGGGTGCTGCTGGAGTGACTGGTTCATGGGCTGCCTTTTGGTTCACATCAGATGGGCAAGGGGAAGAGGTGGGGGGCAGCCCCAGTTGAGGGATACAGCTGCTCTTGCTGCACAGAGGAGGACGGGTCCTTATCCAAGGTGCAGCCACAGGCCACTGCTGGGCACGTCTTGTTGCCATCCCCTTGAAGCCAATGCTGGGTGGCTTGAATTGGGCTGCTCTCAGCCGTCCTTCTCCCCCACCCTGCAGAAGAGGTACAGTTTTGTCTGTTAATATGACCATGATGTACCAGCTTGTCTTTGTGGAGTGCCTTTCAATTTTAAAAGAATGGTTTAGGGGAATATTCTGTATTGTGGTTAATCTTTAAACGAGTGCCAAGCTTTG
Organism: Chloroceryle aenea; assembly: GCA_013399075.1. Taxonomy (NCBI): domain Eukaryota; kingdom Metazoa; phylum Chordata; class Aves; order Coraciiformes; family Cerylidae; genus Chloroceryle; species Chloroceryle aenea. The sequence continues at coordinate 33,436 of VWZY01002946.1, forward strand.
CCAAGTCAACAACACCCGGTAGGTCTAAAATGGACTCCTGTATGGTAACTGTGTAGGCAAACAGAATGTGGAGCGTGTGGCCGTGTTAGAAGCCTGAAATCTAGATACATATTCTGACACGTACTTCTGTTTTTGTAGATGGAAATATGGATGGCTTATTATCTTCTTTCTCTCCAGTATGTTGAAATAAAAATGCAATCTATCAGGGTTTTTTTATGTCTAACCACTTCCGTCAAGTGTGTAAATGACATTGAGATGTCAGATTTGCATCTGCTTGGTTTTGTAAGAAGAATATTGTGAATGGAGTCTGCAAGGATAGTCTTCTGACATGGTAATAGCTGCCATGGCTTCTCTTGAGGCTTGGTTTTATCTTTTTGTATCCTAAGAACCCCATAATTATTCATTCCGGTTACTCCATGAATATGAACTTCAGTGGACTCTGGTTTTGCTTGGTTTGGTTTGGGTTTTTTTTTTTGTGTGTGTTTTGTTTTGCCTAAATGTCTTGAATTTTTTAAAAGTTCATAAAACTGGAAAAAACAATGGACAAACAACCTAAGAAGGATACTTGGAAATGAGGGTGGATGCCAGTGACAAAAGCTGACAAATCGGTGGCTAGTATAGCACAGAATGCTTCCTTCTAGAACTGGTTCTCAGTTTCCAAAGAACTACCTGAGTAGAACAACGTGAAAATGTGGAAACCAGTTACGAGTATCTCAGCATTGCTGCCTTAGTCTATTAGTGGGAACCACTGCATTCCTGCTAGATGAAACCACAAGGTGCTTTGAGAGTTCAAAACTGAGGAATTAGCATTCCTCAATGATAAGTGTTGTAGCCAAGGTGCCAAAACTCAACGACATGAGAGGCTGATAGCCTTATTCACTGCTGTATGGGCTAAAACTAGTCTTCTGGATGTACAGTTCAGATGTTTGGCATTTTCTCTTCTTGTTTAAATAAAAAACAATAGTCATGTTACAATAATGAGACTGAAGTTTGGTGCTATTCTACAACAAAATCAAGACCCAGTGGAAAGCCTGAGGCTGGTGTAGGTACATGTTAAAAACATTTGTTTCTCCTGAATGCTTTTATTCAACTCTGATGTAGTATCCAAGAACTCATTTTCCATCAGAGTCTACTGGTTGTTTTAGTTTTAGCACTTTATGAATTAGTAAGATTAAATTATTAGGATTTAAAAAAAATCTTAGGAAGTAGTAGTTAATGCAAACTCTAGGCCATTTATTATGAATCCTTGCCTGTTCTTTATCACATAAATGATGGGGGCACTTACAAGTGTGATACTGATTCTTATTTCACTTAATGAATAGGGACTTGGGTGGAAAGAGCATTTCTCACCTGGTTCTCACAGAATAAAGTGTATCCAGGTTTTCTTCACTGAAGGGAAAATACTTATCTCCAAGGAAAAATTAGGAGGTAGAGGGAGGATAAACCTTCTTGTTGATCATCTGTTTAGGTATGGAATCGCTGGAGGTTAAGGCCAGTTCAGGACACTTTAGTGTCACAGGCACTGCAGTGAAATGTCTGCATGTAAACCTTGTGGAACTTTTCTTGTTTTCAGTTGCTTTTGCCCTCTACACACAGACCATCATTACAGAACATGTAACCCAATCCGTGGACACCTATGCTTCCAGGAGATTCTAGATGGTGGCTCTACAGAGAGGAGATGGAAAAGCCAAACCCAGTTCTTCATATATGCAGAGCTTTCTAGCACTTGAACAATCCAGGGATTTCAGGCAGATTAGAAGAGGAGCGCAGTGTCAAAAATTGGTTGGGTCATAGTGAATTTAAGATACAATGAGTTCAGTCAAAGGTATGCACCTGAATCTAGTGTTACAACCCTGTTAAACTGGCGCACTCGGCTGTGGGAAAAGGTTTTGGTGCTTTTGTAGTTCTAACAATTGAGCTATTTTTTCACAGCCAACCTGCCGTACTCTATGGCAAGAAACACCTCGGGACCCTCTGTGGTGTCGATGGAACAAGACAAGGCATTTCCTGATTGCCAGTCTTCTCTGTATTCTTCATTCCTACTGGACTGTGGTGTTACTGGCTACTTGAAGTTGGAGGGAAAAGAGTAGCAGGGGAGTTCAGTCAGCTGTTTACACAGTTCAAGTACAAAAAGTCCAATTAGCGCAGTTCTAGCAGCAAGTCCCGAGTGCTCAGTCATGTGAGTACCAGGAACTTTCCCAGCTAGAGTTGCCAGAACAGAATAGCTGTCTTTTACTGTTAGGGTGTCTGCTGCCTTTAAAGCGATGATGGTGAGAATTTGAGACAGACAGATAAAAAGTAACGCTCTTTATTTCACACTCCCGATTTCAGTGGATTTGTCTGTCACAAGGGTGTTCTGACACACTCCTTTCGCCCTCCGTCCTGGAAAGCCCAGCCACAGCTGTTCTTTGGGTCAGTGGTGTTGTTTCATCACTCGGGTTTTGTGAGAAGTGTATCGAAAGAGGCTGTGCTCCTGTGCTTCCCTGGTCATTCCGGTACCTTAATCTCTACAGTGGCAGTGTTCTTTGTTTTCCCTTCCTGGTAGGTGAGGAAGAGTATAATAATATAAATGTGCATTCAAACTTCTGTGACTTCTAAATGCATTTATCCACCTCTGTGAAATATCTATGTGTACTGTGCATAAGTAGTGCATATTTGCATGAAAATATTAGCTTGATAGACACCAAGTAAAAAATTCAGATGCATAAAAATTGGTAAGCAAAACAATACGGAGTTATCACTGGGTAGTTCCATGTAGGAGTAATTGTTTTGGATATAACATGAAGTTATACATATGAACAGGGAAGATAACCGTGATTCTCAGGAAGAGAACCTGAAAAAGTCCAGTATCTTTGCTTAGAGAGGTGGATAGCAGAATGGGGTGCAGATAACCACAGAAGTAGGTGCTGGTGCTTACTCTCCATGACAGAATGCTAGACTAGGTAGTGGCCAGATAACGTATCACTGACTAGTCCTGTTTGTGTTAATGATGTTTGTAAACTGGGAGCCCTAACACACTGTTACATTTGTAAGACTGTAGAGCAAAGGGTAATTCTTTTGAGTCCTTAAATCAAACAAGTTAAGTTTAGACTAGACACTAGGAAAAAATTCTTCATGGAAAGAGTAGTGGGATATTGGAACAGGCTGCCCGGGGAGGTGACTGAGTCGCCATTCCTGGATGTATTCAAGAATCACTTAGATGTGGTGTTGGGGGATATGGTCTAGGGGAGAGCTTGTAGAGAAGGGTGAAGGGTTGGACACAATGATCCAATGGGTCTTTTCCAACCTAGATGATTCTGTGTGATTCTGTGTGACAGTTCTGTGCATGCCACCATGTCATGGAATGCACTGTAAGGGCCCCCTGCTCTCCCCCAAGTCCCAGTCACTTGATATTTCCTATAGGAAGCCGCCTTACAGAGGTAGTTACGCAGTTGTTTCAGAGTTTTCTTGATTGTAAGCTGCAATAAAACAGGTGTTTGGACAAAGTATTGCCAGCAAGGAAGTAATGCATTGTCTTTTTAGGTCAGTGTTAGAAGCTACCCGAACATTAGCTGACCAGATAAACTGGGCACAGATCTATTGTGTAGTTCAAAATCAGAAGAAGTAGAATGTTTAGCACCTTACTTTTTAATATATGAAATGGAATACAAAAAGGGCTTTTGAGCATCTGAAATACTACAAATAATCTTTATATTTCATCTTGATATTCTGATTATTATTGCAGCTATCCCTAGAAATGGAGCTTTTACTTGATAAAGCCAAATAGTGATTTCTGGAAAAAGCATCATAGAGAAGTTGCACACTTGTAATTTATTTTCTGTGCTTCTCTAACACTTACGTACTGATTTTCAAACCCCTGTTAGCACAGGATTTCTAATGCGTGTTCCTGTTAGCTATTTCAGAGCTATCCTAAGAAAGAATTTTTGCTATGTATTAAAAAAATACTGTATTGAGTATCAGTACACAAAGATTGAGCAATACATTATGATTTTAAATATAGCCATAGTTAGACTGTTCAGTGTCCTCCTGAACCTAAGTATTAGCACAAGTATTAGTATCAAACCCTATCAGAATTGCTTCTGTAGAAGATGCTGTGGTAGTACTAGAATCTAGTGCAGATGAACCAAGTATCAAGTCTCATAACCAGAATATGAAAAAAATAGTTACATGGGGAATGAAAGACTTTTTACAGACCAACAGGGTTCATGGTTTTAATCTAGTTGATATGAACCGTCATGCACAAAAATGTAATCCTTAAAAACTGATATTCATCCCAAATCAGTATAAAATACTGCAGTATTTTTTATTTTCCCCTTGGAGCAGAAAGGTTTGTAAAAAACTGTTTCTGAAATGATGAAACATTTTGTTCAGTTTGGCAGAATCTGGTGGCATTTCCTCTCTTGGGCACTTTCCAAAGTGCCCGAGCACTTTGTGAAACAAAGGAAGTTTCACAGAAACGTAAGGAGAAATTTTTTCACAGTGAGGGTGACGGACACTGGACCAGGCTGCCCAGGGGGGTTGTGGAGTCTCCCTCTCTGGAGATGTTCAGGACGCACCTGGATGCGTTCCTGTGCGACCCAGTGTGGGTGATCCTGCTCTGGCAGGGGGGTTGGACTGGATGATCTTTCGAGCCCTTAACATTCTATGATTCGATGATTTACCAAACTGTCGGAGAATGGCATTTGTCTCCAGGGAATGGCATGGTACCATTGTCACCCTGCTGTCTGAAGCATGAGTGTCCACCTTCTCGAGCTGGATGAATCATGCAGCTTTTCTGTTGGCAAAAGTTAGTTATATGATGGGGTCCTTTCCTTGTCACCTGACTGACATTTGCCATGCTGCAAAGACTGGCTGGTACTAGCAGACTGCTGTTTAGGATGAGCGTTCCTGATTGAAAGTGCTTATATCTGTGTAAGAAGCTATCTCCAGTAATCGGTGTTTGGCTTTTGAGGGTAGTGGTGTCAGTTTTTCCTGTCCTAACCCAACACAGAAGTGGAAATAAGAGAAGGGGAAGGGGTTCTCAATGCAAAAGTGGTGGATGCTAAACATACCAGTTTGAAGTTGATAGCCTCATACAGAATAACAAATAATACAGACAGGTTTACCTTTTGTGTATTTATTTATTTAAACCAGACTCCTGGTGTTGATTGTTGTTGATTGAAATGTTTGGTTTAATTAGACCTGGGTCACTTCCAACATTGACTCCCTGCAGTGCTGTGTTGCCTCGTGGGTACCCCGTTCACTTTGTGGTACAAAGTGGACAGATTGTATTTCCTTCCTAACATTCTTCAGTTTTCAGGAGTATATTCTGAGGTTTATCCAGATGTGAGGATCATGAAGGATTGTAATTTGACCTGATTCGTGTGCCCTTCCTCCCTCCATGGAATGCATAGCCACAGAACTATAATGCCCTCTGTCATTGAAGTTTTCTTTAGCATAATCATGAAGATCATGAAATGTGTCAGTGAAAGAGTATTTGCAATGTTTATTTCTAACTGAAAATAACACAGTTACATGTAAAAAGGAAGAAAATAAGATGTTGAATTGCAACTTAATTTGCATGTATCATTTAGTGATTAGTTTATCTTGTCAGATGAAGTCAAAACAGAAACTTTTTTAAAAATGTCCCGAATCTATTTTAAAAGGCCATTGTGTGTTACCAAATATTAGAATGGCAGGGGATTCCCATCTCCCTTTCCATTTTTGCTGGTCTTGACTCAGTTATGTCAAACTTAGGACCTGGGTCTGCTTTTAAGTGGCTTTCAGTAAGTCTCCTTATGTGGGTAAAGACTGTTAAACCAGGCATTTGTGGAATCGTGATGGGATGTATTTGTTATTTTATTACTATTTTCGCTGCTGTGGATGCTGATGCAATAAACAAAAGTGAGTTGTTACAGTACTAATTGAATCTGGCCTGGAATTAGGAAGGGGAAAGCTAGAAAAGGTATATAGCATAATGCAGGAATGTACCGTGTGCCTCAGAGTTAACAAGAGTAATATATTAAGGTTATTTGTGGATAGAAGCCTCTTTGCAGTTGGTATGTGAAACACAAGCCAGTCTTGCTGTTGATTTACTAAAAGAAGTTTTTTTTGTGGTATCTTTTTTCCCTAGAGACTTCTATGTAAAGTGCTTAAATTAATAAAAGTGACATAATTACAGTGAAGTTCTGCAAAACTTTGAATATTTGGCACGTAACCTGGCCTCTAAGGCTTCTACAGCACTTGAGACATATGAAGTGAATGTCATTAATTATATTGACACTTCTGTTTGAGTAAAAAAATCTCAGATGTCTAAAACTTTGTAGCAGTAGTAGACTGTGTTGGAAGGTCTGTGAGCAGGCTTGTCGCTAGAGCAGGGAGCATCACTGGGAGCCTTCAGTGTCTGTGGCTCGCTGTAAGGAACTGCACCCGCTCCTGCGGGTGCCACGCTTCCTGCTCAGCGAGGTTTTGGTCTTACATGTCTTGTGTATTTTTTGGCATGCTGCTGCTTTTCTACATCCAGTCCTCCGTGGTTCTGTGGCCTTTGTGACATGGTGCTGCAGAACCCGTGGGTGCTGCAGAACCCGTGGGTGCTGCTTGGGCTGCTGGGACACCTAGCCAGCACCTGCGAGAGCTGCTCTTACCCTCTGCGCACTGACCTTGCGGGCTCTGCCGCACTTAGAAGGAGAACAGTTAGATGTTGAATTTTACTTCATAAAATAAACCTTCATTTCAGATTTGTGATGAACTCTGCTGGGCTGGACTCTTCTGAGAGACTCTAATGTGCTTCCCTTCAGCAGCTGTAAGATCTTCAGTTTAGAGCACTCATCTTGACTCGAGTTCTTGGCCTGGCTTGGCAACGTTACGATACAGTACGATTAACTACCCTGGTTAGCAGGTTAACTACCTACTGTAAGGGAACACCAAATAGTGGGGGACTCTTCCTCGGCTGGCTGCGAAATAGTCGTTACAAACTTGGTCACTGAAGAAGGCTGCAAGTGTTTATTTTCACCCCTGCATTTTCCACCTCTTTTTCACCGTATTACAAATAATCCTTGAAGTAATGAAGCAGTATGTGGGAGTGCAGCGGTTAAACTGGAAGTTGGAGGTGATGAAGTCTACTATTTGGATTTTTGCAAGACCTACTTGATGAGATAGTATTACATCCATGATAATATCCCACGAGGGAAGTTACTTGTTAATACTTGTTTAAGAAAAAGAATGTTTTTTTTTTCTTTGTTTGTATACATTACAGCAAAGGTGTTGAACAAAGAATTGGTAGGCAGTTTAGTTTAAGGAAATTTTACCTTGTTGAATGTGAAAATGATTTGACAGTTTCCTTTAGTAAACATTTAGCTAACTTTAGTGTTCTTATTTTTATTAAACTTTTTTTTTCCCCCTCCAGAGAAGACAACATTTTCCTAGAGTAAAGCTGCACATACTTCCCTTCTTTGTTCCTTTGTACTGAGAGATAGCTTTTTATTCTCATTGGATTCAGTAGCATTGGTGATTGTTATTCACTATGGAAAATTCTGTGGAAATAACTGGAGTTTAGAGCAAAGCATTGAGAGGAACTGACACAAATCACTACACCTGGAAAATAAAATGTCAGTCCAGCCCCAAGCCCCCCGTTTTCCTTCCTTTCTCTCTTACAAATTAGTTAAAAAAAATTGTCATGAAAGATCATCATAAGTAGTTACTGGTAAAACACACTAAAATAGAACAAGTGTCTAATTTATACTTCAGTTTAAAAAGAATATGACTCTGCTGTAACTGGTATGGACTTTTTTAGTCACAGAATGCATTAGGTCTACAGTGTAATTATTGCTGATCCTGACTAATGACTGTTTCGAGGATTATCTCTTTTGGAGTTAGCCATCTGCCATGGTTAGAGTAATTAACTAAACATAATTAAGGGTTGACTTAGTTTGAAAGCAAAAGTATGTATGTCTTTGGGAAAAGAATATGATTTCTTCAGTTTGAAATCATTCAGAAATACCAATATTCCAGTTTCTATTAATTATTTTAAACAAGCAGCTGAATTAAAAGCTGAAATGCAGCCACTCCAGAACCACCCCCTAACTTCCCGCAAACTGAAACAAAAAGAGAGGGGAGGAGAAGGAAGAAGGGGAGCCTTAAAAGGGCAGTTTATTACTGTTCTCCCAGTTCTTACTTGATGTTGTATTACCCGTTCAAACAGATGGCTTACCTTGGTTAAAAGCTTGCACATATAGCTAAATACACATTTCTGTATTAAAAAACCCATTGATTTACCAAAGATATCTTCCCATTTATGGAACAAATATGCTTATAGGTGGTTCATAACTGTGCTTATTTATAAAACCCATTAGATGGTAAAGATTTGCTTAAATGCTGTATCATTCATTGCACACAACACAACAACAATTTTATTTTTAGAAATTGGAGAGTTCTGGATCTCTTTGTCAGGAAACATAAGTAAAATACAAAGTTTCAGCTGCTGAGTTTTGAATGCAGTGCATTAGAGCTTGGACATACCCTCCCTTTTGCAAGTGATTACTGTAGTAATGCCATTATGATGTGTTTCTAATTTCCCTTATGCCATCCATCTATACAGTAACGTCACTGTGGCCGTATTTAAAAACAACAAATGCCAAAATACAACAAAACTGTAGGTTTTTTTACAAGGACTGCCTCTTGGCCTCATCCGACTTCATTCACAGTGTCTAAAAAATGTACGTTGTTCTGTTTGTGTCTGTTGAGTTCTCTCTATGTACTAAAGATTGTACATTATTTGTAGTGTGAAATAATGCATCTGTTTGCAGATGCTACAGGTTTTAATTGGTAGACACAGACTTAAACCATCATCTCTTTCATAAGAGATTTCTATTTTATCCTTAGGAATATTTTCAAAATGTAATGGACATTTAAAGTCTGATATGTATACATATTTTTCAGTGGCCTGCTTCCAGTGAGTAGCAGTTCAGTTGAATTGTATTCACAGATATTCTTGAGCTTTGGATGAAAAATGTTTCGTTGGAGAAGATTATGTATTTAGGAGTCCTGAGTTAAAAATGTAAAAAGTTTAATAATATTTCGCCTCTGAAGGAAATGATTTTTATGATTTTAATTATTGATTTGAAGAAGAAGTTCATAGTCCTCAGGTTCAGTACAGCAGTAAATACTTTTTTGTACTATATCAGTGTAAGTAGTTTTCTTTTTGATTGCAGAAAGTAGTTAATTTTCTTCTGCATGCAGAAGAAGTGTATGTGGTAATTTGGTCTGTAAAGAACAAACGCGATGAAGTCTTTTGGTGCTGTTCTCCATGGCGGTTGTTGGCAGTTTGTGTGGAGCACAGGCGGATACAGATGACACACTCCAGTTCCCCTGTTAGCAGAATTTTCACTCTGGAGCAAGTGGAGTCTTCGGCCAGCTAACGAAGGCTGGAGACTTTAGCTGGTACACAGAAATTGCCACATACAACAATTCTTAGCATTAGGGAATGAATGATTTCCTTAAAATGGGCATAGTGTACCCGCCAGGTATTTTCTGCGTTTCTCTGTGTTTGTTTTTGTATTTCCTTTGGCTCTTTAGGATTAATTATCACTGACTGAGAGGAGCCAAGGATAGGGCATCTTTCTGGAGAAGCAGGTCACATCTTTTATGCTGGCTTTCCAAATGAGCATAACTGTGGATCAGAAATGCTGCTGAACACATGGGCTTTCTAAACTGATTGAAATCGAGTGTGGAAGTGTGTCACTCTTGCGTACTTGGTTTTCTGTTTTTACAAAGACCGGGAGTGAGACTTCACAGCAGTAGTCGTGTGACCTGTGCTTAGTCCTTGGCCTCCTGGTGTCCCCATGATAGGTCTGGGACAGGGTGTTTCCCCCGCAGCTGAAGGAGACTCCAGGACAGGAACTGGTTTCTTAGGAGTTTCCCTCTTAGGAGTTAACCGGGCTTAGTATTGTTGCTTTGGTAATAGTGGAGTGACTCTGAAAAGATTCTTCCCTCCCTTCTTTATGCTCTGATCCTCACTCACCGTCATCTGCCGTTCTGGCAGGTCCAGTCAGATAGTCTTTTGACTCATCATTTGTTTGGCTGTAATTCCTGAGTATCTGAGAAACTATTCACAACAAGTAGTATTTTTAATAATTTTACTGTGTGCTTTTCTTAAAATAACCATGTATGTTCAGTGAAATGTCTGGTAACTTTTGATTTAGGCAATTCATGGCATAAATAAAAACACCTTATTGTATATGAAGAGCTCACCAGAAAGAGAACCAAAGCTGTCAATTTATAGGAGTCCTTATATTGATACAGCTCATGTAATTTAGTTGCTGGGCATTTCCCTGAACTAAGAGACAATATGGACTTTTTCAACAATCCCAGGGCCCTCAGCTGCTCCTCACCACACTCCTGCTCCAGCCCATTCCCCAGCTCCGTTGCCCTTCTCTGGCCACGCTTCAGCCCCTCCAGGTCCTGCTGGGAGTGAGGGGCTCAATACTGCACTCAGGATTTGAGGGGCAGCCTGTCCAGTGCCCAGTGCAGGGGGATGATCCCTGCCCTGCTTCTGCTGGCCACACCAGTGTTGACACAAGCCAGGATTGTGGTGGCCTTATTGGCCACCTGTGCCCTCTGGCTCATCTCCAGCCAACTGTTGACGAAACACCCCCTCTCCCCAGGTCCTTTTCCACTGAGCAGCTTTCCAACCGCTCTTCCCCAAGCCTGTAGTGTTTCAGGGAGTGGTTGTGACCCAAGTGCAGGACCTGGCACTTGGCCTTGTGTCCTGGTTTGAGTGAGAACAGAAGCAGATGCTGTCTGTGAAAACAGGCTGCTAACTCCAGAAAGTGCAGTTAGTTAGAAGAACTGAGCTGAAAAGTAAAATCGTGGAACAGAATTAGTTCTCACTCAAACCAGGACACGCTGTTGAACCTCATCTCACTGGCCATTTTTGGCATGTGTTGCAGGTGTTTGAAGCTGGGGTCTGTGAGGGAGCAGCAAGAGCAGGGATGCTTTGCAACATGGGACATGCTGGCAGTTGAGAGTGACGAAGGCAGTGCTTTTCCTCACCCTGTCACAGTCCTGCAGGATCTGAACACTGCTGGTCACAGGATCCAGACTAAATAAAGGAATCTATGAGGCCTGGAGTCTGTCCAGGAGTCTGATCAGGAATAGCAGAAGACAGGAGCTGATGCAGGTCTGTAGGGAAGCTATAATCTGAGACATGGGCTCTAGCCAGGAGGGGAGGGTGTGGAGAAGGCTCCAGAGCTATGACCTGTCTCAGGTGAGGGCAGAAGGTGCCAGCCCAAGCCGAAATGGAGCTCCCGAGCACAGGGTGTGGGTGGTGGTCCCAGGTGAGGCTGTTGGCATTCTCATTGGAATGTGATGTAGCTCTCAACTGCACTAGATAATGCCCATACTGCTGCAGTTGTGCTGGATTCCCCCGATGACCGAATGCTGTTCATGCCATGTAGCTCTCATGTGAAGGTCTCATAGGAACTACTCAAGAATTGAGTGTGGATCCTGCGACCCGGTCAGCAGAGACGCTCCTGTATTCCCCCTGTGATCTCATTTCCTGCCACAGGAGACAGACGTTTATCTCGTCTCTTACAGATATGGAGTCTGGGGAGCGGTTAACGTCATCGTCGGCCTCCTCTGCTGCAGCTGTTTCGACTCCAGCATCTTCTACACCCTCTGCAGCTTCAGCAGCGTCGAAAGGTGGCCTTCCCACTGGAGCCACGTCACTGAGTTCCGTAATCAACACATGCGGTAAAAACGGCTCCATTCTATTTTGCAGTGTGAATTTAGTGTTTTGCCACACGGGTAGTTATTACTACAAGTGAAATACAGTTAAGACTGCGCAGATGCTTTCAAGAAAAATGTTTGGGGTTTTTTTGCTAAGCAACATTCATGCCATGTGTATGTTTTGTGTAGTACTTGTTTATTGAAGGAATTAAATTAATTTAAAATTGCCTATTTCAAATGTGAAGGAAATGTTCAATTTGCAAAGCTGCCTTAGAAAGGAAGATCAAATTAAAGATTGATCTGGCAAACTCTGTGCCACTTTGAGATGAAGATCCAATCAAAGTATTGAATGCGCATCATGTTCTCAACATTCAAGCCCAACTCCTACTGTATTTTTCTGTCTGGGGGAATAACTTCTAATGGAATTGGAGATTGAAAAGGTGAATTTCAGAATGCTGGAGTCTTAGATAGTCTTGCCTAGAGTGCAATATCTTGGCTTGAATTGAAAACCTATATGGAAGATTTCTCCGTGCCGTAATCTCAGTTTTGTGAATGGAGCGGAACGGTGCGTATGTCATCAGCAGAACAAGAAAAGCTAAATAACTCTCCCCTGCTTCTTAGTTCTTCACTTTGAGAACAGATCATATGTGTTCTTTTTGTTAGCCTGAGTACTGCTTATTCTTCTGTGATATACACTAGGTAGGAAGCTTTTCACCTGGAATTCATGGGAGTCCAGTACTTCGAGAGCAAACGTGGTTCTTGCAGTAGTGAGCAGACTTGCCTTCTCCAAACTGAGAACCTCTGCTGCCCTGATACTCTAGAACCAGTAGATTCCAAGTGCCCTACTACAGCCTACATTGGTTCATTTGCAGCTTACTTGGGATGAAATGAAGAAACCAGAAAGTCTGCATACCTAGAATGACATCTCAACTATTTATTTTAATTACTCTAAAATCAGCCAGAGAAGTTCTTAATTAAAAAAGACCCAGGACAAATAACAATGTGTTTTGGTTTTCAGTACCCCACCACAAATTCGACTCCAAAAGACTTTTGTGTCTTAAGTTCATTAGCCCAAGTAGTTTGAAACGCTTCTCTGTGGTGGTTCCCAGAATGTAGCAGGAGTCCACTTACATACGGCTGTAAATACGCGCTCCCAAGCTATGTGACTCATTTACCTCTCCTTGCTGCTGTTGATTTGTAGATATCACACATGTAATTTTGTGTGTATATATAGGACATGTATTTGGTCTATCAAAATACAATAAGACTAAAGCAGATGAACAATGTAATAAAGATACTACACTGTCAGGTTTTTTTGCCATCAGAAGATCCAGGTAATCCTTTCCTTAAGTAGTTTGAAAAATTTTAGTCTCAACTTCTATTTAAAAAAAAAATAAAAAATTCTGTTTGATAACTAGTAATTACAAAGACTGATAGTAATTTCCAGTGTTCACTGGTTGTTTCCTTTCAGTTTTTGTAGTGGTCAGATCCTGTGCCTGTCTGCCTCTGGTCTTTAAGAACATACATGATTTTCTCAAGGACGCTTTGTATTCCTAAAAACAGGGGGGAGTGTAGTTTCCTATCAGCACTGTCCCATCAGTTTTATTTATGAGTATATCCATTTCTTTGCTGACACAGTACACGATGGTTACTGTTGCATCCACTCTGAAAGGATATACGCTGTCCTGGAGAACTCCAGAGAACCCTTCCTGCTGTCAGACAGCCAGAGACCTTTTCCCATAAATGACCTATAGCTGGAACAGCAATTCCAGCGAGTCCAAGCCTTCTTCAGTTTTCAGGGTGTTCTGTAGTCAAGTTAGACTAGTATCCTAGTCTGTTCCTAAACTGAGATGTTACCTATTTTTGCTGTATGGAATAAAAAAAAAGTCTATAAATCTCAATCTGATAATCATCTTTGCTTTTAACAATGCATTTCTTTGGCATCTAATAAAACAATTGCTTAAGAATGAACAGTCATTCTTACTAAGAGAAGGTAAAAGCAACATCTTCATCTATAAGTGAAAGAGGGTTCTTTTTATTCCAGTTCATCTGTTTATTTTCCTTGCAGCAATCAATAGCCTATTAAGTAGTCTCTGCAATAAGCTTGATTGCATACCCTGCCAGGTCCCCACAGTGCATGGCCAGCTAGGACTGGGAGTCTCTGTGTTTTGCCAGGGAGGTTACAGTACAAATAAACTATTATTTCATATTCCTAGATCAGATAGACAAAGCACCCGTGTGAGACCAGTATGGAATATATAACACACTGTTAGTTTAATTGGCTAACACAGCACTAATTCCTGAATGTGTGAAGCATTCCAGTCGAGTACATAGATACTTTACCTGCTTTACTCTTATTCACCCTTTGCTGAAAATAAGATGACACATTGGAAAAGAAAATTAACTCTGGAAAAGTGTTTAAATTCACCCTCTTGAGAATGTTAGCAACTTTGGGACAACAGAATCTACAGCCTTTTCTCATGATGAGTAAATGATGTCATAATTCATTGGTTTGTCATTATGAGGATCAATAATACCAGTGTGTGAAATGGTTCTAAGCTGAACAATTGAGTCTCACTGTTTTGGTATTATCAGCCTGGAAGGGTGCATAATAGTTTGTTTTTTTAAAAAAAGGAAGTTCATTAGCTTTTTATAAAATGAAATTAAAAAAAAGAAATTTTAAAATATTTTTTTCCAAACCAGAAGCTGCTTCTATCAAAGCAAAAATCTTCAGTATTTTTGGAGTCCACTATTTCTCCTTAAATGAGACTCAGAAGAATTTTTAAATTCTGGACATAAATGAAGAAAGTCACGGGATTGTTTTAATTGGAAAAGTCTTTAAATTTAAACTTTTTTTTTTTTAACAACAGCTGTTTTTTTGTGTGTCCCCATCTTTATATAAATACGACATTGTGGGTCCTGAAATAAATTTTGAGACAGATCAGATTTGGTGTCTAAAATTTAAAACTGTATAAACAAATTTGTTTTGTGGTGAGTTTGGTTGGTTGGTTGGTTGTTGTTGGTTTGTTGATTTTGTGTTGGTTTTAGTTTTTTTTTGTTTTATTTTGGGTTTGTTTTGTTGGGGTTTTTTTATAGTCCTTGGTTTTGTAAAAACTTTCTTCTGAGGCTTGTCAGTATTTCTTGACTTCTGGGGAGTTTAAGGATTCTGAATGCTAAGTGACAACAGCAAAGTTGAAATGGATGTGCAAAACCAGTGGTTATTTACAGTGTGTGGAATGCACAACAATTTCAAATGTCGAGGGAGAATGTGATGGCAGTAGTGAAAGTGATGCAGATACTTACATGAAGTACAAGGATGTGAGCAACAGTAGAGTGCAGTTGCCAGTTCTAACAGAGCCATAACTGTTCCACATTCTCCATCACACGCTCTCAATTATTGGAAATCAACATTAAGTGGTCAGTACATCTTAATTTTTGTCTTATATATGTGTATTTTAGAAGCAGTCTCTAATTTAATTATTATCAGTAATACTTTAAACATTACAGCAGCTTCATTTAGGCTTCTTCCTTCATATTAATAACTTTATAGACCAGAAACTGGTTTTTTTCTCAGTGTTCGGACTGCACGGTGCAGTGGGTTCCAGGTCCTGGGTAAACTGTGTTTTAGGGGCAAGACTGTGAGAATAACACGCCAGGTACTAAGAGAAAATGAATCTGTCGAGGTTATTGAAGAAACAAAAGTACACATATGGAGGAAAAACAGTTGAAGGGGTGAAAGTACTTTAATAGGCATATCTCAAGTACTGCCATGTTTAAAAACTCTGTCTCATCTCATATGATGAGTGAGCAATTTTGAGTATTGTTTGGACATGGAAGTTTACTTTTATTTGTAAGGAATGAACTTAGTAGAAACAACGTTGAAGGAAAAACAATTTCAGTGCATTGCTTTTTTGGCTGTTAGAGATTAAAGGAAACCATTGTATTCAAGGACATAAATAATTTCATTGAAAACCACGTCAAGCACCCAGCAGTTCTTATATGAAAACGTCTCACTGAGAGCTGTCATGTGATGGACACTTCTTAGAACATGGTGTAGTAGGTCAGAGCTCTGCGTACGTTCCACGTATTCTTACTACTCGGGGTTATGTTTTTTAAACAGCAATGAGTGGGTGATTGTTGCTTACTTATATGCAAACCATTCCCAGCCTTTTCTGTGCTTTTCCAGGATTTTACACTGAGGGATGTTCAGCAGCACTATGAAATCACACACGCGGGTAGTTTGGAATCTTGCATACGCAGAGTTTAAAAGATTTACTGGTGTTGGGAGGCACATAGAAGGCAAACTTCACTGGCACTGTAACGATGAAAGAACAACACAGAAAGGAGGAAAATGCACAGTGATTTCTGCCACCCTCCCTGTTCTCTAGATCTGCTGTGGGATGGAATGCCCTTAGCATTGTTGGAGATACCACGTTATTTTGTATTCCTGCTGGTCAGTGCATTGACGCTTTGTACCTTAAGGTATTATTTAAGTATTTATTGCTTTTTAACTGTTTTGCAAACCTTATATTGCCGTGAAGTTCATTAATATTAACAAAGGCATTCGCAGTTATCGCTCCTTGTTTCTAAGAGACCAGCATTGTTGAAAAGTATGTTGCCCTTTGGAGTAATGCTTTCAATCATTTATCTGTGTAGTGGGTAGCAGAATTTCAAAAGCTGCACTCAAAAATATTTAACCTATTTGAAGTAAGTTGAGAATGTTAAGGAGTGCACTGTAATATGGAATCTTGCTATGCAGAGTGTCTGCGGTAAGTTAGTAACTCCAAGAACAAACACTGAAATAGGAAAATTAAGGAAATATTAGAATTGATTGCTAGGCAGTCTGTTAATGTTTTCATCAAATAAGAAAGAGGAAAAACATAATCATAATGTTTTTATTGTTACAAGACTTTGCTTCTGGTTTTGTTTTTATTTCTTACATGTTTCTAAATGTGTATTTAAAAATCGATGGCTTCTCTTTCCTGGACACATTAAAGAGTGGCTTAGGTAGTGCCTAAGTTTGCTTTTTTAAAGGCTGTAATAATATGTAGTATAGTCTAAAGAGTCACATACTCTTTTTCTGTGCAGTGAGGAAAGTTGATAAACTTCACAAGCTCAAAGGACGTTTTAACCTGATCTATCTTCAAAGTGTTACAAACCATTGCAATATATTGCTGCTCATCAGCATCACCAGGAATCATCACCACTGTGGTCTGTGAGAGAAAAGCCAGTGTTACTATTTTTCTTAAGAAAAAAACCTCAAGAGGTTATGGTGATGATTCCTAAGTGAATTGTGTGTCAGATGGTAACTAACCGTTAGTATTACCAGTTGAGTATAAACATCAGTTGTGGAAGAACGTACGTAAGTGAGGTGGTTGTTTTTTGGTTTGTTTTGTTTTGGTTTGTTTGTTTGTTTGATTTGGTTTGGGTTTTTTAACATATGGTTTTAAAACCTGAAGTTAAAGACATTTGAACTAAGTTCAGCAAGCATAGACCTGAAATACAATGTTTTTAAACTCAGGGTGAAAGTATAAAAAAATACACATCACCTGCGATACTTAGTGTCAGTGAAATAAGTGCAAATCCTCTATGGTTCTGAAGAAGAACAAAAACAAAACAAAAAAAAAGGCCTGAACCAGAAATTTGAACTCAGTAAGAGGATTTTCCCTGCACTGGGTATGTAATACTGCCATTATATTGCATTATATTGCTTTCTGTTTTCTGATAAATAAGAAATCCTAGTGAATGCCCCTGTACTCATAGCACCTAACATGATGAGATACTACGGTCAGGAGATCACTCCAGGATTGTCCATTGTATACACTAACACAATAATAGCATGAAAAAATCTAGAAGGAGAAATAGAATTAGCAAACAAAGTCAAGTAACAGTTTCTGTTGCAGAGTCCCCCAAAAGTGCTGGCAGTTTGCAGAGATCTTTGCTGGTAAAGAGAGTCTCTTGGAAAACAGGGTGTGCTTGGTCCTCCTGGTGCTGTCTTTCTTGGTGTACTGCTTTGTATGAAAACAGCACAAATGAACTTTCTGCTCTTTGATAATGGTCTTATCCTGCTTTTTCTCTCCATTGGGAGCTGTTCTGTTCTTCTGGTTACGTACATTTTGGCTGTCTTGGAGTTTTCTTTCATTCTCCTGTTCAGGCGAACTCAGAAGTTGAAGCTTAGCTCTGAAAATCCTGTGAAATTTCTTTTACCAGTTTTCCAAAGTTTCTGGTCATCCCTTTGGGCTTTGTCTCTTATCTGTGTTGTTATAAATTCTGTCCTTGTCCCAACACACAAACCCATGCCAACTTGCTGTACTGTGCCTGCTCTGTTATGTGCTGCCTTTCCTCACCCTTCCAGGCGTGTAGCAATCTTTCATTTTACTCCTTTTTATTCACTACCTGGTTTCATTTCCCTTTTTGCTTCTTTTCCTTTCTCTATTAGATTCACTCTCCTTATTGTTTAAGTTATGCACAACTCCATCTGTGCTTACATTTTACCTATAACTTTTACAATCTAGTTCCTGTAGCCCTGTTGTTTTTTTTCTCCCTCCAACCTGTCATAGCTTATCAACCTGTCACGTCTGATCAGCCTGTCATGTCTTGTCTTCATATTGCCAGCCAGCCTCCCAGTCTTGCTGAAGTTCAGAGTAGGAGTACCAGTTGAAACTGGAGCAGTCGTACCTGTTGGTTACACAAAGCACCCTGTAGGTGCTGAGAAGGAGAGTGCAATCAGCAGCCATGCAATAGATCGTACACAGGCTGTGCAGCTCACTGCCCACTCTGCAGCTGGAAGCTCGAAATTGTTTCAAGTGCTTTAAAAGAGAGATGCCATGAGCTGGCATGAAGCATGGCAGTGAATGCCCTCGTGATGGTATCACTGAACACTGTTGGAATGGGCCAGGCGAGAGTCTGCAAAAGGAGAAGCCCTCTGTAGAAGGTCTTGTTTTGCAGAGTGTTGATACTAGACTTCGGATGAAATCAATATTGCCAAAGCTCCTTTCTCTTAGTTCCTTCTGAGTGATAGATGGTACAGTGCATGCCCTCTCCATAGCTGAAGCTGTAAATACAAAGGTAACAGCTGTGGAATGTTTGAATGGTGCTTTTCTATTAAAGGACAGATGATATCAGAAAAAAGGGAAGATACTTTTGATACAAATTGGTGATTGCTTCTAGAGCTTTTCAAATAACTTGGTCAGAGCAGGTTTACTGTGAAAGCAGACTAAAGAAATTGGAATAATACAGCAATGTACATAAAATTAAACAGTACAGTGATAAAATGAAGACTTGAAATCATCTTGCAGCTTTGTGCAGCTAATTCCCTGGTAATTTTTTTTTTCTTCTTCAAAGAATGAACATTCCTTCAAGAGGAATACAGAGGTGGCCTGGTGGAGCTTAACTGTTGCTCTGTGAGGCTTTCCTGTAGGATTTCTAGTGGTTCTTTTGCTGGTTTTAATTATTTTTTGTTCAGCTTATTTCTACAGAGAGAATTACAGACAGAATCGATTCTTGTATTCACACTGCTAAGTGGTATGTGTAAAATAGCAGAAGTTCTATACTGAGGGCACAGTTCTTGTCCTCGTTGTATAGAAAACTGTATTTTTATTATAATAAATGGAGCATGCCATTGGGCCAAACAACATATTTTGCTCTTTCTCAGCAGTTCACAGGGTTATTATGTAAAACTTTCTGTTCTGAATGAATGTAACAACTTAATCTATATTTAAGGGTTAAAAAAACAAGTCATAATTGCACTTAAGCCATAAAGACCCTTGGAAAGCTGTCAGCCACAGAAGTCAGAAAAGACTGACTTATGCCTGTTAATTGTGTATATTGTGCCTCCCTGTAGCCTTCTAGTGTTAGGTGTTGCAGAATTAAGTTTTCAGTGTGAGACTGGAAAGCGAACTCACTGATCTGATACTTTAAGCATAGAAAAAAGGGAAACCCCCCCACTGTGTTTTAACAGCTTTTTCTTGTAGGAGTCAGCTGTACGAAAACACGGCTGCTACGGTGTAAATGTCTTCACAGAGCTGTGTGGCCAGCATAGGACCTGGCCGAGGGATAATCAGCTCTTCCACAACTTGAATTATTTTATGTGTGCTTGCTTGTTAGGTGTAGTTTTTATGGAGACCAAACCTATGTCTCCAGAGAAAGGACAAGGGGCAATGGTTTTAAATTAGAAAAGAGAGGATTTAGATTAGATGTAAGGGAAGAAGTTCTTTCCCAGGAGAGTGGTGGACACTGGAACAGGCTGCCCTGGGAGGTGGTTGAGGCCCCATCCCTGGAGACATCCAAGGTGGGGCTGACAGAGCTCTGAGCACCCTGCTCTAGGTGAGGATGTCCCTGCTCTCAGCAGGGGTTGGACTGGATGGCCTCTGGAGGTCCCTTCCAACCCAGACATTTTTATGATTCTAGGTTCTTCTTTAATTACACTTTGTGGTTTGTTTCAGTTGTTGACTAATAAATGGGTTACAAAATGTTGTAGCTCCTGCAACAGCTGTTCTAAAAGAAGACCCCGACACTGGTACGGAATTCCCCAGTGCAAATCTGCACGCTGGTTCTGGGATTCTGTTTAATCACACAAATGTACAAGAGCAGCAGGCTGAGTATTTGCCTCTTACGTGGCTGTTCAGCGTTAGCTGTGTGTTACTGAAAAAAAGGTACTCAGTTTTGGTCGTGCAGAGTTTCAAGAGTTTGAAGGAAAGGATTACGTAAGGATTGCATAAATGTTCTGAATAGGTGCTGCCATGGTTAAAAGCTTTAAAAACTGAAAGTCGTAGGGACTGTATCAACTCATTTTAAGTTCATTTTCCTGGCAAAAATAAATAACCACTTAAGATGCAAGTTTAAAACAGCAGCAAAATGAAAATTAATTAGATTCTGTTTAGAATAAGAAATGTTTATTCCTTACTCAACCACTTGAATTTATTTAACAAGTGGCACAGAGCAGCCCTGGTTCTGGCTGTGAAGCAACCATTTTGATAGGGAAGTTACAGAAAAAAATTAAGAGATGGGGTTTTTCTCCAATCCAGTGTCAGGCTCCAGGATGGAAACCTCTCGGAGTGAGCATAGAGTCAATACAGATGGCTGGAGAGACTTGTACTGAACACGTTGTTTCAAGGGGAACTGCTTCAGATGTGGTTTTGAGGTGGAGACTGAGACTGCAGAGGTGACTTAGAGCTGTTGTGCTTTCTTGTAGTTAAGATTTGGGAACACTGCTGAGGTAGTAATGAGCGTTCCAGAGTGAATATTGATCCTCTTTATAAGACCAGCAGTTTTGTTTTGGGGAGATCGCTCTCACATTGCTTTCTAGTATTTATTTATTTTCAGAATGCATTTCAATAAAACTTACCAGGATGGCTTTAAGGCCTCAAGACTAGAATTGCTGCAGCAGTCATGTAATTTAAGAAGTTCCAAAGTGTTGTGTTTTCTTCTTGCTCCCAGATCTAGTAAACCTGCTCTAGATCACACACAGCAACCTGCTTACAGTAATACTTAACTATATTTTTATGTTTCCTTTGTGGTGCAGAATGGTGGCGAACAGCAGACACGCACTCGCGTCCCGGGGCAGCTTTCTTCCCACCGCTCTTGGGAATTCCACCACTGTTTGCACCTCCAGCACAGAACCATGATTCTGCTTCTTTCCACTCGAGAGCCACGGGAAAAAATAGTCGGGGCAGTACAGAAAAAGGTAATGGCTAAGGGTGTAGAGGGGATAATCAAACTGAACTTCTGTACATGCAGAAAGATAAGGCATTTACCTCTCGTTGTTCTCCCTATTGCTAAACAGTTCTATAAAAAATATTCTACTTGCTGGGGACGTACAAATAAGGGCTTGCAATAATGAAACACTCTTTTTAGTAATAGTTTTAAACTCTCTTTTTCTGAGTGATAGGGAAAGGTTTTCACTTTTTTTCAAGTTTATGGTTTGATTTCTGAGGCTTTATTGTAAGTCTATAGAGAATACCATTCCTCTGAATATAAGCAGCAGGCATCGGGTAGTTGCTGGCTGGGGGTGGGGTGTGGAGGGACGGGTGCCATCCACGTCATGATACCAGAACATTCTCCTTCATTTCAAACCAGTATTTCAGGTAGTGGTATTGCACGCCCTTTTGAAGAGGCAAGATACGTTTGTTTGATGTTTGATTCTGGGTTTGTTCAGCTTAGAGGAGAGGAGGCTGAGGGGTGACCTTGTTGCTGTCTGTGGCTTTCTCACGAGGGGGAGCGGAGAGAGGTGCTGGTCTCGTCTCTCTGGTGCCCAGGGAAGGGATGCAAAGGGATGCCTTAAAGCTGCATCAGGGGAAGTTCATGTTGGGTATCAGGAAAATGCTGCTCACTGAGAGGGTGATCAGGCTTGCTAGGGAAGTGGTCATGGCCCCAAGCTTGTGTTCGGGAAGTAGTTGGACAGTGCTCTCAGATCTATGGTTTAAGATGTCTTGAGTGGTGTGAGGAGCTGCATTTGATCCTTGTGGTCCCTTTCCAAATCAAGATGTTCTGTTCTGTCATGTGCAAACACAGCACTTTTTTTTTAAGTAGCTTTTGAAGATTTTAGGACCCTAATGTGTGTTTCAGAATCAGTCTGATAGTCCTGGGATTGCAGAGCAGCAGGTTTGTGTGGACAGGGCTGTTTTCTTAGAAAAGAAAAGTCTTCTGGACATATAAGTAAGCTTAAATGTGGACATTGTTTCAAATAGCATTCCTGCAACTTCCCCCTACCTTATTTTACCCATTGCAAACTTCATAAAATATCTTGGGCTTCATTCGATACTTCAAAACTGTACACAAATTGTTCTGTAAGGTAATTTACTGGAATTTATGGGTTTGTGCCTTTTTTCTTCAAAATGTTATTTTTCTGCTCCTGACTATACTCGAGGATAGTTTGGCCTTAAAAGAGAACAATTCCAGAAT
>VWZY01002946.1:61694-118705 GCA_013399075.1 Chloroceryle aenea
TCCTGACAGGAGGCTGGAGCCAGGGGGGTCGGGCTCTGCTCCCAAGGGACAAGGGACAGCACAAGAGGAACCGGCCTCCAGCTGCCCCAGGGTTGAGGTTGAGGTTGGAGCTGAGGAACAATTTCTTCCCTCCCACCCTTTTTGGGTTGTCCAGGGCTGTGCCAGGCTGCCCAGGGCAGGGGGGGAGTATGGCCATTGCAATAAATCTGATCTTTTTTACTGATCAGGAGTCCACGATATGTTTGTATGTGTCTGCCTTAACAGTTCTGTAGCTTGCACAAATTCTTTGTAGATTCTCAGTTGATTTATTTTGTTAATAGTGATTTTGGTGACTAGTGGTGGATTTTCATAACTTCTATTCAGTTGGGTTTGAATAGGGATTAGAAGAGAATAGAAGTCTATAGTTTTAGAAACGTTGAGGCTTGAGATACATATATGTATGTATAAAAGTACATTTACCAAGGCAAGTTTCATGATGAGAAGCAAACTTTATTTTAAACTAAGTAATCTTGGTGAAGAGTAATCTGAACTCTGATTCATGGCTAACTCAGTCCTCAGTGAGAACTGAGAAATTTTTTATCACATAGTTTTTATTCCTACATTTATTCTAATAAGGTAGTAATTTACCTGGAATAGTTAAATAAATTCTCCTTCTGAGAACATATATCTTGCCATTGAAGAGGCCTCTGCTGTCAAATTTAGCTTGAGTCTTTGACTGAGGGTACATCATCTATTTAGTGTTTTGATTCCTTTAAAACTTCTGCTGGAAACTTGCAATGTGTGAATATGTGTAAGTTGTCGTAATTTCACATTCAGTTTTAAATCTGAGGAATTTAAGTGTGTACTGCATTTGACTTAATGGTTAAAAATGGATCTAAAATGTACCATCTTCATCCGTTCTGTTGGTTTTGTTTTGTTTTCCATCAAAGATAATGTTTTTTTCTTTTTCCTCGGAAGAGTCTTGAGACTAAAGACAGTGTAAGCTCTGTCTGCGTTTCTGAGCCACTACTGATTAGGTTTTACCTGAAGATCTTTCAAGTACTTCTTTTTCAGAGTAAAAAAGACCACAATACTTCTGAGTAGTACCTTTTATCCCATTTTTAAATAATTTTTTTCTATCTCAAGAGCCTTCTTTTGTTTTTCTGCTAATAATGCAGTCATTAGTGCCTTGTATTTATCATGTGCTTTAAAATGAGCAAATTCCTAAAGCAAATTTTACACTCACAAATGAGATTTTTATATGGTGGAGTGAGTAAAAAGCATTTTTTTTCCTGTTCCAGTGCATAAGAGTAATCACTTTTAAAAAATGTCTTTTTTCAGATGCTTAGTATCTTTATGAAAATTGCTGTCTAATGTAGCAAGTGAAAAAGCTTCCCTGCATGATGTAGATCAGTTTCTTCTTGAGTTCAGTTTGTCTTTTCCTGCTTGATTTACAGTGAAAGTCGTGAGAGAGACTCGCATAACTTGTAGTTGCTCATCTCTTCAGCTGTTGCTAGCACTACTTTTGACCTGCTAAAAATAGCTTAGCAAGTGTCTTAAGATTGCACAGAGCTCACCTGCCTGAATACTTTAAATCAAAATAAAAATCCACATTTTATTTCTCTTTTCCTGTTTCTTCAGGAACAATATAAACAGACATTCCCAGCAGCACAGCTAAAGAAACAGGAATCATCTAAGAACCTGAAGAAGGTTATTGCAGCTTTGTCAAGCCCCAAACCACCATCTAGTTCACCAGCTCATCAAAAACCCCCATCCTTGGAAAACAACCATTCTAATCCATTCCTGACAAATGCACTTTTAGGTAATCACCAACCCAATGGAGTTATTCAGAGCGTCATCCAGGAGGCTCCTCTTGCACTTACTACGAAACTGAAATCCCAGACCAAGATCAATGAAAGTGTAGCCATTTCTAGTAGTGCCCCCTTTTCTTTGCCAGTAAACTTGAGTGGATGTGGTAAAAAACCTACTGGTAACCGGACACCTGTTATGCCCTCTACCTCTCCTGCGTTACCTGGTTCAGGAAAGGAGAAACCAGTCAGCAATAATGCAGTAAATGCAGTAAAACCACAACACCGCCTTCAGTCTGCAAAACTGGTGGTGGAGCAGTTCAGAGGAGTAGACTCGGATGCCCCCAGCAGTAAGGACTCTGACGACTCAAATGATGATGATGACGACGATGAAGATGAAGACGAGGACGATGACGATGATGATTCTGATGATAGCCAATCAGGTGGTTTAACCTTTTTAATAGGAAAGCATAAACTTTTTGTGCGTGTGTATGTGTGTGTGTTGAAAACGTGCATTTCCTGGCATATTTTAAAATAGGAGTAGGAAATTCTCAGCAGCATGGCCCCTGCAGTGTCCTACAGATATCTTGGAAGGTAGCACATGTCTCCCAGCCCCTCACTGTGTCGCATACAAAATGTAATTTTGGTATTCTGATACTTGGTCATATGGCAAGTAAACTTCTGTTTGTCCTGGTAAGATGGCTCTGCAACCTTCTAGAAAGGCTGTCAGAGACTGACTTACCCTCCAGATCAAGCAGCGAGCCTGCAGCTCAGGTACTGCTTCTGTGGCCAGGTGCCCAAGAGGGGGATGGAGAGATTAGGCTGGTTGATGGTTGATTATTCTGGCAGGCCTGTCTGCAGAACAGGCTTCTCCAACCAGGAAGGGAATAACCAAAGACCTTCATATTGTGAAGAGTGGCAAGAAAAGCGTGTTTCTAGGCTTCATTCAGGAGCACGGTGGTCAGTGAGCAAGATTAGAGGCAAGTGCAGGGACAGTTTTAAGGGCTGCAGTGTTCAGATGACTATTTTAAAGGCTCCTAAGCGATTCAGAAAGACAAGGCCATCTTTTAAAGAGTTCATTGTATTGTGGTCACCCCTTTCTCCCCTGCGTGCAGATATCCCTTGGCTCCAGCTCCACCTTCATCATTCTCTTGCCCCCTC
Organism: Chloroceryle aenea; assembly: GCA_013399075.1. Lineage (NCBI taxonomy): Eukaryota > Metazoa > Chordata > Aves > Coraciiformes > Cerylidae > Chloroceryle > Chloroceryle aenea. The sequence continues at coordinate 64,643 of VWZY01002946.1, forward strand.
TCATTCAGACATCTGATACTAATCCTCTCTTTTCCTCACAGCCGTAGCCTGTCTTCATTCCTTATCCTCTCTGCCCTTTAACTCTTCCTTTGCTCAGATCACCACACTGCCAATTCTGACACCTTTCAGTCTGTACCCAGTTCCATGGTTTGCTTCCTCTTCACGCTAGCTATCACAACCTGTGAGGTGTCCTTCCCGTGGCAGTGCTCAACCACTGCCTGGCTCGCAGGGGATGTCTTAGCTGTAGCTCATTCTAGGGTAAGCAAGATCTTAAAATACTGCAGCTGCTGTCTCTCATCTCCTCATGAAAAAACAAAGAATTCCACCCAAAACAACAGTGCATTACCATGCAGTATTACTTGGTGCTGTCATACTTGTAGTCATTTTAAAGTTTAAGCAGTTAATTACAACCTTCTATTTATACTCAAGAGATGTTATTAAAAAAATTGAAGTCAAAAAAGCATATTCAGTAAGATGAGAGACTTTGCGAGTGTCAGAACTTAAATGTTATTTGCTGTTAGTTATCAAGTCATAATGTACCTTTTGCCACACTTTTTTTTTAAACAGAGTCTGACAGTAATTCTGAGTCAGATACAGAAGGGTCTGAGGATGAAGATGATGAGGATGATAAAGATCAAGATGATTCGGACACAGACACTGAGGGAGAAAAAACTCCACTGAAACTGAATAAGACTTCATCCTCTGTGAAGAGCTCTTCCCTTGGTCTTGCAGCTCATTCCACCCCACTTAATCTCCAAGTAGCAAAGACTCCAGGCTCTGCACCAGCTGCCTTATGTCCCGAGTCCCAGCCTGCAGTTTTTTTTGGGACGGCACCATCTACTCTTACACCAAGTACACACTGTGGTATCTGAATGTCTTTTATTATAGCACAGCTTAACATCTCAACTGGCGTGTGTTGTAAGGTCAGCTAGAAAAGTAGTTTAGACACTGGTATCAAGTGATATCTTGACATACGAAAGAAATCTTTCACAGCTAGAGCAATCATTCACTGGAACAATCTCCCCAGGGATGTGGTAGAGTCCTTGTCACTGGAGATGCAGTTGGTCAGGGTGCTCGATAACCTCAGCTGGGCTCCCATTGCCACGAAAGATCATCCAGTTGGACTGGGTGATCTTCTGAGGTTCCTTCCAAGCTGGGCTGCTCTGTGATTCAGTGATCTATTCATGGGTGTTTGTAATAGGCATTAAAATCAGTCAATTACAAATTAACTTTGCATTTAGTCCAGGACATTTTATCTCATGCAGTTATTTGAGAAAAGTTAGGATAAAATAGCCAGAGTTGTTAATTATTTCATTTAGACTCTTCATTATTTAGTCTTTGTTATTTACCATTTTATTCTAAACAGATTATTCTTAGTTCTAATTTCTATGCATTTTAGTTTGCATTCTGAATCTCCAGTTTCTGCCCCTTCTGCAACAAATTTAGTAACTGCATTTAGTTAAAATGCAGCTTTATTATTTTAATATTCTCAGGAGAATTTATGAAATACATGCAAGGAATTATTTTTCAAAAGTTCATGAAAAGTATCTTTAGCATTTCCCAATGTTATATAGCGTTTATAATCCTTCATTTGGTGACTAATTCCGAAGATTTAGTACTTGCTACTGATACAGAAAAGAATGCATTTTGCAAAGCCACGCTTCTCAATTTGTGTGGTAGGAATTGAATGAAGTTGCATATTTGCTACAGAAACTTGGTATTTAATTAGTATGTGAGTAAGTAGATTTTCAGTGGGGACATCCACTCATAAATTGGGTTTTATTTTGGATTCAGTGGGGTAGGAATTCCATTCCGTGTCATCAGGGCCATTAACTCTGAAGCAGTGTGATGTGATCTGCTTCGTATTTCTCACAGAAACAGGCCTATTCCTCGCCTCGTTTCTCAAAGACTTCCCATGCATCAGGAGCAGTCCACAATGCTGAAATACCAAGTTAATTTTTTTACTCAGGAATCTGTGTTGATTTATGATGCTTTGAAGATGCTGGTAGCAGGTTTTTGTCTGTCTAACAGAGGTGGGAGTACCCTCAGTAAGTTTGCTCCTGCCCAGCTTGGTATCGTGTGTTGGTCTGCTTGAGGGTAGGGGGCACTTCAGAAGGATCTGCCCAGGCTGGATCAATGGCTGAGGCCAATGGGATGAGGCTCAATGACGCCAAGGGCCAGGTCCTGCCCTTGGGTCACAACAACCCCCTGGCACCGCTCCAGGCTGGGGCAGAGCGGCTGGAAAAGAGCCTCTGGGGGGTGACAGGCATCTGAAGATGAGCCAGACAGTGACCATGTGGCCAAGAAAACACCAGCACTGTGGCTGGTGTCAGCACCAGTGTGGCCAGCAGGACCAGGGCAGAGATTGTACCCCTGGACTGGGTGCTAGGGGGGCTGACCCTCAAATCCTGGGGTCAGTTTTGGGCCATCCTGGAAGGATTTAAAAGCCATGGAGCTGTGGTGCTGAGGGCCAGGGGTCAGTGGTGCCCTGGCAGTGCTGGGTTAGTGGTTGGACTCCATGAGCTGAAAGGTCTCTGCCAACCAAAGTGATTCTGTGATTCTATGTTATTGATTCAGTCTCTTGACTAGCACCAAACAGAATATCCATTTGAACTTTGAAAAGCTGGAATAACCCTGAAAACTTCGTGCATTGGGCAGTTGACTGCAATCTCTATACAGCTCCACTTTGAAGGTGGAGCCTTTTAGAATGCCTGGATTTTTAAAGTAGAGAGTGTGTTCATTTTCATCTAAAGTCTTAAAAAAATTAAAATACTGTCTAGTATAGAAAAAAAAGGTGTGCAAGGATTTATTTTAGCAATATCTGAGAGAGCCAAACAAAGCAAGCAGTTCAGTATGGCACAATTAAATTTTCTTCTGTTTACAATTTTAGAAGAGGAGGTTGAAGGAAACTTAGAGGAAAATGTATTTCAAAAGGGGAATAGTTACATTAATCTTCTTGGTATTTGAGGTGTGTAGTGCCTAGACTGTAAAACTGCTTTATATTTTGGGTGGTGATATAAAGAGTATATTTTAGGAAATATGTTGTTGACATTTTGTAAAATCTCTTAGGTGTTAATCAGAAATTCTGTTTTAGGCATTTCAAAAAGACGAAGAGTAACAGATGAACGGGAGCTGCGTGTTCCTCTCGAATACGGGTAGGTAATGTTTATGCTTGATAGTCTTCAAAGGGAATTAATGCCTTCAAAAGTCACTTGGTAAAGAAATGACAGTTTTAAAATTTTTGAGGCTGAATAATAAGGGAAAGGCTCGGACAGTTTAGATTTCCCGCCCACAGTGACTCTGGATCTCCTTAAAAGTCTCAACATATTTCATATGTTAATTTTTGTCCATCAGATTTGCCTTTTTGCAAACAGGACCTGTCTCTTAGCACTTTGGCCACTGGAATTTAATCCTGCTGGTTACATACATCTGAGCTAGTGCAGACTCCATATAATTCCCTGAAATATAGCTCTAAGCTGGTTAAAATCTGGTAAAAAGTGAGTAGCTTGCTATAAATATATCCATAGATAGTGAGAGTTTGGAGAGTCTCTATAATAAAGATTTTTGAATTTGATGGTATCAGTTAGGATATTCTTCACATATCACCTATGTGCTGTTGTCCTTTTATGTAGAAGTCTTATATAGGCATTAATTACTTGTTTCCTAAAAAGCTATTGTTTGTGTGCAACTATTTCATATTACTCTAGCTGGCAAAGAGAAACCCGGATAAGAAACTTCGGTGGTCGTCTTCAAGGAGAAGTAGCATATTTTGCACCTTGTGGAAAGAAGTTGAGACAGTATCCCGAAGTAGTGAAGGTACCTTCTGGTTTTTTGTACTTCTGTGTTCTAATGCTACTAAGCATGCTTGCAATTAAAAAATGCCATTTTTTTCCCTCCAATAAAGATACTTATATCGAAATACCCTGACGTGAGGTGTAATGTATCTCAGTCTGTTACTGATTTGATCTCCTATAAATGCATATCCATTTGATAGAATATGCAAAAGCATTACACTCACAAAGTTAGCTGTACATCAAAGCTGGGTTGTAATTATTTACAAGCTGAAGTGGAAAAATATGTGATTTTTTCAGTATCTCAGCAGAAATGGAATAATGGATATCTCAAGGGACAATTTCAGCTTCAGTGCAAAAATAGGAGTGGGTGACTTCTATGAAGCCAGAGATGGACCGCAGGTATCCACTTTTTAAAAAGTAAAGTCTTTGATCCAAGGAACATTAATTTAAATTTAGGTGAAGTAATTTTTACTACAGTCTGAAGCATTGCCTGTCTTTAGCTAATTCTTTCTAAAAATCGTGCGTATTTCTTAATAGCAGTTATACTGAGATGCCAAGAGCCTGATCCCGGGCAGTGTGGAAAGCTGCTCCTCTGAGTGGTGTTAGCAGGAGGCTGCAGGAGTTTGGCCTGCCTTGGGATCAGCTCTGAGCCTGCATTTCTCTAGTGCAAAAGAACTCTGAGCTACGTATTTTGTCTTTGTCATTGTTCAGATACTTCTGACAAAATCTCTTTCTTCCTTTTCTATATAAACCTAATATTGATAGTAATTTATGTGTATGTGTTGAATCACACTCTGTTCATGTATTCATGTGCATAATATGTGTAAAATACATGTTTAAATACAAGTGTTGCCTGTACTGAGAATACAGTCTGAGCTTCCTGAAGCATGAGGTTTTTACGGGAAGGAACGCTGAGTTTATACCAGTTCTGCTTTAGAGTGGTAGAGCTCTTGCACTTTGTGTAGATAAACCACACAAGGATAAGGAAAATTAGAATTTCAAGGAAATTAATACTGTGTTTGTGACATACAGTGTTACTGTATCTTGGTCATGCTGCCATTTCTTCAGGATTTGCGTGACTGGGCTTTTGTCAGCGAGTGTATTTGCTTCTTTAAAAGAGCAGTATCCTGAACATGTTACGACAGGAATGTGGGCAGACATCACTCTCAGCAGTCTCAAGTTCAGGCTCCAGTTAAGCCTTAGATCCTTGTGATACCCTGTAGAAATAGGTAGTGTTTATATAGTCTAAATTTGAAAGCAGTAAAGGCTGAGTTCATAGTAAGTAGCTACTTGTATATGGTGCTTCCCAATTCCTGGCTTATAGGGTAAAACTTTGCTAAGCCCTCTTCATATTTGGCCTTCATAAAAACAACTGCAATTTCATGTGGCCGTGAACTCCCATTACATCCATGAACGGCTTGATTGAAATAATTCCTTGTAGTGTGAACATAATGTAATGTCAGGGTATCTGCTCTCTCTTTACCCAGTTAAGTTTTTTGTGTCTGTTGCCATATTACTTCATTAGTCTTGTCCCATTCTCAAGTTGTCTCTTTCTTCCCCCTTTAACCCACGAGATGATTTATAGATTTTGTCATCCTCTGATGCTGTAAATCTTCAGGTGCTGGGAAGGGCAGTTTTCCATGGGCAGTGCTGGCAGTATGACTATTAGTTGGTGCACATACCACTGCAGGTTGTACTTGTGCAGTTTGTGGTAGGTTCCGCTGAGATCTGCTTAGACAAGGGAGAAGTTTTCCTGGAAAATGGGACCAAGGGCAGCTCTTTGGCATATGTTAAAATGTATTTACATTTGATGTGTCACATTTGGAATGCAAAGGTTATAATGTAAACAGCTGAGCTACACTGAGGCTGATAACCTGTGCTCGGTAAAGGTGTGTGACACCGATGCTTCAGGAAGAGAATTTGCACCCTTCTGGCTGAAGTTTTTTGAAATATCCCGCTTCAAAACAATACCTGACAATCATATCTTCATGACTGCCTGGAGGTAATTCCAGGGACTTTTTTTCTACTTTTGCTGTAATTTTGATTGCTCTGTGTAGCCTTTCATGGTTACTCTTGCCTTGCTTTGTCATACATTTCTGTCATCTTTTGAGACATGTGGCATGCATCCAAAGTCATTGCGTAAGTTCACAAAGCTCACGGATGGAGCAAGATGCAAAGAAAATTATCAGTTATATTGAAGAGCTACCTCTATCAAGCCAAAAGTACCATGGTTTTCCTACTTCTGATAGCCTCTCTTTCTCTTTGCTGGAACACAAGCAACCAAGTATTATTCAGAGCAGTGAAGAACTGCTTTAACAGAGAGGTTGTCCTATCTGGCAGAAATGGGCCATGAAATACTAGGCTTAGAGGAATGTTTGAAGTTTGGCTAACTTCATTGACAGAACCTGGAGACTTTCAGCTGCTGTGGTTTAGAAAGGTTAGTGTGAATGGCATTTGGGTGATGGAGAGGGCATAGGTCCTTATGAGTTTTGAGTAATATGGATTGGAAAACTGCATCAGGTACTAAGTGGAAAGTGTGGAGAAGTACTAAGCTGTGCTTTAAGATCTGTGGTCTCTTAAGAGCTGTGTCTTCCCCCTCCCCTCTCTCCCCTCTCCTCCTCTTTTCTCTCTCTCTCTCCCTCTTTCTCTCCCTCTCTCCCCCCCTCCATTTCTCTTTCTCCCCTCTTTTTTTTTTTATTTGTTGTCTGGTTGTGGTTTGGTTTTTCATTTGTTTGCTTGTTTCTTTTTTTCCCCAATGAATCTGAATGCTTGCCTAGGAAGGAAGAAGAATTCAGGAACAGGGAAGGAGGAAAGTGCTTAAAGTACTTTTTCCTATCTCCTTAGTGTGCAGTGACTCCTCTGTATGTCTTTCTTGGAGTATCTGATTATGGTGCTGCCTCAGAACAAATAAAGTGCATCTTTATAAGGCGTGAAGTCTACCTCTTTTAAGCCAATTAAGAGACCTATTTGAATAAATGCTTGGAAGTCTAAAATGTTTAATTATTATAGATGCAATAGAAATACCATACAGAACTGCCAACCATCACAGAATCACAGAACCATTTGGGTTGGAAGAGACCTGTAAGATCATCGAGTCCAACCGTTAACCCAGCTGTCAAGTCAGCTGTCATAGGTGTTCGTAACGTAGGAGTAGCAACCTGCTTTTCTCACAAATCTAACCTGAAATTAATGAGGATGTCTGCTTCTTGCAAAGTGTCTGTGGTTTTGTTCTTTAGTTTGATTAACAGGCTTTGAGCTTGATTCTGCTTCCACACATACTTATCTGGTGCCTTTTTGGCAAATGTCCCGGTTACAGTAAAGTATTGGAATAGATGGTAGATGCCTGAGGGTGAGAAATTGAATTAAGTTCTTATTTTGATTAATTTCAACAATAAATCACAGCATTTCAGTTTTATTCCTTTTTTTTTTTTTCCCCTCTAATGTTTGTGTAGTGAAGCTTAGATTTATGGAAGCCCCTGATTCTCCTGTGGTGTCTTTTTTGGGTTTTTTTTACCCTCTGGCACTTGCAGTTTATGGGATAAATTTCCTAGGCTGGAGGTTGGTGTAGGTGATGAGGTCAGTGTTAAATCTCTCCTACCCTGCTCAACAGAATGAACCTGCTGATAAACTGTAGGTCAGGTACTAGACAGTGGAATGGAAGTGTGTCCCCGAGTAGCACTCGTAAAGACAGGAAATGAATTGACCTCTCCAAGCGGTAGACGTAACTGTTTTGGATTACACAGTCCTTGGTGACGATGCCTTGTACGCGTAGCGATACCGTCGAGGTTTGGAACAGCTTGGCTTTAGGTACAGAGTTAATAGCAAAGCCCTTTGGCAAGTCTGTAAACAAAATGTGAATTGTCCTCTTGCGATGGTCTTCCCTGCGAGGGATTCGGACTTCATAAGAAATGATAGATACCTTGCCTTGGATTGCCAGTCCTTGGAATCTGAATGTTAGCAAAATGCCATTTCTTCTGTCGAATATTATATTAAGCATTGGCAATTACGAAGAATGAGCAGAAAGCTGTAGAAGATAAATTTTCAGAATAAGGAAATAAAAACGTGGTTTATGGTACAGAAAATGTGATGTCAGTATTTATGTACATATGAATGTGAAACCTTTGGTAATGCAAATGTCTTTTCTCTGAACAGATATTTAATTAATGTGTTCTACAAGTTACCGACTTTCATTCTTGCTTTAGCAGACGTTTTCAAAATCTTCTGCAAACTTTTTAAAGGCAAATTATGGAGTAGTCCCAAAGGATCCTTGGCTTACATTTTCCCCCCGTATTTTTCAAAAGCTTAGGAAAATGGTAAAAGAGGTTGCAGCTTTTTAGTAGTCATGCTCAATCAAACACGATCAGATAGACTAGGATCCTGGTCTGTCTAGCAGATGCCATGAACTCTACATTTTATGTTAAAGCAAAACTGTTTCTGTGTGAGGAGTAACTTGGGTATTTCTGTTGACAAAGTATTTCAGTATTTGCTTTTGAGATTCCACAAAACCCAGTAGCAATAGTGAAAGTGTTGAATGTATTGCTGCACACTTCGTGTGGCTAGAGAATATAGTTACCATAACCTTTAGTTCAGGTAGATGGGTTCTTATGATAAGCTTTTGATTACTTCGAGTTTACACAGAAATCAGTTTTCTTGCAGTGGGTGAGGGGAGAACTACGTTGTACTAAACAGAACTTCAGGGTCTGTGTTTTCCAGTCAGTTGTTGAGATCTGCAGCAGCCAGTAAGGCAATATTTGAACACACACTGCTGCATTAGCTTGTTACGTGTGTCAAATCCCTGTAAACACGAAGAATCTGAAGACAGATTGACTCAGAGTCATTTTTCATTCGTGTTGAACAGTGGGTTATGTGAAAGCAGAGTAATTATTTTTAAGTTTACATAATAAGGAAGCATCCATTTTGCTTTTTTAAAAGGGTTGAGCAACAAGTGATTTGGCCAGTGATAATCAGAAATGGCACAGTAGTGGCATACCTGCTGGGTAATGTCACTCAGTAGCCTTCCAGATCTGGCACCGTAGTGCATTTGACAAAGGCGTGTGGTGCTGAGCTCTGTATGTGGCTTCTGTACCTCATCAGAACATCGTGCTACCCAAGCAGTGCATCACAGCTCTTGCATATTACATATACAACTTAGTTAAGAAAATAAAAATATTTCTTGCTGTTCACATTCTGAAGTGTCTTAGGCTTGGTTTTCCTTTTTTGAATCTGTGTTTGTAACATGTCTGTGCAATGTGTCAATTAAAAGGGCGTGCAGTGGTGTCTTCTGAAGGAAGAGGAGGTCATTCCCCGCATCCGAGCGATGGAGGGGCGCAGAGGACGGCCGCCGAACCCAGACAGACAGCACTCCAGAGAGGAGTCGAGAATGAGACGACGCAAAGGCCGGCCTCCGAATGTCGGTAGTGCTGAATTTCTGGACAACACTGATGCAAAGCTTTTAAGAAAGCTGCAGGCTCAAGGTAAGAAGCACGTTCCTGTTCTCGTGAGCAGGGGCTGTCAGGATACAGAGATGTAATGCTTCCTCTCAAGAGAAGCGATCCGTTCGCTGGGATGTTAGCATGTGATAGGTTATTTCAGAAAATTGTCACGTGCCTTTGCTGAAGCCTTTCCCTTTGCAAGATCAGTACGTGTGTATGTGTACATATGACTCAAAGGAAGAAGTGTGTGTGTAAATGCATGTGTAAGAGCTTACTCTATAGTTGCTTCATTTAGATTTGTAACACTTAAAGCAGGTGTTCACTCATCTGGTTACCACTGATACATTTTGTATTTAAATTGTCAAAAATCAACAGACATTTATTCTCCTCTGTATCAGCTCAAACTGCAGTGGACACAGGAATTGAAATTGAAATTAAGAACCACTCAGGTTAACATTTCTGTGAAGCTTTTGGCTGCTCCAGGGAAACAGCTTTTCTTGCAAAAAATCACTATAGTGATGTGATTTAAATGCCCATAAGGTTGAACAGGACCCTATAATGTGTCACCCATGTTGATAGGAGAACTTTGATGATATCAGGTACTACTTTATATCAAGAGCATGAGGTCTGGTTGTAATTAAAGATTAGGAATGTGACTTTTGAATTCCAGAACTGTATCGTATTTTCTGAATGCATTTGATGCAGTATGAAAGATTCTTACAGCCAGGAGTCAGGATGTTTGTTTTAACTGAAGACTTCCCTGCTCCTTCATGTGCTGACCGTGGACGTGTTTGTGTGGTTACCTTGTATTTTGCATAATGTCCTTGCTAACAGTATGTGAGCCTTTAATACCTCTCTTGGTGCCATTCTTTGCATCTTTTCCCCTTGTATCCTGCAAAGAGTGTTGTTTTGTGTAGCTGTGCCTAAGGAATGCATAGCCAGGCTTTGGACAGGTGGACAGAGAGAAGGCAGTTTTAGAAATACCTTAATCGGTGGTGTGTCTTGTGGTGTTCCACAGCTGGTTTACCTGTGTGTTAAGGTCAACACCACCTTCTGTTCAGCCTGAGAATTAGGAGACTACGTCAACTGCTGAAGCACTGTAGCATTTGCTGAGAGGCTGTGTACTTGTTGAGACGTGATAACTGATTGTTCTTGGTGGGAAAGATAAGCCCTAGTCATTAAGCCACTTTGCTTCACTTTGTATCTTCCCTTTCCCTGGGTGGGTGTTTAGGAACGTTCTCCCATGTCCCTTTTCCCACTACACTCTGCAGCATTTAATAAGATGAACAAAACCATATGGTCTATATACACAAGAAGATTTAGAATGTATAGTATTTGACGTTAGCATGTTAATTGCTGCCTGGCTGCTTTTTCCCCCTTATGAGAATACAAGCAATGTCTCAGTGGCTCGGCCCAGGGCTTTATCTAGAGCAGAGCACTGTCTCCAGTAGTGGCCATAGGAGATACTGCTTGGAAAACATGTGTGAGCCCAATTGCTTCTTGGTCCATTTATTTCCTTATGCATGCACTGTAGCATCGTGAGGTGTTTCAGTGATGTTGTAAAGCATGTTTTTTCTCGTCTGTTTATTTTCTGTTTATGGAGCTGTAGCCCATCAACTAGCCCGCTCTTTGCTTTTCAACCTCCTGACAGTGTTTCCTCTACCAGACTCCTGTGGCAGCAAGTTCCAGAAGTCTGCTAACTACTGCACCATTTTCATTAAAAAACCCAAACCTGTTACTATCAGGGGGTGTTCCCTAGTTCCATTATTGTGGGGTTTGGAGAATAACAGTCCTCCAGTTTATATCATCCACCACCTTGATGATTTTGCAGTCCTTGATCCTCTTGCTCCTTAGTCTGCTCCTCGCCAGACTGAACAGCCTGAGTATTCTTAGTCTTTTCTCAGAAGGTAGTTGTCCCATCCCTTTGATCCTCTTATGTGTCCTTTAATGTCACTATTCCTTTTTACTTGTATCACCTTACATTTATCTGCGATGAAGCTTCTCTATTACCTTTTGCCTACTGTTTTGCAGGGCTCTTCCAGAGTTCCTTGCTGTGTCAGCACAACCTTGTTTTTTTTCAGAGTGCTTCATATCAGTTGCACACTTCAGGATTAACTTTGCAGTCCTCTTTACAGGTTTCATTGATGAAAAAAGATATGAAATAAAGCATACTGATTTGTGAAGAAACTCTCTGCTAACTCTTTTTTATCATCACAAAAGGTGCCTGCTGATTGCTGCCTCTAGCCTGTCGTCATTTAAAGAGCTTTCAGGCTGTGAAGCTTTCCTGAATGACATAACAGCTTAGTTTTATTCATAATGCTAGATTTAGAACCTAGTCAAATACTCTCTGAAATTCCAAAAGTATTATGTCCATTGGATTCTTTCTTTCCCTGTTACTGACACTCTCATTGAAATCCAAAATTAAGAAGAATTTCACTTTGTAGAAGCCATGCCAACTGTCTGAACTGGTGGTGTTTTAGGATGTACTCACTATCTCTAGGATAGCATACATCTGATACATACAAGACTTTACCACCTCCACAGGAAAGGAAAATCAGACTTACAGATCTACACTTTGCAAGAGGTCTGCTCGATCCTTTTTTCTGTTGAGGACTCACCAATCCTGTGACACAGTGGCTGTTGTTAATAATGCTGTAAACACCCAGACCAGCGTCTCCATGGTTTCTTGTTAGTGTTCCTTCAGGTCTCTTAGCTTACTCTGTCCTGGTGATCTCTCTACATCTGACTTACCTTCTTGATCTAATACTGCCTCTGTATATACCTCAAATTCATGAAGCTCTCCTGACCTGTCTGTTCTAGATCGTGTACTGAGCAGGTGAATCTACCTGACATCTTCATCAGCAGAGACCGGCACAAGGAATTCAGTAACCAATTTTTCCTATGTCTCTTTTTTCCACCCTTTCCATCTTTAGGTCCCACTGATTGCATTTTGGGCTTCTTTTTGTGATGTATGTAAAGATCTTTTACTGTCTGCTTTTACACATCCTTTGCAAGGCGCTCTTCAAATTCCATTAGACTTTCTAACTCTTCAGTTTGTGTCATAGGCTTTTCTGTTCTTATTGGAACAAGCTTTTAACTTTTTTCACATTTGCTGTTTTCCTGTGGTGGCCACCTTTTCTGAAGACCTGCACATGAACTACTTTTTTTCCTTTTTCAAATGCGGCTCAGTGTTTACCTGGACACGTGTATGATTTCTTTGAGCTACTTCTAGGTTGCTCACTTGACGTGTGCATGCTTGGAGACTGCTTTTGTGTGGCTTCTTTTAGGGTTCCACCAAATGGGCTACGTAGATGTGTCTTCATTCATTGTTTGTGTGCTATATGACTTGAGTGTGCACTTTGCATAGAAAGCTGCTCTTCCACCTGCACATCTCATCATGGTATTCCTGTAATGTCGGTACCTGGCAATGCTATGTATTATTAATTATCCTTCTACTGTGTCCCTGAGATGTCCATTACATCTGGGTTGTCATTTGATGCCAAGAATTCTAGTTTCCCCGACTCCCTTTTAGATTTCTTGGCTTGATTTAGAAGCCCTTAAATTTTGCTCAGTACAGCATGCACTAATTGACTCAAATGCAGGTGGCCTGATCTGTTGTCCCTGTGTTTTGCAGTAGGTGTTTCCTGTCTGTCCTCTTCGTATGCATGCTGGGCACTAACTCCAGCCTCCTCATGGACTGTCAGTTCAGACTAAGTGGTTGTGTGCATCTGTTCAGAGATTAAGTTCTCAATAATGTGAATTCTGAATGTAATGTAAATCCAGCTACTGGTTGTGGTTTGGTTAAGGTATAATGTTCTTCTGTATGGTTTCCCCTTGGCCCTGAAGGTTTCCCTGTTGCCATGTACCTACTTTTCCGTATGTCTCCCTATGTCTTGGTCGTTGCACAAATAGATGACAGTATTTTGGAGAATGCTATCAAAGGACCTCAGTCCTTTGACTAGCAGGCTGAATTCAACCTTCAGAAGATCCTTCCTACGGCTGTCTTACGTTGGTGTGTCCATGCACAGTTATCAGAATTTCATCAATACTCTCACTTAAAGTAGGAGACTGCTTCAGAAAGGCCGTGGAAGAGCGAGTGGCTGTAGGTAGCCACACTAAAGAGAAGTGTGACCTGGATGAGTGTGCTCTTGCTGCATTGTTAGGAAAGGATTAGGTAATTACAGGAGGTGATTTGTAAGGAAAATGGTAATTCCACGCTTCTGAATAAAATGTTCATTTAGTACTCGGAGACAAATGTTTTCTGCTTTAAAAAGAAAGAAGAAACTGTTTTTTAAATGAAACAGCATTATTGGCTTGATGCTATCAGTTAATAGGTATTTTTTCCTCAAAAAATAGTATTTTCTTTTATGCAGAAAGGATCCATGTTTATTTGTGCTGATGATGTAGTTACGGATACACGAGATACCGCTAAAGGTAGCTGATAGTGAGGTATACTCAAGATAAATGTGTGCAAATGAAATCCACTGTTACCCCTCTCTTTACCTCATGCAAATGTCTGGAATGAGCTATGTCTTTATTGTTGGACAGCACTGTTTGTATGAACTTACTTATTTTTTTTGTAACAGAAATAGCCAGGCAAGCAGCACAAATAAAGCTACTGAGAAAACTCCAGAAGCAGGAACAAGCTCGAGCTGCCAAAGAAGCGAAAAAACAGCAAGGTGAGTATTACTGGTGAAAGTTTGTGCATGCTAGCAGATTATTTGAAAAGTATTAATGAGAAGTTATCTGACACTTGTCATGTTCTGCTGATAACTAATGTTTTGTTTGCGTTTGTTTGTTAGCTATTATGGCAGCTGAAGAAAAGCGAAAGCAAAAGGAGCAGATAAAGATAATGAAGCAGCAGGTAAACTTCACGTGGTAGCCAAATAAGCTTCTTAAGTGACACTTTGAATTATTGAATTAGGGACATTTTAATAGTTTAGTAAATTATGAAGTATGCTGAATGAAAAGTGAATCTAGTATTAAAGAGCACAGCGTGTATGTTATCTAAAACTAAACTCTGTAGTTGTTGTGTATGTTGTCAGGACATACCAGTTTTCTCTGGTTTGCTTTAAGCCACCTAGCAAATCTAATTGCTTGCCAATATCAAAAAGCAAGGTACTACAAGATGCTACAAAAGCGCAGCGTCGCGGTCGTCCTTTATTTGGTTCTGTGAAAACGAAGGGTAGCTTCTGGTTATGTAAATACTGGAGTGCTGGAATTAGCTTTGCCAGTGGTTCGTTCTGTCTGTGGTTTTAGGCTGTGTGTGAAGGGTTGTATCTCAGTGTGCCAGTGAATGAATGCATGTTTTGAAACATACAAGTAATATTAAATACTGCCACAGCAAATACTTCCAGTAAAACTGGACCAAAAGAACCAGCTTGTGAAGCAGGCTTTTCAAAATCTCATGTTAAGAAACCGGTCAGATGTGATGGATGTTGGGAATCTGGTTTCAGTCTGGCGAAGAGAAGACTCCGGGGAGACCCAACAGCCACCTTCCAGTACCTGAAGGGAGCTGATAAAAAGCCTGGAGAGGGCCTGGTTACAAAGGCTGGAGTGAAAGGACAAGGGGCAATGGGTTTAAATTAGAAAGGAGTGGATTTATATTAGAAGTAAGGAAGAAGCTCTTGACCAGGAGAGTGGTGGAGCCCTGGAACAGGCTGCCCTGGGAGGTGGTTGAGGCCCCATCCCTGGAGACTTCCAAGGTGGGGCTGACAGAGCCCTGAGGAACCTACTCTAGTTGAGGACGTCCCTGTTCTCAGCAGGGGTTGGACTGGGTGACCTTTGGAGCTCCCTTCCAACCCAGACAGTTCTATGTTTCTAATCTGAAAATTTTTAAGGGGGAATAATTTGCCTCTAAAAATATTTCTGTGACTGTTTTTTGATATTTTTCTGGTTGGTATGAAAATTACTGCCAAGTACAGAAATAAATACTGTGTCTGGTAGTGGTCAAAGGACAAGATTTTTACATGCAGTGCTATTATTGCTTTAGGTCTTTACCCTCTTACAGTGGCAGAGAATCACTATATAGAAACTTCTAAAAGTAGGAGAAGTTGGCTTTGGTAGGCTAATTCAACTTGTACTCCTGCTGAGTTGCTGTGTGTATGCACAGTACAGATAGTGCATCTAACTGTTTTCCAAAAATAATACCTAAATACTGTTTGAATTAACTGGTTTATGTTCAGTGTTCATAGTCTTGTTGCAGTGACATTTAGAGAGGCTTCAGTTAAGGAATATATGGAGATTAAAAGGATGAACATTTACTATTAAAACCAATAGCTTTTATTTCGGATGGAAGCTTTTGATGAAGTTTTCTTGAAATTCTATAAATCTTTGCACTTGCTGATCTGTTATTTCCTAACGTAATCTGTATTTTTACTTCTAAATAAAATTTTGAAGGTGGACATGGGAAGAGAGGATTCCAGGTTTGACTTCCACTGCATTCACTGCATCAGCTACAGGGACACTTCATTAACCTCATGATTTAAAATACCTCGTGCCTTTCATCAGGATACAGCTGAAATCTCTTGCAGGGAAAATGTTTATTTAGTGAAGCATTGTCTTCATTGCCACCTCAAGGCTGGTTTCTGTTTATATTGTAGTTCAGTTGTGTTTTCTCTAGTGATGGTTTGGTTATAACCTTTTTTAAGCTCTAGTTATATTTTTTCAACCTGTTGTGTTAGGCTCTGTGGAGTAATTTTATTTTGCACCTAAGCTGCATTTTTATCTCTGTAGAAGTTTCACATCTAATATTAAGATTCAGAAATGTAGTTTATTGAATTATTATTTTTTTAATCTCAGAGAACAATTAGTTAGGATGAACTAACAGAATTATTTAGGTTGGAAAGGACCTTTCCAATCATTGTGTCCAATTGTTCCCCCAGCACTGCCATGTCTGCCACCAACCCATGTCCGTCAACACCACATCTACATCTCCTTAAAACCCCTTCAGGGACAGGAGCCCCACCACTGCCCTGGACAGCCCTCCCGGGGGGAGAAATTGTTCCTCTTGTCCAACCTCAACCTCCCCTGGTGCAGCTGGAGGCCAGTTCCTCTTGTGCTGTCTCTTGTCCCATGGGAGCAGAGCCCGACCACCCTGGCTCCAGCCTCCTGTCAGGAGCTGTCAGAGCCAGAAGGGCTCCCCTGAGCCTCCTGCTCTCCAGGCTCCACAAGCCCAGGGCCCTCAGCTGCTCCTCACCACACTCCTGCTCCAGCTCCTTCCCCAGCTTCATTGCCCTTCTTTGGCGATGCTCCAGCCCCTCAATGTCTTTGTATGATCTTATCATCCCATCACTTAGAAATAGTACTAGAAAGCCAGATACCTCATTATTTGGCCTCTAAGTGTCATCCTGAGATGTAATAAAGGCCTTTCACAGCTTTGAAATCCAGATATTAAAACCTAGCATACCTTTTTATTTTGGAGGTCGTGAACCGAAATTGATGTTGCTGTGGACGGCCTTAAATACCCCAGGAACAGATAACAATTAGTCCTCTCTGGTAACTGGTTAGATTTTTCCATGAAGAAAATGATCATTGTCTTAGAGGGTGGGCTAGAAATTGTCTCTCTAGCATCTGTGAATTAGACTAGGAAAGGCAGAAGAGCTGTCAGAGAGTGTTCAGTGCTGTGTTAACAAAGCCCCCAGATTAATTTGCTAGGCAAGATAGCTGTATGCTGGACTTGCCACCAGTTTAAGGAGCTAGTAAGGTTGTCCTGATGTTTGAGAGACCTGATGAGGTCTTTTTGTGTTGGAATTATGTTCTTCAGGAAATTTTGTATGTCTTTCTCCCGTGTGATTGCTCCTTTTCTGTTAAATATTTTATATTATCTTTCCTTAGGGGCTTGGTTTGGTTTTATTTACTTTCTGATAAAGTATATACATCACTCTGTGTTCTCTGGAAAGTAAAACTTTATAGTCATCTGTGTTCTAGAGTTTCAGACCAGCTCACAGTAAACCAATGTCTTCCATACAGGTGTGGGCTTTACCCTCCCTGTTAGAAAAACATCTGCTGTTCGGGGAAGACCACCCAGCTCCATTTCAGACTTCTGATTTAGGCCTGGCAGCTTGCAGGACTTATCCCTGGTCTGTGCTTTGCTGCTAAAGCTTTACGTGGATGGCTCTAAAATTGTCCTTTTTAGAAAACACCGAGTGATGTATATAATTTATACAGCAAGTGGAGCTGAATTTATAGCAGCACTTCTCATAACGGTCCCTTCCTAGTCATTCTGACTCAAGCAGCTTTTTTTGAGATAATAAAACCTTGAATAATGTGCTAAGAAATTTTTAATACGAGCTTGGGTTATTAGTATTTAACAGACAAAACCCATGCAGTGCAGGAAATGTGAACTAATCCCAAAGTTGTAAATGATTGCCTTTGTAAATCAATGTAATAAGACTTTATTCAGATTTTAGAAACTAATTCCTGAAAAAGAATAAATTAGAATATGGTTATGCAGCATCCATCTGTGGAGTGCTTAGCTTGATCATTTTCTTCTTACCATGGTGAAACACGCTCAGATGTCTTGTACTGCCTGAGCCTGCTGTTTTGGTTAATTTTCTTGTTATTTCACGCTTTGGGATCTATAAAATCCAGTCCCCTAAACTACATATTAAGGCATCCAGACTCATCACCCATTACCTGAGTGCTTTAAAAATCTGGAGAAACTGAACTGTACTTGACTGTGAATATATTGTCCAGGCTGCACACGGGTGACTCGAACTGGCCGATCAGAGCAGGTGCTTTGGTTTTGCCAGTGCTCGGATCCTCCGTGTTGCTCGCGGTACCCGGACGAACTGAAAGGCTGCTGTGGAAATAGTGGTTTGGCAGAACCCCACATTTTTAATTGAGGGAGATCCCATCAAAACCTCGTGTCTCACATCATAGCTCCCGTGCCCATTCATTCCCAAATAGCTTCACCATTGCCAGCTGGAATCTGCATACTGCTGGTGGACTCACATCTGGTTTCCTTGGAGACGTTTAAAAAACCACACAACTATGACAACTGAAACATGAGTACCTATGCAAAACAAAGTGTTGGTTCCTTCAGGGATACACCGGACATCTTCTAATGCCAGTGAAAATTCTAAACCTGCGCTGTTCTCTGGGAATGGTTGACCACAGAGGGTGTGAGATTCAGTGGCAAAAAGTGTGTATGTGTAAACTTGGTCACTTTCCAAAATGAAAAAATCAATTTACTTTCTCAATATTGTGGTTTCGAAATAACTTTCTTTCCCTTGTAGGAAAAAATCAAGCGAATCCAGCAAATCAGAATGGAGAAAGAACTTCGAGCTCAGCAGATTTTAGAGGTAAAAATAATGTCTGAAACACAGTATTTGTGTTGCCACTTCAAGGAGTGTTGTATTTCAGTAGTCACACGTGCAGTTAGGAGTGCAACTAAATTTAACCGCTCTAAAACCCTGGCTTTACAGAGCCCTGTTCAAAACACATCTTAAAATACTTGTCTTAAAAAGTCTTTCGTTAACTGCGGCTCAGCTCTTGCAAATGATCCTGAGACTCCAACTTTCTACACAAATAATCTCATCTATTAACTAAAGTTAATAGTGTCGCTCTTCCTTTGTAGAAAGGAAGGTTGCAGTAACAGGATGCTAAACCAGTGTCACTCTCTGCTCTGTATGAAGTGCAGGGGATTTCAAATACTCTGTTTATATGTATGCTAGAACGTGCTGCTCTACTCTCCTTGTTTCCCAGTACACCAGGAGAGATGGGTTGCTAAATCTCCAGTCTTCATTCATGGAAAAATGAATGGTAATCTCTTAGCCATTTATATTGTTTCTGTGTATAATTTCTTCCTTGTAATAGCCAGGTGAAGCAATTTTGAGTGAGACTTGAAGTTCTGGATGGTGTAAGTTTTAAAAAGCAAACGAGTTATGAACTGATTCTGAAAGCTGCATCAGGGGAGAAACCTGTCACAATCCAGATGATACGTGATGATGTTTTGAGCTTCTAAAGGCACTTGTAGCTACTTTCTAGGCAGACTTTTCAAGTTGTGATTTTACTGTTGTGTGACGTGTTTTGCATGCACAGGCGAAAAAGAAGAAGAAGGAAGAAGCAGCAAATGCCAAATTACTGGAGGCTGAAAAACGAATAAAGGTTAGTTTAGACAAGGTTCAGAACCCAAGAACCGTGTTATTGTGCATAATACACCTTTGCATAAAAGCAGTAAATTTGGAATAGTATTGGTAATGAAACGTACATGGGATGGCACATGGATCTGAATAACATGGGTGTGTGTATACTTATGTACATATATGAAGCATACAGAGGGATACAGACGGACGGACGGACATTCATGCGCACACCGAACATATAGACAGTAATTTTTTATGTGCCAACACCATGAGTTTTGCTTACATGATGCTTGGTTCCAATAACTTCCAATGCTTGTGCAGTAACATTATTCACAATATCCTTTTAAGCACACTTTATCAAAAACCGTAGCTGCTTCTCACCAGGTGTAGTCTTTTCCAGGCCGTACGTACAGGGGACTGCAGAGCTCTTATACAAATGTCAGAAAATGCAGTTTGTATATGTACTTCTGTTACTGCTGCAGCATTCTCTTGTGTACTGTGGTACAGAGCTCCCACCTCGATAGACGCGCGGTCGTGCACGCTATGTCTGCATCTCCATGGCCAGTGGGAGGTGGTGGGGTT
Source organism: Chloroceryle aenea (assembly GCA_013399075.1). NCBI lineage: Eukaryota > Metazoa > Chordata > Aves > Coraciiformes > Cerylidae > Chloroceryle > Chloroceryle aenea. Next base: position 84,539 of record VWZY01002946.1, read on the forward strand.
CAGATGTGCTCTTTCAATGTGGCAAAAATGTGCAACTTGAGAAGCAAATTTTGATAAATATTGTAGACAGTTTTGTTCTTTTGTTTAAGGAAAAAGAGATGCGAAGGCAGCAAGCTGTTCTTCTGAAGCACCAGGTTGGTATACATCCCTGTGCGTTGAGCAGACAGACAGGCAGCCAATTGTGAACTACTACTTAAGCTGTATGGTGGGGGGCGGGGAATCTTCGCAATACGCCCTTTTTAAATTTCTGGGTTTGATTCCTGCACAAATTTTCTTTCACCTTATGATTTGTTGCTTTGCTTTGGTATTGGGGTCTTTTGTGGGATTTAAAAGTGGTTTTATGACTTTGTGATTTCTGTTTCATAATGTTGTGCCAACTCTTTCTACCAGGAGTTGGAGAGGCATAGACTAGATATGGTATGGGTATGTTTATTTTTGTACATCTAACACCGCATTGTGATTTGGTTGTGATATGGTTGTCATAGCAATGCATAAAATGTAGCACTGGCTGCTGTCATATTACATACTGCTGCATGGCTTTACAGCACAGTGCATTGCATACATCTGCTTGTCTTGTCTGTTAGGGGAAAAATCCCGACATGTCTTCAACATGTGTATAAATTGAACATGGCAATAAATAAAGAAATGGGGTTTTTAATCAGAATCCTATTTTGCTGATGTCCCAGTAGAAATTGGACTACCGTATAAAATCAGGGATTAATTAATGCAAGATTAATAGGTAGTCACTTGGATAATTTTTGCAAGCCGTGTCCCATTCACTGGGAGTTAATCCAGACATTTTAAATACAGTTTGAATTAACCTATGTTATAAGTCAGAATTATGTCTTTCCTAAGTTTGTACGGTACTGAGGAAATGAGCTTGCAGTCAGTGGAAAAACAGAATGTTATCAGCCTACAACAAAACGTTAGAATGTTGTCCTAGCCTCACTGAATTAGATGATAAAATTCCCACAGCCTTTACTGGGGCCAAGATTTGCTTTACAGCTTTTAAGGCAAAACCCCCCCATACTTGACACTCTAGAATGCAGCTCCTTAATGCATCTGAAGTTACTGACATAATTTATTGAGGGACAGGCATCAGTAAAGCATCAGTGTCACTGCGTACGTATACGTGCCACCACTAGCTTGATGAAAACTGATCTAGAGCTGAGAAAATTAATCATATGAATTTGTTGCTCGGTTACAAAAATGTTAATATTTGCAATGTTTGGAAACGACCAGCTTAAAATTTCTGCTGAATTGGCTATTGAAGAAGTAAATTGCAAGTTCCATAATAGCAGATGTAAGGTAACTGACCTGTTCCAGCCAACCATTATGCTTTTTGTTCTGCCAGCTTATGAAGGAGCATCACAACTGACCATAAGTAAATCTGTATGCTTCTTTTTTACACTGTCTCCATGTTCATTGCTTTACCTTTTTGCTTTTGATTGTTCTTGTATTTGCTTTCTAAACCTGAACTAAAACATGCACAGACTTGGCCATTCTTGTCCTATATTTAGTATTTACTGTGACTTGTCTATTAATGCTAAATTTGTTACTCAGCTTTATTACCCGTTGAATATCTGGATTAGATTTGTTCTAATCTTACCTGCTTCAATAGGAACGAGAAAGGAGAAGACAACATATGATGCTTATGAAAGCCATGGAAGCACGTAAGAAAGCAGAAGTGAGTATTAACCTCTGCAAGTTTGAAGTTTTCATGGTTTCAATCTGCAGTGATCTGCGGAAGAGCAGAGATTTTGTACCTGTGTGGACAAATTCCTTTGTACACATGGCAGTGGCAGGACCAAAAGCAATAGGCACAAATCGAAACAAAGGAAATTCTGTTTCAACTTAAGAAAAACTTTTGTACTTCGAACTTGTACTTGAACACTGGCACAGATTGCCCAGGTAAATTGTGGAGTTGCTGTGGCTGATCCTGCCGGCGGGGAGAGGGACCAGATGATCTCGGGAGACCCTTTCCAACCCCGGGGATTCTGAGCAAGAAGCCAGTAATTGAATAGTCACGTCTGAGCCCTTAGTACTTCCTGGAGAGAAACTTTTATTTTCTCTTCTTTGTGTTGTTTGTGTGTATAAAAAGACTAAGGACTGCACTGTACTGATGTGCCAGACTTGCTGAGCAGGTTTTATTCAATAGTTAGGGGTAAAAATACATGTCTTATTCCAGTCCAGGCTTCTTGGAATGTGTGGATTTTCTAGATGATTCTAGACTGAAACCAAGCAGACAGATTATTTATGTCTCAATAATTTTATCCTCTCCTTCAGCAGAAAGCAGTGCAGCACTACAGAAAATAGATGCTGCTTTTCTTGTTTTGTTTTACTAAACATATGTCAGAAATTCTGAACCAAGAGATAGAGAAGCCCTACGTCCTAAAAGCATGTGCCATTTTGTGTACAATCTTTTTATTTTGTCCACCTCTGAAGCTAGTTATTTGTTTTCATTTTTGAACAGTGACCTTAACAACTAAAAATCCATTTGATTTCCCTTTCCAGAATTTCAGGCTTCTTTTGATGCAGATCATCTAAATATCTAGATTTTCTATTCTGTTTAATTTCTGAAAATAAGACCATAATCAAAATAGCTGCCTTTTCCATACGATGAGTGCTGCTCATTCTGGTGACTGCTGTCATTTATGTAAGTGTAGATATCACAGAAGGACCTAGTAACGCTCATCATGGTAATTATTATTATGCAGTCTGTTAAATTTGGTGCTTGTTAGGCAACTGAACATAATTCAAATGGTTACTTTGCTTATAAGTTAAGGAACTCTAGATACTTCAAGGGGAAAAAATATCTGAGAAACGCTGGTAATCTGTATGGGCACAGGCAACCCAAATCCATCAAAATACTGTCACTGAGTCAACTAAATCAGACCTTTAGCCAGTTAAATTTTAATCTTAGCCATACTATTGTGTGAAAGACACTGAAGTTTTCCTGTTCTTAAGCTAACGTAAAAGTGGTTTTGTCACAGAGCTTATTCTTACAGCCTGTTGAGAGGTTTCAGTTTCATTAGAAGGCTGCAGATGGAAATGAGAGAAAAGTCTTTAGCTTTGTCTTGAAAGAAGTTGTGACCACATCACATCTGTCCCTGACCAAGGAAGCTTGAGAAAAAGCCTCTCTTATGGGAATGCCACCTCCTGCTTATTCAGGTTACGCTGCAGTAAATAAGACTAGAAACTTCTTTAGTTTTGTTGGTTTGAAGCAATACAGTAGTTTATGTTGCATTGTAGATGGATAAAAAAATGATTATCTAAAACAAGTACATGAAAGAATAGCATTGATGATGAAACCAGAGCTGTACAGTATGATTGATGCAACATTTACTAGGCTGTGATAAACTGATCAGCATCTTAATTAATCCCGAAGCTGTTTTCAGTTTTAACCCTGATATTATCTTAAGGGGGACTATCAGTGCTAAAACATAATTGCTAACCTTTTTTTATTTTACTTTTTATCTATTTCTTTATATCCTGAGACTTAGATAAACAATGTAGAGATAGCTCAGAGACTGAGGTGCAATAACCACTGTTTTCTATGTACATTAAGTGAGTTTGCAGATGGTGCTAAACTAGGAGGAACTGGGGGTTCCCTCGGGGGTTCCCTCGGGGGCAGAGAGGCCTTACAAAGAGATCCAGGCAGACTGTAGAGCTGGTCACTCACCAGCTGTATGAGAATGAACAGGAGCAAGTGTTGGATCTTCACCTGGGACAGAGTAATCCTGTGTATATGCACAAATGAGGGGGTGCGAGGCTGGAGAGCAGCCCCGTGGAAGGAGGTCTGGGGGTTTGGGTTGATGATGAATGGAAGAGGAGTCAGCAGTGTGCCCTAGCAGCCGAAATGGCCAGCTGTCTGGTGGGGTGCATCAAGCTGACCATCGTGAGCTGCTCAGGGTGGGTGATTGTCCCCCTCTGTGCTGCACTGGTGCGGTCCCACATCGAGTGCTGTCTGCAGTTTTGGGCTCTTAATACAAGAAGGACATCAAACTGTGAAGTGTGTATCCAGAGGAGAGCAACCAAGATAGGGAAGGGTCTCAAGGGTAAGACTTAAGAGGAGTGGCTGAGTTCACTTGCTTTGTTCAGCTTGGAGAAGATAAGGCTGGGGGGTGACCTCAGCGCAGTCTACAGCTTCCTCAAGGTGGGGGTAGTGGAGGGAGAGGTGCTGATCTCTCTGGTGACCAAGCCTGTCAGAGTTCAAGGAGCATCTGGATGATGCTTTTAGTCATACAGTTTAGTTTTAGGTGGTCCTGTAAGGAGCAAGGAGGTGGACCTGATGATCCTTATGGGTCCTTGCCAATTTGAGATACTCGTGACTTTATGATCAGCTTTGTAAAAAAAGTTAGGTTCTTTCTGATCTTCCTGGCAGTATCCCATAATATGAACTGGAAAGGAAGTAACAGCGGTTTTGTTCATAGCATTTTCCACATATTTTCCTAAAATCAGGAATCTGTTTCTGACCTATGTCATTCTGTAGGTAGTGGTAGTGCCAGTTATAATTTTGCAAATAAAGCTACTAGAGCTGAATATTCTGAAGATGGCTTTTGCACAGTAGCCGTAAATAACAGACAGGTCCTCTGTTAAAAAATCAGTATGTTCCATTTAAATGTAGTGATACTCTCTCCATGTTCTCCACACACTTCTTGAGGTGGGGGGCTCAAAACTGGACATTCTTACAGAGAAGTCTCATCAGCACTGAGCGGGTGAAGATGGCACCTTAAGCACCTGATCTGGTGTTGGCAATCAGGCTGCCAGGTTAAATGGTTGTATAGTCTGATTCAGGGCTGCAGTTATATTCTTACTCTAATGGAAGTAGAATAGTAAATGTTTATTGCAGCCAATAAAAGTAATCTCTAAATACATCCATGAAGCAGCATGGTTAAGGTCTGTGTTTTTATTCATAACTGCAAATTAATACTGTTCTGATAGTAATAATATTACTATGTTATCCATGGGTGCTTCTCTTATTTTATCCTGATGTAGAGTGTTGTCAAAAGCAAGCTGCAGGAAGCAGCACTTGGCTTTGAGACCTTGAGATAGGTTAAGATACTCCCACTTGATGGCCGCCGTGTGCCTGTTGTACAGACAAGATGGTAATGCCTGCTCTGTTGTCAGAAGGCACGCTAGGCGCGTGGTAATTCGAGGCCAGAAGCTATGTGTATTGAAAAGATCAGTTGTGTTTTATAAGCTATTTGTATTTGTTTATATATTATGGGAAATTTTAAACCATGTGTTGCACAGAAAGGAGTTCCCATCTACTGCTGTCTTGACTGATCTCTGCTCTTAGCAGATGGGTATCGATGATATTTGTGTGCAAACGGGGCCTTTAAAATCCTGTGCCTTGCATGCATGGCAGCTCTTTACCATGTTTGTGCTGGGTCATCTTTCTGACACAGTGCTCAGAGGAATCTGTCAGTGTAAACATTCACAGTACCCATTTCCATGTGGGCAGGGAAAAAATAAGTGAATCTTAGACTGACTTACAAATTCCATCTTTTTTTTCTATTTCTGTAGTTTTCCCCTTCCCTTTACTTTGAATACAGGTTCCTTAATTGCTGGGTAGTTACTAAGATTACGTTAAGTAGTGCTTTTCAATTTCTTAGAGTGTTCCATTCTAAGTGAAATATGTGGGGTTTATTTTCTGCCCTTTTAATTCTATTTAAGGAAAAAGAGCGACTAAAGCAAGAGAAACGTGATGAAAAACGATTAAATAAAGAGCGTAAACTGGAGCAGCGAAGATTGGAATTGGAAATGGCAAAGGAGCTAAAGAAGCCTAACGAAGATATGTGCTTAGCAGACCAGAAGGTAATCGTAAGAATCTGTACTTACTTTCCAGCCTCTTGTTTCTGTATTTTGCCATTCTGACGATAACGTTTTTTTTCCTTGCAGCCACTGCCAAAGCATTCAGGTTTTGGTCTAGATAATTAGATATCTATTTGAAATAGATAGAGGGTACTATAGACACTGAAGGAGCATATGTTTAGTTAATGAAAAGCACCGAGTTTAAAAGTGGCCTCCTTCCCAAAAAGCACTTGCATGATTGCTTTAAAAAAATCGATTACTCGGAGCTATTTTTACATCAGGAATATGCATCATGTGTCGGTACACGGAGATTTTCTCATATGTGCAACTATTCTAAGCTGCTACTCAAAAAAATTACTCTCCTGGTCTTCTCTGCTCTTGGTTCTTGCCCTTCAGGACTTGACATACCTCAGGTTCAAGCCCCCTCTGTTGCAGTGAATTTCCCTTCCTATTTATGTTCCCCACATATTTTTACACCACCTTTTATTGCACTTTGGCTCAGAAAAGAGCCTGAGAGTGTCTCCTGGGCAAAATGTAAGTATTTATAAGTCTGCTGCAGCCTAAAATATGTCAAAAGGTAAACTTACTCCAACTTTAAATTAAATTTACTGTATGGGATGGGGGGAGCAGCTTCTCTACAGTCTTTACCTTCTAGTGTTGTCATGCTGTAGGTCTTCTGGAGGCACCAGCCCATTTCCTGAGCTGGGAGGAGAAAAGTTCTCTTTTGAAAGATGCTACTGAACCATTCACTATTTTTCTTTACTTTTCAGCCCTTGCCAGAGTTGCCTCGCATCCCAGGCCTTGTCCTCAATGGGAGCACGTTTTCAGATTGCCTCATGGTAGTCCAGTTCCTGCGTAACTTTGGTAAAGTTCTGGGCTTTGATGTGAATGTGGATGTCCCTTCCCTCAGCGTTCTTCAAGAGGGTTTGCTAAACATAGGGGACAGCATGGGAGAAGTCCAAGACTTGCTTGTAAAGCTTGTATCAGCAGCTGTTTGTGATCCAGGACTTGTTACAGGATACAAGGTAAAATAAAAAAGAAGGGGAAAAAAAAGTCCATTGTAAACAGCCCGTCTTTATGAATGCATTCAGCACAATGCCTCTTTGACACCTCTCTGATTTGGATTGCCATTCTCTCCTAATTCTTCTCTTTGGTGTAACTGTTCTGATGTTACTCAAAGACTTTCTGGGCCCGTCATCCTTCTCACTTTCCAGAAGTGATACATTCCTGGGCATTTTTTCTACTCTCCCTCATTGTTACTTGAATGTTGTGCAGGGCACTGCCACATCTGTGGCTATGTATTTAACTCCTTTTCTTTTCCCCCTTTCATTCTTGCCCTCAGTGTTACACTCTCAGTGAATCTTGCCACTTCTTTCCTCAAAGCCTGCTCTCTACATCACTTCATCAAAACTCTGTTTCATCCATGACTCTCTTTCTTACCAGCCTTTGTTGTTTCAAGCTGACATAGCTCTTTTTTACTCTAGATTTCTGCGTAGCAGGATTGTACTCCGTCAGGTTCCGGTTGGATCATGTCTTTTTGCATTTAAACTACTTCATTACTATTAATATGATCTCTGCTCTTTAAAAGTTAGAGGTGAAGACATTGTAATTTATTACTCTGTTCAAGATTTACATTTAAATAGTTTTAAAGATTGTTAAAGTCCATATATAAAAATGCAAACAAATCTGCCCCACTGTTTTATAAGAAACAATATAGCCAGCAGAGGAAAATAATTTTAAATGTGATTGCTTGAAATGTCTTTATTCTTTTTAGGCTAAAACTATTCTTGGGGAACACTTACTGAATGTTGGCATCAATCGAGATAATGTGTCTGAGATCCTGCAGATATTTATGGAGGCTCATTGTGGGCAAACTGAGCTGACAGAAAGCTTGAAGACAAAAGCTTTTCAGGCACATACTCCAGCTCAGAAAGCGTCGGTATTTGCTTTTCTTGTCAATGAGTTAGCGTGCAGCAAAAGTGTAGTAAGGTAAGAAAGAGTTTTCCCAAACAGGTCTTATGAACAGAATTATGAAAACGTTGTGGTTCAGAAATCCTGTACGCACGCTGTGAGGTTTCTTGATGTTCTTCTGATGAAAGCTGAAATTTGCTATGTTACTGCCTCGTACCTTTATGTACTTGTGGTATGATGGAAGAGTACAACTTTCCCATGTTTGGTCTGTAAGTTGGTTTTGGTTTGTTTATTTTTTAAAAGCTTGCACCAAAATTTCTCCAGATATTTTCAGAGTAAAAGATGAGGTTGATTACAAAGAACTTTGCTGGGTGTTCTAGGGAGTCATTTCGAAGCATTAGAGAAGGCTTCTGCCGTGCTCGTGTTTTCCCTTTTTCCTTTTTTTAAGACTTCTGTCGTGCACATGCTATAACCAGGGTCACGAGCTGAGGTGGCAAGCCTGGTGTATTGTGGCAGTAATTCAAGAACGTGTATACTTCGTTTTTGGTCAGTAATGTGTAACATTCCATAATTAAAACAACTTCTACGTTAAAGAACACTTCAAAACTTGGGAAATGCCAGCCTTGGGATGCCTGTACCTCTGCATGCTTCCTGGCCTGACTGGTAAAGTCTTGTATCACCTGCTTGAGTGCTGGTTTGTTTCCTGGGGATTTCTGCTGCTTTTGGCACACTGTGCTGCAAGAGTGGATTGGAGCCATGTAAGGCAAGAAGGAAAGGGATGATTCCTGTCTTCCAAAGCTGAAAAATAGTAGAAGTGGGCAGTGCCAGTGCTGTGCATGTACTGTGCCAAAGTGCTCATGTGTACTGACCAAATCCATCAGAGTGAGAATCCTCCTCTTTGCAGATGACCAACTCTTAGGTTGGATTCGTAGAAACTTGTTCAGAGCTTGAGTTTCTATGTTTTCATCATAGAAACCACCACAACCTGATAAATTATCGAGGCTGGGACATCAGCAAAGCGGGCTCACAGTATAGTCACTGTACTGAAGCACCATTTTTTTGGTTCTTTCTGTGGTGAAAAGAGAATATTTGTCGATTCTGTAGATCCTAGTTAGCCTACCATTGATCTACCAGCAATAACTTTGTTTTCAGCGCAGGGCTAGATGCTTTGTGGCAAATACAGCCAGAGGCTCGACAGTGAATTATAACTATGGAAACAGGTGTCAAATTGGTTGAATGATGTGCTTCTTACAGAAAGAAAGCTGATGTGAGTGATACTGTGAGTAGAGACTGCCTGACATGAGGATAGCAGTACACTGCTTTGGCATTCCTAGTATTGGAATTTCCTAGCTTTAAATTAATTTATTTTGAATTTTAAACATTACACAAGGATGGTTCTTTGAGACAAAGTATCTGTACATAAATGCCTTGTCAGAAAAAGAAATGTAAATTCCCAGTTAATGGATTATTTTGTCTTTGACAGTGAAATCGATAAAAACATCGATTATATGTCAAACCTAAGGAGAGATAAGTGGATGGTTGAAGGCAAACTTCGGAAGTAAGTTTCATGTCCTTAAATATTACAATGTATTTCTTTTTTGTATTTGCTCAGATATATCTGCTACCTAGGCAATTGGTTCTAAGGACAAAACTAGCTGATGCAATTACAGGTTTACCAAGAAGTTAGTAACTGAACTGCTTTTAATAAAGATGGACGTGGATTTAGAATGGTGCAGCACCAGTCTTTTACAGTCTAGTAGAGATGCGTGAGATTCAGAGTGTCCCTCAGATTAGGAGCAGAGTCAAGTCCATTTTGTATTCTTTGGAAGAAAGTAATTTTTTTTTCATTGGAATAGTACAGGAGCTGTCAAATCGCTGTTGACATTGTCATCAACGTTTATTTGGACCTATCATAATTACCAGTTTTCATTTTGAAAGGTGTTTTCAGAGGATGTGATTTTCATACAGCAATTGCCAACTGAATTTTGCTCGTTTATATAATGTTACCCTAGTGTTTCCCATCTGTTGATGTTGCGTTGTTCCCTATAGCTAGAGATCACATGTAGAATGTAAACTTTGCGTTATTTTTTGTATTTTTTTAATTGAAGGTAAAATCGGAACTTTTAAGGGTTGTCAGTTTCATATCCACTGTTCTCCCATCCTACAAGACAAAATTCCATACAGCAAGCGTAACGGCTCCAGCCACCAGGATGCTAGAAGGCATAAAGTTCATGAATCACAGGGGGTAAAAATACATAGCCAGGCTCTACTTTCTTGTTTTTTTCATAGTCATCTTTTACTTCTTACTAGGAACGGTGAATCCTTTCTTAGCCCTTGCTTTAGGTACTTGTGTTTCTAATCTTATGTCTCCCTTTTTTCCCTTTGATGTACCTCAGAAGGAAGAAGGAAAGAAGTAAAGAAGAAGGACAAGAGGGAGGTAGAGGAAAAATTAGGCCAATAAATTCTCTACTAATATTGCAGATCCCAGTCTGCATGGGGTTAATACACTTTATCTCTTAGGTTACTCCGTAGAGCTTTTCCTTTCTTCATCTGTGTCCCCTCTATGGGATACAGTTTAAAAAGTTTCCGAAGTTCTGATGTAGCCAACTGTCCATTAGTGGAATGGGACCCTTACCTGTCCTTGTCTCCTTAGCAACTGCCTAGTCTTTCTCTCCCTCCATCAAACTGTAAGTACTTGTAGGTGTAGGATCCTCTCCTTTCCTCATGATCTCTCTTTTCCTTCCTTTCAAATAGTGGGCATAATACCCTGAAGTCCCAAGGCCTTCTTCCTTTCTACAGTCATTTCTCTATTTCTTGTGTTTTCCCCTCATGTGTGGATTTCAGGATCCAGTAGCGCTGTCCCCATTCTCAAGCGTAAGTATCGTGGGGGTGCTCAGAAATGTTGCTCTTCTGCTTCTTTGAATCCACTGGATTTGATTCATATCTCTCATCTTTGGTTTAAAATCTTTGTATTTTCCACTGGTTTTCTGATGACCTCTAAGAAGCTTTTTAGAGCTTTCTTTGACCAATTCTATATGATACTTTCTTCTTTATTATGTCAGTTGGTGGTTCTCAAACTCTTTCAACTCTTCTGGGGCTCCTTTGAAAAGACATCTGTCCATTTCAGTCTTTTGTTTGGTCGTTTTTTCTGCTTCCAGACTTCATTCTTATACATGCTATCTTCTCCATCTATTTCAAATCTGGACTACTTGCCACATGATCAGTGGTTGTGTACTCCTTTCATAGGCACACAGACCTTTACGTGACCCTCAGTACAGCCCATCCTGCATGGGAAGTGTATCGTGATAGAAGAAGGGGTGCTGAGGACTGGTGGCTTTATTTCATCTGGCCTGGTTTGCCAGTGTTTGTTGTAAATCTTCATACTGTTATGTCCAGACTGTCCTGAAGTATATCCAAGTGGGATGAGAATAGATTCTACCCGTATCAGATGTCTCCACAAAGTGATACTTTTTGTGCCTACATTCTAAGTTTTTGAGAGATTATCTCCTCAACTGGATATTGGGGGCAAGTACAAAAAAAAAAAAAAAGAAAGAATATTAAAACCTGCATTTATAAGCTACAAAATCTGAAGATGGGAGAAGGAATTGTATAAAAGCCTATAGGGATGAGCTTTGCGGGGTTGGGGATTGTTCTGGGGTTTTTCTTTTTTCCCTCTTAAGATTATTGAACACGAGTCCTTGAGAAGTGTAATATATATAGTTGGAAACTGAATTCTGAGCTGGCTGGGCTGTTTCTTTTGGGCCAATGGTCAATGAGAGGTTGCATCTAATCCTTCTCTTATCACACTTAGATATGAATCTTGATACTAATCACTATTTTTCTAAAGGCACCTGGCTCATACAATCAGTTCATCTTTCCTTGTGCTTTCTGTATCGCAGTCACAGTCAGGAGACTGTCCAACCCGAGAAGATTCAGTTATTTTTTAACAAGACAATCATAACCTCAGCCTCTCCTTTCCCATTACATGTCTTCTCCTTGGCATCTCTTCTGTATCCTGATGAATATAAAAGGGAATAAAAATGAAATATAGCTACTTGAAGGATTAGGCACTATCTGTTTCTTTACAGGACTTAAAAGGCAGAACAAGTTTTTTCACTGCCCGACGTTCTTTGTAACATGCCAGTATCATGGCATATTCTTTGTAAGTTAATTGCTTTCCAGTGAGGTCATCTCTGCAGCTGTAAGTGATGATGGTCTATCAAAAGCATTGTTGTATGAGGGAGGAAATTACACTCTGAGTCTGGGTAGGAGGTGGTAATGCTGATTTGGGAAACTTGGATTTTTTTTTGAGACCCAAGCTGAAGTACATTAAAAGTGCATTAATACTGAAGTGCAAAAATTATGAGGAAGGCATGAAAATTAAGTCAAAAGGTGAATTTTCCTTCTGTGATCTGGCAAACAGTGCAGGTTAGAGCAGGCTTTAGTCACGCATAGCTGATGGGCCACCCACTCTCCTCATAGGCCCATAGACTTTATAATTCTCTTAACGGCTGCAGATGTCACTTGGGTATATACCTGAAAGTGAGAAAGATGGAGCAGTTTTCTGAGCGAAGGTTTTCTTCTCTCAGTGGGTCACGTATCTAGGTAGCAGCAGGAAAATTCTGCAACCTCGTGAAACACCTGAAGGTTTTTTTTAGCTTGCACTACCTTTGTTTTCAGTCTGTACCTCAGATCCAGAATGATGCCTTCTTATGCTTATGGCGCTGTTAAAAGAAAAGATCTTTGATTCGTTTCCATCCTTACAATTTGTAGTCTCGTGCGGGCTTCCTTTAGTGCTTGACAGCACTTTGTCCCTGCTTTTGCTTTCAGCAAAAGTAACCTTATTTGCTTCTTCTCATTTCTTTTAGGCATATGAAAGGTGTGAGGTGTTTGCTGGTCGTTGTACCTACAGCTGCCAGCTTTAGTATTGTATTGTCTTCAAGATTATTTTCATCTGATTTGTTTCTAAAATTGTCCAGTCACGCCATAGTCAATCAAATCATTGACTAGTGGCTTTGTTTGATAGCTAATTCCTGTGCATAGGCAGGAATTTCCAGTCCAGATGAAGAGGCTTTGATGGTTTGAAGTTCTCTTCATGAAAAGGAATTTTTTTCCTAAAAAACTTGACTCAGTGAAAGCCTGAGTGATACTGATACTCAGTGAGACCAGGGTCTTTAGAACCAGACCTGAAAATGTTACTTGCTTCCCAATTTATGGGAAGCTTGAGAGATTTTATTTTTTTGTATTTTAATAAATAAATAAATAAAATAAATTGCCAAAATAGCTAAAAATCCATTTGTACTGGAAAAACGAAAGTGTAAAACTTTCTAAATTCTCCGGTGGCTTAATTACTGCATTAAAAAAAACAACAAAACCAAAAGACCCACACCAAAACAAACAAACAAAAAAAAATAATCAAATGACACCACGCACCAAAAAACCAAAGCCCAACGGTTTCCAAGCAAAGAGAAGTCCCCTTGACAATTCCTTGCTATAGGTCTTTTAGAAAGTCGTGCTGCTTCCAGCTGAGCAGCGACGGGTCCATTTCAGTCTCTGTCGATCAGCGGCTTAGAAGGCTGATGTCAGTGCGCACAGAAACCCTTCCTTCTCCAACGCTCATCATACTTGTAGCCACTTGCTGTATGGAATATTGTTTTGTAGGCTGGGAAGAGAGAGAAGCACGACAAGGAAAAATTACGTACTGGTAATTGTGTTTGTCGTTACCACTCTACTTTTCCCATCCTGCCTTCTTCCAATCATCTCTTACAAAAATCTTTGTCTTTTCTACACGTGTTTATGAATCTCTTCTACGTCAGCTGCATTTTTGGTCTGCATTATAAGTGACTGGTTAGGCCTGGCTATTTATACCTCCTGTGATTCAGCATGTTTGCCTGCTAGCTCCCTGATAGGTGGAACTATAATTTTTGCTGTGTGGAATCTTGTCTTATAGGGTTTTTGTAGAAGAAGAAGGTCTACTACAACCATAATTACTGGTATGTAAGTTTCCCTTTTCTTTCATAAAAGGAGAAATGAGAGTTTGATTGAGTAGTCTCCTAGTAGTGTTGGTAGCTAAGATTTCTCAGAAAAGAGATTATGTCCTAGAAGAAAAAGATCAGCCAAAGCACTGAAGTCAAATAAATACCACATAGAATACAAACTAAAACAGCACAGAAAGCTGGAAAAAAAAATGACTCAACCTTGGTGTTGCCATGCAAATGTAAATAATTTCAAACTTAGAACTGATGATTTTTGCCTTTTTTCCCCCATCATACACAGGTATTTTATGGTCATATTCTGAAATGCATCAAACAAAACATAAAGAATTTTAAAGGGTTTTCTTCTAATTGTCTTTCCTGACTTTTCCAAGTCTTTCTTGATTCATTTCTTCGAAACAGTTATGCCGTAAAATTCACCTGAGAGAAACAAATTCCATTCAGAACTGAATAACAGGCTTAAGGGCTTTTACCACCTGAATTTTTCACGTTCACTAATGGCAGTAAACATTGAGAAAATACGAAGTCCATTAGAACAGAAGAGCCAATTTGAATCTAAAGCGTATGATTCACTTTCAGTCACCTAGGAAGCCAGGTATGGATACGCTGCAGACGTACACCATAATTTCACCCTTTGTCATCTGTTTCAAGGCTTCGAATCATTCATGCCAAGAAAACTGGCAAGAGAGACACTACAGGAGGTGGTGACGGTGGGGAGGAACAGCACTCTTTGGAGACGCCAACACCGGGCCGCAAACGCAGGCGAAAGGGGGCGGACAGTGATTATGATGATGATGATGATGACGACAGTGATGATCAGGCAGATGAGGACGATGAGGATGAAGAGGACAAAGAGGATAAAAAAGGAAAGAAGGCAGAGGTTTGTGAGGATGAGGTAGGGGATTTTAAGTATATTGAAACTTAATTAACTAATAACTTAAAAGTTGTTTTCCTTCTGTTTCTCTGCCATCTGGCACTGCGTCCCCAAAATCTTGCAATAAGAAGGAAGGAACAATAACTTACCTCCAATAGTTGTAAATTTGGGGAATAAGTTTATTTTCTGGAGTGTTTCTTGTTTTGTTTTTCTGATTGTTTTTTCTTTTTTGGTAGCTATTCTAGAATGGGTTGGTGGTTTTGGTTGGCTGGTTGGTTTGGTTTAGGTTTTTATTGTTTTTTCCCTGCTTACTGGTTTAGAATTAGTATGAATTTCTCTGAAATCCTGAAGTATTGCACTAGGTCCAGAGAACTGCAGGTTTGTTAGCAAATTAGCTTAGCTGTAGATTTCTCTTAGAGGAGAATAAAGACCATTTAGTAGTTAAATAAAGAAGTGTAAAGGTGTAGTTAACAACATCTGTTACAAAGCTTGCCTGCGACCTTCCTTGGTGTTTTTTTCATAACTTTTCTAGGGTAGTCACTGCCTGACTGTATGAGATCATATGTTGATAAGTTTTACTAGTCAATATCAGATAAGATCCAGGAAGGATCACTGAAACATTTTTAGATTGTTAAGCTGAATTGTATTGACAATAGTCAAAAGATTTTTTACTAGAAGTGCCACAGGCTTGTAGGGTTCGCTGCAGAACTATCAAATTCTCTACTGGATGAAGGCTGATAAAAGAGACAAGCAGTACTGAACACTACGTTTCAGTGCGCTGGGTGTTGCAGTGTTTGCTGGAAAACAATCCATTTATGCAAGGTTATTGAAGTTCAAAGTCTTACGGGTGCTGTGGATGTGACTGCTTGAACCGTGCACGTAGCTGTGCACCTGTGAACCCAGATGGGCTGCACACACTCTCCATCAGAAACCCAGCTAGTTACTGTGTCAAAAAGAAGGGAACCGTAGACTTAATCATGGGTACATTCCTCTTAAAAAATCAGCAAGATTGATACTGGAACTTTTATAGCAGGCTGGTAATTTGAAGTGGCTCTACGGTTTCTTGTAGACCTTGAAATAAAATGCAAGTGTGCACTGACCAAAGACTGATTGATAAGATTTTGATATATTGTGTTATTTCATGCATGAAAAACACTTAGTAATGAATTTGAGAGATGAAAAGCTTCACAGAAAGTAAGATTAAATTCTGTAGTCTTAAAGTGTTCATGTGCAAACTGAATTATTTCTTCCAGAGAACATCTGACCATGAACGCTCTCCTCCTTATGCATCTGGGGTGGCTTGCAAAGTCTCAAGATAGTCTTTGCCCGTTATGTTGCTCCTAGTCAAATATACTGAACAAGCACAAAATCTGAACTTTTTCACTCTTAGAGTTTCCCTCTCATTTTCTGTTACGTCGTTTTGCTCTGACACTTGAATGGCATGGTAGTATGATTTATACCCTGAAATAAACCTGGTGTGATTACAGGACGATGGGGACCAGACAGCAAGTGTTGAGGAACTAGAGAAGCAGATTGAAAAGCTGACAAAGGTGAGAGGCCATTTGTCTTTGTTGTATTATAAATTTTATCACTGGATGTAATGAGCTAGAATGTTACCCATTGTTTTCAGTGCTCCAACTTAAGGCAAACTGAGAGGATCAGCTTTTGTTTCATGAAAATGCGAATGGTGTTGCTGTTCATGACAGCAGAATTGTCAGTTTTGTCTAGCAGCTCTAGGTGGATATGACTCCAAAGACAATTAGAAAGCTGTTGGTAATGTATTTGCACATCTTAGAATAAAGGTACTATCTTCTTTATCCAGAACTAATTGATATACTTCTGTTTGTTGATCTAAGAAGATGATGATAAATTTTGTGTACAAGGAGCAGTGACATTTCCATCATAGAAATGATTGCAGTTCTCATTCCCCCCACAGCTGGCTAGTTCCTGCACCTGTGTTCCAGGCCAATACAGAGAATTGTCTTGGCTACAGATATTGTAAGAACCAGCAATAGAATAGGAAGAGAAATATCAATGAGAAAGATAGAATGCAGTAGATAGGTACTCGTGGCCCTATTCTTTGTATTAGAAAATTTGGCATTGAAGACTTTGTCTCTTGGTTCCTCTCATGTTCCACAGGGCAGTAAATTAGCAGCCCAGAATTACACCTGACTTCCAGCAGTGTTAATTTAGCAGAGTGAGAATTGAATACACAGACTCGAATCCTTTTTGGCTCCCCTCAGAGAACTGTCTGTGTTTGAATATGGAATTTCTTTTCAGACATTACTGTTGTCATTCTTCTATGAACCAGTTAAAATACCTGTTTCCCATCAGGAGCTGCAGTATCAGCTATCCTCAGCGCTCAGTTTACCCTTTGCTGTTACTGTGTAATTGATAGGATTTCAGCTGTTCTTGTGCAATGAAATCTTTGATCCTATTGTTCTGAGAGTCAGCGTTAGAAAGACAGGACCTACATCACAAACTGTTCTTAAAAGATGACTGATACACTTCAGCTGAATCAGGCTGTGATTGAATTAAGGGAGCCCTGTAAGTACAATCACCAAGGCAGCAATTGTGAGTCGAGTATCATGTAGCACACAACATCTCCTCATGTGACCCTCGAACCTCTGCTCAGGCTGGTAGCCAGGAGACACGTCCTGATGCAATGCATTTCTTTCCCCTGTTGAATTGTCATGCTTTCCCTTTCTAAAAACAGCAACAAAGCCAGTACAGGAAGAAGTTATTTGAGGCTTCGCACTGTTTACGTTCAATGATGTTTGGTCAAGATCGCTACAGGCGCCGATACTGGATCCTGCCCCAGTGTGGTGGTATTTTTGTAGAAGGCATGGAAAGTGGTGAAGGTAAGAAACATAAAGGAGTAGTGTCACACCAAGGCATGCTGTGCCAAGACACACAACCCATCTCTGTAGGCTGTAATTTTGTGCAGCGAGGTCTTCAGGTTTCACCCTCAGCCAGAGGCTGAGCAGACTGCTGTCAGTAGCAGCTCTGTTCACACGGTGCTCTCTGATACTCTTTCTGATTATGAAATATCAATTAATATTTTTCAAAATGCGGACTGGTATTTTTCAAGTTTTCAGTTGTTGTAGTTCTGTATATTATTCTTTTCATATTTATCTACGTAGGATATTTTTTGGCTCTTTCCTGGACTATTTCACATTTCCCTATGGCAGCAAACACTGCATATGAAAACTAGAGTGACAACAGAATGCAAAGGGAAAGTCTTTCATCTTCAGTTGTTATATTTTCTGCAAATACACAGACTAGTCTGTGCTCAAGGATTTGAAACATGTCTGCAAAAACAGGAAAACTGTTTTCACAGAGTGAAGTACTGGGTTTTCTAATCAGCAATGTGATGTAGTCTGCATTTGCCAACTGAACTTATAGTTTATAAAAATAAAATGTAATTGTGTGGGTGTGACAGTTGTATACTAACTGTGGTTAAATTTGCACGCACTTGAAATTGGATAGATGCAGAAAATATGTATTCATCTGACCTTTTTGTGGACGTTAGAACTTTTAAACATAAGCCTTCATTTTGGTCACAGAAAAATCCATTCTAATCCTGATATAGATGAAGCAAAACCCCATTGCTTTCACAGTTGTTCCAAAAAAAAACTCAACAAAAAATCTGAGACGTATCAGGGTTGCACTCTAGTGCAAATTGCATCATTCCAGAGGGCATTCAGTTAAACTAACTGTAGCATTACACCACGATAGGAAATCTGAGCCCCGTTTTGGCCCCCAAAATAAGCCATTGAACTTTTTCTAAATCTGATTTTGATCCTGAAGTTATCTTTCTGAAACGGGTAGCATAAAACCCCCATTCTGTCTGTCTCCCCCGTTCTGCATTATTTTATGCTCTGTGTGTGTTAGGAACTCTGTTGCACGTGAGTAACTGGATACAGAAGGTAACCTCTTGTATGCTGCACTGCTTGCATTCCTTTTGTTCCCTACACTTACTGTGTTTTAATCCGATGAATTCCCAAATGCTTCAGTAATTATAGACAAAGAAAAATCATGGAAGTACACCTACCTGTTTTAAGACAGTAAAATACCAACCAAACAAAACCACACAGAAGTTTTAGCCAGGAACTGTGGGGCAAGCCCATATTTTTAAGTACATTGCCTTAATGAAATGTTAATCTCCCTGGACAGCATAGTGGACATGCTCTTAAGTTCTCTACTACTCCCTCTTCCCCGTAGCTCTTAGTTTACCATTTCAGTACATTCTAAGTTTATCTACTCCTAATTCCTTTGTCTAAACATTGGAAATGTGAGACATAAACTGTTGAATGATCTGTCCATTTAATCTGATGAAAATAATGTTTGGAATGTTGGATTTTCTACCTTCTCACCGTGTTCCTGACATTTCTTAATCCCGTTTTACACTTTTTAAGATGTTTTGTCTAAGTTTGCACATCAGTGTAAGGATAGAAGAGAAATGGTTAAGGAAGACTAGGAAAACAAAGGGCACAGAGGAATGGTTTTCTTTTTCATAAAACACAGACCTTTCGCACTTCATGTCTGAAGAAACTGGCTTTTGCAGTCAGCTTCTGCTTGCTGTACTTTAGGTTGCTGAGATGTTACGCTGTCTGATTGCATCTGACTGCTTAGCCGTGTGGAGAGTCCCACCCATCCTGCTGGGTGGCTCTTGGTTTAAACTTTCAAGATTGTTGACATTGTTTCACAGCCAAAGCTTTTTATGATTTTTATTGAAAGACATAAATTATTTAATGTTGTGTTTCAATATTTGGGGAATATTTGATTTCACAACAGGAATTCTGGTCCTCCTTTTTGTAGTGGGCTGTGATTTGTAAAAATAAGCTTCAAGGCTATAAACACTGTATGTACCCTCTTGATATAAACAGGAGTGCTTTGATAATGCATGGAGAGTCTGGCAAAAAGAAAGCTGCTAAAAATGTGTCCCTTTCAAAGACTTTGCACTGGCAAGCTGCTTCAGACATGCGCATCTTAAAGGAAAATATTTTAGCTCTGTTAACTATGGTGAGGTTATTTTTCCTTAACAAAAGGGAAAATAAAAGAAAAAAGGCATTGTGCTCTAGCACGTGTTCAGCCAAAACCAGAAGTCGTATTTTATTTAACTGTGGCTATAAAAATGGTGTAAATTAGTTGCTCTGTTATATTTCATCTGTGCTTCTTGCACATTTTTAGGCCTAGAAGAAATTGCAAAAGAAAAAGAGAAGTTAAAAAAGATAGAAAGCTTGCATATCAAAGAAGAAGAATTTGAGACAGAAGAAAAATTACACTGCTTAAGTACAGCTCGCTGTGAGCAAAAGGAAGATCTGAAAGAAAAGGACAACACTAATTTATTTCTACAAAAGCCTGGGTCGTTTTCAAAACTAAGCAAACTGCTGGAGGTAGCAAAAATGCCACCCGAGTCGGATATCATGTCCCCAAAACCTAATGGCAGTGCAGCGAATGGCTGCACGTTACCCTATCCAAGTAACTCCAAAAACTCCCTCTGCAGCCTTCAGCCTGCTGCACCACAGAGCACCGTCGAGAAGCCTGATTCTAATAATCTCTTCAGCCCTAATGCAAGTGGGACAGGAAAGTTCTACAATTCTCCGCTAATTCCAAACGATCAGTTGTTAAAGACTCTTACTGAGAAGAGCAGACAGTGGTTCAGCCTTTTGCCGAGAATACCCTGTGATGACATGTCAGTTACCCACATAGATACACCAGCCACTACAACTTCACTTACTCCTCAGTCGCATCCACCCTCGAAGTCACCTTCACCCGTTCCGTCACCTCTTCTGGGCTCGACTTCTGCACAGAGTCCAATGGGACTCAGTCCTTTCACACTGTCACCACTGCAGGTAAATAAATGCGCTTTTGAGTAGTCTGCACTTGCTGTGCT
Source organism: Chloroceryle aenea (assembly GCA_013399075.1). Classification (NCBI taxonomy): domain Eukaryota; kingdom Metazoa; phylum Chordata; class Aves; order Coraciiformes; family Cerylidae; genus Chloroceryle; species Chloroceryle aenea. The sequence continues at coordinate 105,033 of VWZY01002946.1, forward strand.
CACTTGGGCGGAATTTCTCTCCCCACTCACTGTTTGGCAGAAGTGCTAGCATTACAGCTTCTATACTTCTTTCTGTCTCTGAATGTTAACTAATTCCATGTTACAGATGTTTCATAATGCTAGATTTTTTTCTGACAAAAGAAAATTGAGATAGGTAAAATTAGCTAAACCAACGTATGCTCTTTTGTACATGTATTTCAGTAACTCAGTCTGGCTTTGAGGAGGTTGGCCACTGGTATTAAATGAAAAGCAAATAAATAAAAACTAGTCTTCAGAAATGGGATGCACCACATGCTCCCTTGAAAAGCTACTTTTAAAGCATGAACAGGGCCCTAATAAGGAATATTGCCCCTTAGTGTTACATTTGTTTTTCTTAAACTAATCAGAAGTGCTGAGTAAAGGCCTCTTTTATGTTTTGGTTACTGTTTGACAAATAGCATCCTACCCATAATCCCACTTTCTTGGTAATACTTAATAACACTAGTAGTGCGTGTGTTAACAACATGTTCTGTGTAGCAGATGAAGACTGGACTGCCTATAATGGGACTTCAGTTTTGTGGATGGCCTACAGGGGTTCTTACGTCAAATGTTCCGTTTTCGACTCCCATACCCACTCTTGGATCAGGGCTGGGATTATCAGAAGTGAACGGTAACTCCTTCTTGGCATCTAGTGTTCCTCCTGCAAGTAAGAGTGAATCACCAGCACAGCAGGCTGAAAAAACAGCTCCTGCCCCTTCTGCAGCTGTGGAAGTAGCCAAGCCAGTAGATTATCCCAACCCAAAACCTATACCAGAAGGTAAGCATAATACAAGATGATGGAACAATGTGTAGGATACTTTGGACAGTGTCACTGTGGTATTTGCGCTGCGGGGTTTTTCCTGAGTCGCCTGTTGAATCTGGCTAGACGATTTCTCTAGTCTCGTTGTGCGTGATCACATAAAAAATGTCTGCAAAGTGTTTATGTGCTTGTCTTGATTTAGAAATGCAGTATGGTTGGTGGAGGATTACTGATCCAGAGGACCTCAAGTCTTTGCTTAAAGTGCTGCATCTCAGGGGAATAAGAGAAAAGGCCTTACAAAAGCAAATACAGAAACACATGGATTATATCACTCTGGCCTGCATCAAAAATAAGGATGGTATGTAACTGCTATTTCTCTTGCACATGGTGTTGGGGCATAGGACGACTGGCACGCAGCTCTTTGAAATGCGTTTAGATTCAGACTTAGAGTAGCAGCTGGAGAAAAAAAGGTCTTGTTGTCTAGTGCCTTTTCACCAGCCTTGCTCTGGAAAGTTCCAGCACTGGAGAAATCCTGTTTAATATAAAGTGCTCTAGTGGTAACCTAGTGCAATCGGTAATCTTTTTAAGCTGCTCTCGTCTATGTAACACCCTTGCTCAGCCTCTCATTCCCCTTCTTGCCTTTAAATTGCAAGTTTGAAAACCTACAGAATTTATTGTCCATATTAGGTATCTTAAGAGTAGTACACCCTTACAGCAGTTCTTCAACACGGGACTGGAGTGACAGGTAAATCAGCTTGAATTTACTCAGAGAAGTTTTAATACTAATGAAAATATCAAAATGTGATTCTCAAATACAGTTGCAATTATCGATATCAATGAAAATGAAGATAACCAGGTAACTCGAGATGTTGTGGAAAACTGGTCAGTAGAAGAACAAGCAATGGAGATGGATCTTGCTATTCTTCAGCAGGTGGAAGATCTAGAGAGGAGAGTTGCATCAGCTAGTTTACAAGTTAAGGTAAAACCAACTTTTAGTAAAATGTCTCTTTAAAATAAGTGGTAAGAATTTAAAGTAATATAGTAGCAGTCCTTTTGATGTGGGTAAGTGCCTTCTTATTCCATCTCTATTTGTCTGCAGATAAAACAAATCCACAGCAGCAGTGTCATGGATATTTGTGTTTGCAGCCTTTTATTGCAGTTAACTCTTCAGCTGAAGATGCTCAGAATGGCGGCTCCTGGAGAGTGTTCCTTGCAGGGTGTGCAGTTCCCTGTGCATTTTCTTAACCTTCTATGAATGCAAAGATTTTATTGCATTAGAGACTGCTTGAGTATAGTGGGGTTTGCCCCAGTTCCGCCTGGTTTGCGGGACTGTTGCTGTTAATGCCTTGAGAAAAGCCTACAAGTACACTTTGCTTGAGTATTGAGTGTGCAAGAGTTAAGAATTCACTGGCTCTCATTACACTTGGGAATTTTTCCAAGGTTGTTGTAGGATACCAAATTGCACATGTTTGGTTCTAGTACAGGTGTAGTATTTGGGGCGGATGTTACTCCTGTGTGACCCATTGATACTGTCTCCTCAACCTGCTGGACCAGCAGCCCTGTTCTGGCGTTTGGGTCAATAGGACAGGACACGTGAAAAGGCAATAAGAATGGACTGTTGCAGAAAGGTCCCTTCAGAAAGTCTGGTAATGCTTGTATTTTTTTGATTAATTATTTTAGTTCTCTGGATATTTTGGAAACTGTCTCTACAGATGGATTGCAAGTAACCAAGATCTACTGGAAACAGCGCTTCAGTTACTTAGTTTGAGTCCATAACACAGTTCCTCTGTTTACACGCTAAGTTACTACAGCAACCAATAAATGCCCAAACCTTTCTATTAACATAGGGTTGGCTGTGTCCTGAACCTGCATCAGAGAGAGACGACTTGGTATATCGTGAACATAAATCAATTACTAGATTGCACAAGAAGCACGATGGAGATTGTGCTGGAGGCGGAGAAGGCAATGCCAGCTCTCTAGAGCGGAAGAGTGACAACCCTCTAGATATAGCTGTAACCAGGCTTGCTGACTTGGAGCGGAACATAGAGCGAAGGTATCTGAAGAGCCCCTTAAGTACCACCATTCAGATCAAACTGGATAATGTGGGCACAGTTACTGTCCCTGCTCCTGCACCATCCATTAGTGGTGATGGTGACGGGTAGGTTATTGAGATTAACTTGAAAAATTATTGTGCTTCTTTGCTAATTGGAGCCTATTTTCTTATTGCCTGTTATCTATGTACTTTCTTGTATGTCTGTGATCCATATGGATCATGTTATTCTGCATGGTGCTTTGTAAAGATATTTTTTTGTTACGTTTGTTGATAATCTTGCAAAGTTATCTTACATTTAACTGGTTGTGACTAAGCTTTGAGGCACGTAGCCACAGTCTGTGCACTACATGAAATTTAGTTGCTTAAACCTTATACTTATTGGCTGTGTACGTTTTGTCATTGCTTGGCTTTCATTGTGATAATGATTGTTCCACGTTTAAACGTAAGCAAACACGGATGTGACCTACTTAATTTCTCTGTATTTCAATGCAGAACTGAAGAGGATATTGCTCCAGGGCTAAGGGTATGGAGAAGGGCATTGTCAGAAGCGCGCAGTGCTGCGCAGGTAGCTCTGTGCATTCAGCAGTTACAGAAATCAATTGCATGGGAAAAATCTATTATGAAAGTTGTAAGTGTTTTTAATTTGATTTGTTTTGTTTTGTTTCAAAAAAAACCCCACCAACCCTATAACTATTTTTGCTATATCCTGTTTTCCCACTTGAAGCCTTTTAAGATACTGTGGTTAATAATGCATTTCTTAGTACTGCACGTAAACCCTAATACGGTTAAACTGTAAGTGTAAGGGAGAAGATTGCTCCTTGCTTGCCAAATGCAGCACCCTGAACTGTCTTAAGATGAAAAGCCCCTGTAACTGGTTGCTTTATTTAAGCTGGTAATTACTCTTTTGCTAACATTTAAGTAAAAAAGAGTAATTTCTGTCTCCATCTGATGGAATGTATTCTGTCTGATGGAATATTTCTGATCTCATCCGTGACATAAGCCTTATGGAGGTTCTCATCACCTATCCCAATTAAGGACTTAATTTTTCAGAAAGCTGAGGTGCTCCAAATGTCTGTCTGTCTTTGCATGCACACTTCTCACAGCAGAACCTGAAAATTGGGCAAGGGTGTGAGCAAATAGGCTGAAATACACTTAACAAGCAGATCGGTGTTAACTGCATATACAAAGGCGGCATGCAAAATGCACGTGTCAGAATCTGCATGGACATTTGAACCTCAAATTTCTGAAGACAAAGCTATAAATTACTACAGCAATAGTGACTATAATGTGATTAAGTGTGGCCAGAGCTCTGTAGTGGGTAGCAAAAGTGATTCTTCCATTAGTGGACTTTTCCCTAACTTTTTAATTTCTGCCAGTCCTATACAGATTCTAATGACATCTGGACAATTAAAAGGACAAAAATGATAGTGTGAGGTTGTACCTTTCAGTTTATATAGCTTTAGGTTTAAAGCAGAAATTGTGTGATTTAATAGGAGCACCTGAAAAGGCATTTGAATGTTTCAAGGTGTAGTGATTTACTACCCAGAAATATGTATAGTATCATTCCCCATTTGATTGAAATGTTCTATGCATTTCAGTACATAGCAAACATAAGTATTTGGGGGAACATGTGGAGATCTCTAAGGTCCTGAAAAAGAAGTTCAGATAGAGAAGAGTATCAAAACCACAGAACATATGTAATAAAATTGACAATACAGTAGGTATTTTTTAAGTTAGTGTGAATTTGAGGAAGTGCTGGAATAATTTGTTCTGCCTTAATGAGTTTGTTCGTGGTGTCCTTTGGATAAGATCCTTACTGATCATTATTTGAAAATACTGTCATAAAATACAAGTTATTTGCATGGAATAAGAACTTGGATCTGCAGTGTGGGCATAAATGAGAAGATTCCTGGGTTAGTGTGTGATTTCGATGGGTATGATACCTTAATTTCTCATGGACATGACTGAAATATTATAAGTGTTACCGTTTTGTGGGATGTAGGACACCTGTCTTGCAATGGATTGCTTTTCAAATTTGTTCCCAAGTGTAGCCTTTAGATTCGTTCCTCACATGCAGCATATATTCTTTTACAACTGTGATCACTGGTAGACTCTGATTGTGATAAAAGGAAAGGAAAATGATTTTGACCACAAGCCCGTGTGTTTGGAGGGGAAGGATAATTTGGGTACTGGTTCTGTGTTTCAAATTTTTTAAATGGAATCAAATCCATTTTTCATATTACAGTACTGCCAAATTTGTCGAAAGGGAGATAATGAGGAACTGCTGCTCCTTTGTGATGGCTGCGATAAAGGCTGTCATACCTACTGCCACAGGCCCAAGATTACTACCATACCAGACGGGGACTGGTTCTGTCCTGCCTGCATAGCAAAGGTAATACCAGCCATAAAGGAGAAGTGACTTACAGTGACCTTTTTACCGATGGTAGAGTTACAGGCCTACCAGTGCCTCTTTCAATGAAAATAATGGTCTGTGTGTTTTATGTTGTGCTGGCGTTAAATCGTGGAATCGTAGAATTGTTAAGGTTGGGAAAGGCCATGATTGAGTCCAACAGTTCCCCCGGCACTGCCAAGTCCACACTAATCCCCATCCCTCAGCACCACATCTAGATGTCCTTAAAACCCCTGCAGAGATCACAGGGACTCCACCACTGCCCTGGGGAGCCTGGCACAGGCCTGGACAGTCCTCAAGAGGAAGAAATGTTCCTCCTGTCCAACATAAACCTCTCCTGGGGCAATTTGAGGCTGGTTCCTCTTGTCCTGTCCCTTGTCCCTTGGGAGCAGAGCCCGACCCCCCTGGCTCCAGCCTCCTGTCAGGGGCTGTCAGAACCAGAAGGGCTCTTCTGAGCCGCCTCCTCTCCAGGCTCCACAAGCCCAGGGCCCTCAGCTGCTCCTCACCACACTCCTGCTCCAGCCCCTTCCCCCGCTCCGTTGCCCTTCTCTGGCCACGCTCCAGCCCCTCCAGCTCCTGCTGGGAGTGAGGGGCCCAGAACTGACCCCAGGATTCCAGGGGCGGCCTCCCCAGTGCCCAGTTAAGGGGGACAATCCCTGCCCTAGTCCTGCTGGACACATCAGTGCTGCCAGGAGCCAAGATTTTCGTGGCCTTCTTGGCCACCTGGGCACTCTGGCTCATCTCCAGCCAGCTGTTGACCAAAACCCCCCAGGTCCTTTTCCACTGAGCAGCTTTCCAACCACTCTTCCCCAGGCCTGCATCATTGCAGAAGGATTTTAAGTGGCAGTAAAGGATATGGTTTTATTAATTTTAATCTGTTTGCTTGCTTTTTGGTTTTGTTGCTTGTTTTTTTGTTGCTTTTTTTTTAGTGTAAGCAGGTACAGAAGTTTTTGCTAATTTGATACATATTTTATTTTTCTCTTTTTAGAATTTTTTTCAGCATTTGTCTTTCAGGCCTCATTATTGACATACCAATAACTTACATTCTGCTTAAAAGAAAAATTGGAGAAAAGGCGTAGTATTTTTGCTATTTCAGTACGGCATACTTCACTTATACCTTGTCTGATACACAGCACATTTGAGAGGCTGTGTATGTTTCCTGTGAGGTTTGGTGGTTTTTTTCCTCCTCCCAAGAAAGAGTCTGAATAGAACTTTCCAGCAGTTCTATTCAAAGGACTGCATTAGCAGTTAATATTGTTCAAAAGTCCACAATTTTCCCATCCCTAGTTAGTCCTAAAATTTAATGCATTTTTTGGTAAAATTGGTTGATAATGTTTTCTGTCATTACTTCTGAATACTGTAACTGAAAAAGTAGCTTTACAGTACTCAGTTTTTATAGTTACTCAATTTTGTATTTTCTCTGGGTATTGTCAATGTGATCTTTTCTGCTCATCTTTCACAAAGGAAGAAATACTGGGTTTTAAACCATTATGTGCAAAAGAAGTAACAAAAGCAGGTTACTACTGAAAATTGATTGTGTGGTAGTTTATAAGGGTTTAACTTAGGCTGTCACTTTTTCTGCCATTATCATCTTTATATTATGATTTCACATGTTACAAAGATAGAAATTACCCTATTGTGCTATAATTTACTACTACTTTTGATGTTCCCAGTATAATTTTTTTTTAATTTTATTTTTTTCTCATGAAAGCTGGAGATTTAAAGGTGAGAGAAATTTAAGAGAAGTTGAGAACCTAAATCAGTAGTAACAGGAATTTCTACAACCTTACTTGCTTTTAGAGAAGAGCAGAAAGTGAATCATCTCTCGTATTAAATATTACAATTGTTTTGGTGCTTCTGATTGTCTGGTCTTCATTGCTGTCTGCCAATAATAACAGAGGTTTCTGTAATGTCTTGGTAATCGCTTAGTTCAGTTCTCTCTTTTGTAGGCAAGTGGTCAATCTCTAAAGATAAAAAAGCTTCAAATCAAAGGGAAAAAAAGTAACGAACAGAAGAGAAGCAGGAAATTAGCAGGAGATACAGAGGATGAAGACTCCGCAACTACAAGCACCTCCTTAAAAAGAGGAAAACCAGACCCTAAGAAAAGAAAATTGGATGAAAATGTTTCCGTAAGCCAGTTGAAGCAAGAAAATGTCACTGCTGTTAAGAAGCCTAAAAGAGATGACTGCAAGGATTTGGCTATATGCAGGTAAAGTGACAAATTCTAAACTTGGGTAAGTGTTGAAACAAGTAGTGCCTGATTGTTTTTACCTCTCTTCAGGGGAACAAGAACCCTATTCTTTGTCACATATCCCGTAGAGATGGTGATAATCTGAGTGTCTGTGTAAAGAGTTTAATGTGCGCATGCTGGGAGTAACTGCTCTATTTGGTAATGAAGCCCCAGGGGAAAGTACCTGCTGTCAGAAGGTGGTCTGTGAACTCTCCTCCTCCGTGCCCTTCCAAGCACAGGCGCCTGAACCCCGACAGCAGTGGCACTGCCAGCATTCCCCAGTGTGGCCTGAACCCTGACAGCAGTGGCACTGCCAGCGTTCCCCAGTGTGGCCTGAACCCCGACAGCAGGGGCACTGCCAGCTTGCCCAGTGTGGCCTGAACCCCGACAGCAGGGGCACTGCCAGCTTGCCCAGTGTGGCCTGAACCCCGACAGCAGGGGCACTGCCAGCTTGCCCAGTGTGGCCCATGTGATTAGGGCGCTGTGAGCGAAGGGCACTGCAGCATGGAGGGGCAGGCAGTGATGGGAACGCGCCTGCCCTTGTGCTATTGCTGCTCAGTCGAACGCGACATAGTTCAGCCCCATCACAGTTTGGAAAGCCTGTATTAGCACCTGTTCTACTGGTTTGCAGGTGGTTCACATTGAGGTTTGATGTGCTGCAGTTGCAGGGCCATGGTTTTCTTTCAGAAGGTTGATCACTAGACTTTCATCTTACCTAGGCTGCCTGGAGAGAGCTCAGTGCTGTTTGCCATGCTCAGTTAAGATGCCTGGCTCTAGTGACATGGTTCTCAGCCTTGCACAGGGCACAGAATAAAGTGCTTTCCTTTTATAAAAGAATAGGTTGGCGGTAAGTGATGAATTTACAGCACAATGAAAAGCCTCTGTGAATGTATGAACGGCTTAAAAATACTGATTTAAAACCTTATTTTATTCAGCATGATTCTCTCGGAATTGGAAACTCATGAAGATGCCTGGCCTTTCTTACTTCCTGTAAACTTGAAACTTGTTCCTGGTTATAAGAAAGTTATTAAAAAACCTATGGACTTTTCAACCATTAGAGACAAGCTAAGTAGTGGACAGTAAGTAAACCTAAGTAAATTTTACTTTACATTTTAACAATACTGAAATATTAAATTACATTTTTTTTAAATTAGTTTAAGTATTTTGATCTGCCTCCTCTGGCACCTCCATGACTTATTTCTACAGTGAAGATAAAAATTCTTGGCTGTATGCTTTTCTCTTTGCCATCTGTAAGTGAAATGGTTTGTCGGGTGGCAGACCCTGTGGAACTGGCTGAAAACCAAGAAAACTACCAGGTTGAATGCACAACAGGAAAACATTTTATTTTCCCCTCATATTACCTCAGTGAGACATCCTAGTGTTGTTAGATGTAAGCAAGAATCAGCTGCGTGGGTTTAAAACTTTTGTCATCCATAAAGACTGACCCTCTGCGGTGTCCATCAACTCCACACAAAGCAAGTTTGTGTGGATAACACAAGGGAGGTTTTAACCTCCCCAGGCTTTTTCTCCCTTGAATGTGAGAATCAAATGCCCTGTGTGTGCTCATTGGTATCAGTAGATTTGTAACTTTTATGTCTTTTTAAATAATTCCTGTGAATATTGGAACACAGTTTGGGCCACGTGTGTTTGGGGTAATAAAACCAGTAACAGCAAATGTCACAGGATTGATCTGGGCAGCCTTCTTTGTACCTGATTGTTGCTCTTTTAGGTAAATGCAGCTGTACTTTGCACTTAGTTTAAAAGGACTTGAGCCCAGGAAGAGATGGATAAATGGAAAATAGCTGTAGCATTTAACTAGAAAAGCTACTGATGGGAAGGTGGAAATTCATTAAAAGAGCTTGTTTTCCAGCAGAGGCTTGACATTGTACCTTACAGAGTTTTTGAGGAAAACAACAAATACAATGATGAGAAAGTAATTCCATCCACTGATGTTCGTTTTCTTGTTAATATTTAAATTAGAAATAAAAAAAATAAGGGTTTAATTAACATGTAGAGCATTCACTGAATATTCTGTGGCTGGTTGTAAATTCTCTGATGTTAACAGAGTTCTTTCTCATGTAGTTGTCTTTCCCCTTAGAGTCACTGTGATCCAAAAGTCATTCACTTTTTTCTTCTTTCAGGTACCCTAATCTTGAAGCATTTTCGCTGGATGTCAGGCTTGTTTTTGACAACTGTGAAACCTTTAACGAAGATGACTCTGACATAGGCAGGGCTGGCCACAACATGAGGAAGTATTTTGAAAAAAAATGGACAGAGATTTTCAAAGTGAGCTGAAGTTACCAGAACTCTCTTTCTTTTTCTCTCTCTTTTTTTTTTTTCCATTAAATGAGGACTGATGAGACCAGCAATGTGAACTGTATTTACATGAAAGTGCAAGGCACATGCGTAACTAATGACTGGTTTTTTCCTTTAAAATATCACAGAGTTGTGATACTAGTTCTAAAGGCTTCACTCCTACAGCAACCATGGCCCCTTGGTTATTGGTTTGTGTGTTTTAACAAACTAATTTAGGTAGAACAGGGAAGCACACCCAAAGAATTTCAAAGAAAGGGGTGTTATAGTGCAATAGCAATTAAAAATATATCAAAACGCACTGAATATTCAACCACCAGAGCTCTACTCGGGGAAATGGTTCTCTTTTCCCTTTCAATAAATATCTATTTTTCATTTTTTTACTTTGTAGTTTATTTTTTAGTGAATGTATTTAATTTTATGAATTATTTATGATTATACAGCATTCAGAATCTTCGTTTTCTGTGAAAAGGAAGAATTAGAAAATTGCTTTAAATCTTGAAAATACAACAAGGAATGTTTTAAAATATAAAACAAAGCCAAGTAAAACTGTTTACACTGATGTGCTGTAAAAGCACTAAAAATTAAACTTTACTGTAGAGTTACAAGTACATTTATATATATGTTGCTGCATCACTTGTGTAGTTAAATTGTATTTCAAGACTGAAGAAAGATTGAAACATGTATATACTGTTCATTATTGTTTATATTAAGTCTTGTTTTAAATATGTATGATGTGTACATATTGTTTGCAGACATTATTGTTTATGCCTTAGGAGGACGGTAGCATTTTATTTTAGTCTTAAGGTAATTATAGCTATATGGGTTGTACAGTAATTATCCTCTACCAACACTGTGGAGTCTCCTTAATCTTGGTAGTGCCTGCCTTTAAAACAGGGTGTAGGGGATATTAGTTTTCCATTTTTCTATTTTGTTATATAATTTCGAGCCACCACGGCCTCAAATTCAAGTATAATCATTTGTATCCATGTGGAATAAAATTGTGACAATTTCCTACGCACACAGTATTTTTTCATAGAAACATTTCCCTCCATTTGCCTTGCCACAGAAATAACAAAAAGCAAACAAAAAAAAACATTTGTAACCACTGTGTTTTATCTACTGTGTGTTGTGGTGGCCTGTTGGGGCAGATAGATCAGAATTTTTTTTGTACTAATGTAAGAGTACTTGAAGTTTTATTTAAAAGAAATGTTGTGGAAAGGTAGCATTCTTTTTCTTTTCCTTTTTTAGGAGTGTTATTTTTCACTAGTATGTGTGGCACGGATACAATAAAAGACTGTTTTGCAAACCAGATTTTCTTGGCGATTTTAATACTTCAGGTCCTGTGTAGACAGGATTTTTTTAAATAATATCTTGGGAGTCTTGCATTTAACATTCACTTCCTATTACGATGCATCTAATTCTCCTGGCATTTTAATGGCAATTCAAATTGCAGCAACTGCTGAGCAGTTTGGCCACCTGTTTGAATGAGCACAGATGACATGAGCAAAGGCCTCCGGGGTAAGCGCTGGGCTGCCCCAGGATCTGACCTCTTCTGCCCGTCCTGTTTGCTGCCCTAACAGTGTGAATGCCCATGGTAATGTGATTACATGCCACACGCAACACTTCAGGCCACGGCCATGCAAAGTTTTGGGGTTTTTTGGGTTTAGGGTTTTTTGGGGTCTGTAGAAGGGTATTAGCCAAAGAAATCCTTCCTCTGACTGAAGAAAATAGAGGAATTACAAAGGAATATTGTGGAACCTCAATACCTAGAGCTCCCTCACCAAGTAGTGTTTGGGTGCTTTTTTCCTTGGGGAGGGAGCCTGTTGGTTTTGCTTTTAAACTAGGCCTGCCGTGATTAAGTCCGAGAGCCTTATTTTATAACTTCCCTTGTCTCTGCTGGGAAGAACAGTAACTGCCTGGTTTTAAATAAACTTCTTGTTTCTCTTGCCCTCCCCAGAACACATTGTTCAATTATCTTTTTCTTTTCTAATGTCCTGTTAGAATGATTCATGTTACCTAGAATAAAAAGAAACCAACCACATTTGGGTGTCAGGCAGTCTTGCATTCTAACAGCAGCCCCACCACTGACTGCTTCAGGCCTTTCCTTTTCATCACCTTTCAGAAGACTTCAATAAAAAGGTTTGCTGACGTGCCAGAGGTGTGAAGATTAATCAGTCGTTTAAACAGATAGGGCAGGAGGCTCGCAAGAGCGTTATAAGCACACTTAGATTATTGAGAAAGCTATTTCTTTGATGTAAAGCAGTCGGGTTTTTTTCTCAGCCCCTGATCTGGTTAATGCTTTACCTGCCGTGCCCGATGTGCTGTGAGTTTTCTGAAAAGTCAGGAGGAGGTTGCTAGCTACACGACTCGCGTAATTGCATTTTTTCAGCTTGCATCCTGGTTCAGCTGAAGAGCTGGGCAAGTTGGGGCAGTCACCACTGCTCTAGCTGTGCCAGCGAGACAAGCATCCCCTCGCTTAACTTCCCGTTACCGGTGTCTTGCTTTGCTCACGAGCAGCGTCTTCGTTACTATTTCAGTAAAGTTAAATTGAGGGGAATTACTACATTTGAATGGCAAGCTCGAATCCCACGCACGCCATCGTGTATCTCCACAGAAAAGAACGGGGATTTAACCACTAGAAAAATGTGTTTAACTTTTTCTCTTTGCCAACTTTCTCTCCCATTAGTGGTTTCTGTCTGTTTTTTTTTTTATAGGAAAAGATTTCCAGTCTGCTCTCTTCCTTTCTGAATGAAATATAATGGTCTTAGTTCAGAGAATTTACTGACAAGCTTTCAAACTCTTTAAAGTACCATTAATGGTGCTCAGTGAAGAGTGTGCTGGTTGTGAGTGTGGGTTCTTTTGTCTCTCGACATCTCTTTGAAAAGCATTGGATAATATGAAAGCAGCTGAAAATCAGAAGCTGTAGTCTTCACAGACAAAATATGTATCTTTAAAAAGAGGTCTAAAGCTTTTTCTTTTTTTTTTATATGATTTTGGTAGTTTCCTAACGGCAGTTGGAAGGTTGGAGAGACTCTGATAACTGTGAATGGACAGAGACATCTGAGGACAGTCATTTGGCATTCGCTGCATGTGTCCCATAGGGACTTTAATCTTGCATCATTCCAAGATGTCTTGGGTTTACCAAAAGTGCCTGCAGGGCACTTAGCGAGGGCTAAGGATGAAACCAGGGACTGCACAGTTACACCGTTTGATTATGTGACTTTCCAAACTACCTTTGGCTTAGAACTTCCAAGTTAACTGGGAACTGCGATAGCTAGTATGTACATTCAGAAAAAAATGTGTTATCTTTTATTACACAAACTTATGTTGCTTGTGTTGACCAAACTAATCATCATTCCTAGAACTGATAGTAAGTACCTAAATCTCTGGGTGTGTTACTGATTCACAATGTCTTAATTAATAAGTAATTTAAAGTTTCCCATCTGTGAAATATTAGGGAACAGTCTTAAGTGTATTTGGTCGTTAAGTGTTGTGGTTTTCACTGAGGATCAACTGTCCACCTTCCTCGAGTAAAGAAATCTCTAACAATGGATACAAAGCTCTTTGAAGGCCAGGAGGTGCTTTGCTTAGTAACATACAACCTTAGGGCTTGCTAAGCCAGCGCAGCACGTTTGCAGTAGGCTGAATACTGGCCACCACCAAGGGTTTGGGAGAGGTACTGGGCATCCTGAGCCAGTGGACCCAGCAGCGTGCACTCCGGTAACAGGTTCTGTGGAAGAGAATGCAAGAGCATGCAGATTCCAAGGGGGAAGGTAGGTCATTTACATAAAAGGGAATGTTTCCTGGGCAAAGCCTGACGGCGAAGAAGTGGCTTCGTTTTCCTCAGAAAGCGTGGGTGCCAGGATAGGCTGTGCACTCTGCATGA
>VWZY01002946.1:119093-141431 GCA_013399075.1 Chloroceryle aenea
CCCCTCAGCACCGCCGCCTCAGCTCGGTGCGGGCGTGTCCCGCGGCTGTCACTGCGGAAGGGCTGCGGTCCCTTCCGCGTCGCTCCGGAGCGCGGAGGCGGGGCCTTTGCCCAGTGTTTACCTGGAAGCCGCTCTGGAGCCCGGGTGAGGTACCGGCCGCCCTTGGGAGCCGCTTCCCTGCGGGCCTCCGTCGCAGCGGCGTTAGATGGTGGTAGCCGATGGGCGATGACAACAGGGAGGGTTCTCTGCGGTGCCTGGAGTTGCTGTAGCTCTTTCCGTGAGCAGCTGCTGGTGGCTGGCGGGTTAAAAGAAAATTGTGTTTGCTAGAGAAGGTAACTGTCGTGCTAAAGGTCTCTCTGATGACAAGTGGTCCAGGCCCTCGCGGCTCCCTCAGCTGGTTTGAACTATTTATTGGTGCTGAAATCTCTTCCTGGGTTTGCTTTTCTGCAGCGAGCTCCCGAAAATGCCATAACCACGAGATTAAGGTGCCTTTTTCAGCCCCATCTCTCCACATGGACACTTCTGCCTGACAGTTCCCCGTAGTTAAAGCATGTTGATTTTCTTTCCACAGATAAGAGATTTGTTGACATTACTTAATCTGTTTAATGGTTTTAAGGAGAATAGCAATAAAAGTGGGAGAAGCTAAAACAGTGTCCAAAGATCTGATCATTAACTAAATCACCATGTTATATGCTGCCTGAAGGGAACATTTACTTTGCCGTTATATATACCTTTGTGTCTGTATGTGTACGTATGCGTCTGTGTATACATACATCCATGCATAGACATATTTATATGTCCACATATATATTTATTTTAAAACAAATATGTGTATCTATATATAAAACCATGCCTATTTGTGGCTTCCTCTTAGCTCTGAACTTGTTCAGAATGAGGCTGGACCCCCAACACTGGCCAACTCTGGAGTCCTCAGCACAGCAGAGCCAGGGAGCTGGGGGAGCGGGGCCAGAGGAGCCCCAGCAATGCTGGGAGGGCTGGAACCCCTCTGCTGGGAGCCAGGCTGGGAGAGCTGGGGGGGTTCAGCCTGCAGAGGAGAAGGCTCCATCTGGGGAGGCCTTCTGGGGGCCTTTCAGGGCTTCAAGGGGCCTGGCAGAAAGATGGGGGGGGACTTTTGAGCAGGGCCTGTTGGGACAGGACAAGGGGCAGTGGTTTTAAGCTGAAAGAGGACAGACAAATTGTGTGTGAGTGGCTGAGACACTGGAACAGAGAAGTGGTGCATGCACCATCCCTTCAAGTATTTAAGGCCAGGTTGGACGGGGCTCTGAGCACCCTGCTCTAGTGGGAGGTGTCCCTGCCCATGGCAGGGGGTTGAAACTGGATGATATTTAAGGTGCCTTTCAACCCAAACTATTCTGTGATTCTCTATTTGTGGGGCAACCCCAGGTGATGCTTTGATTGTCTTTTACAGTGCCTGTTTATTCCATTGTCTTGAGTGTGGTTGCAAACAGTAGCAAATTTGAACTGCGAACCTCTTTGCATAAATTAAATAACTGGAATAACTTGTTTTGCCACTGCTCTAAGATGAAGTAGCTTGTCTATCACCTTGCATGTTGTGCTGCAAGATTGCCAGTTGACATTAAAAATTTAGATATGTTAATTCTAACCAAGCGATAAACCCCTTATCCCATTTATCTGTTTGACCTCTGATTTAAGTTGAAGATAAAGCAATGCTTAAGTGAACCATCTGCCTCTGCAAATGAAGTTGTTATTTGTTTCCTGGAGAATGTGTCTTGTTGCGGTAGTTTCATTTTTGAAATAGGAGAGATAGGTCTAACTGTTAAACTTTTTTTTTCAGGTGTTCGTGTTCAAGTAGATAAAATGGCAACACTAATTCACACTTTAGCAGATCACAGTGATGATGTCAACTACTGTGCTTTCTCAGCGTCGTGCTTGGCTACTTGTTCCTTGGACAAAACAATTCGTGTTTATTCTTTAAATGACTTTTCTGAGCTTCCATACTCGCCTTTGAAAGGTCACACATACGCTGTCCACTGCTGCTGCTTCTCTCCATCAGGACACATTTTAGCTTCGTGTTCAACAGATGGCACTACCATGGTGTGGGACACCGGCGCCGGCCGGATGCTGGCAGTGCTGGAGCAGCCCAGCGGCAGTCCGGTTCGAGTCTGCCGGTTTTCTCCTGACTCCACGTCCCTGGTGTCAGGGGCAGCAGATGGGAGCGTAGCTCTTTGGAACACGCAGTCATGGAAACTGTACAGGTGAGTGCCAGATATTTTTTGACAGCTTTGTTTATAATGACAGGAATATAATGTAAGTAGTGTGCTGTACTGTGTACAAGACTTGCAGACTTAACACCACTGACTCATAGCATGAGGAAACAGGGATAGGATTTCCGAGACCAAAAGAGTATCAACAGGAGAGGGAGAAGTGCCGAGTCTTTATTTTTTAAGTTAAACAATGTATACTCAAGAAGCTTTAGTTTTTACTAAGTTATCTTTCATCTAAATCCAGGATTTTTGTAAGTTCACGGAGGTGTTTTCATTGATTCAACATGAACTCAGTTTGCATTGCATACTGCATGCATTTGGCTTCTAAACAGTGGGCCAGCAACCTACAGTGCAGAATATACAGCCTGACTCTGATGTGTGCCGTATCTTGCCTTAGATGTAGTGGCTTTTAATTAGGTATTTAATTACAAGGCTATCTGGAGTCCAGGAAGGTCTTGGAAGCTTGATACTAATCCAGCCATCAAAGAGTTTGGAAACTATTGACGTATCCTGTAACCACAGTTTAAGCCATTACAGTGATGGACAGGAGTATTGGATCAGAGAGAGTTAAGTATGACAGTCAACATTTCACAAGGGTTTCCAAGAAACATTTGAAACAAAGCAGGTGAGCATTTTTAGTCGTTTTGCACAGTTAAAGGCAGGAACTTTAGGGTCTTCAGAGTCCTTCTCTGCATCTCCCTACATGTCAGCAAAGTCCTCAGGCCACTTGTTGTAATGTGTACCTAGGCAAGATATTACTGAGGTCTTAGAGCAGCTGTTACACAGCATCGCTCTGAAGTTAAGAAAGAGGAATTTGAGAGACTTGATGAGATGTTTCACTCAGGATGAGTGAGTGGCTGTTTCTGAAAGCCAGACCTGTTAGTTCTGGCTATTCCTTGTCAAGCATGTTTCTGCTTTTGTGACCTTTGCCTTCCAGAGCAGTGGTATGGATGGGAACTGTAAACATTTTCAAAAGGATTGATTATAGTCAAATCACACATAGCTGGGAACCTGTCCCTAAACAGAATTCTAAGTGGTTCCATGTTGTTTGGAATGCATACGGAAACACTGAAACAGTTGTTTTGTTTTCAGAGAAGAAAGAGGTATTGATTATGAAGGCAGGAGACAGAATGTCTGATGGAGTTTCACTAATCTTTAAACAAGCAACAGCAATGGATGGGTAGTCGTATAGTACGGGCACACTGTGACATTTATAGCCTTGTAGATAGTGGTTATCTCCAGGAACAGGACAACAGGACCTCTCGAGGCACTCAAGCATGCTGAACAGACAAGAACCGGTTTTTCAGCAAGAATAGGAATTGTAGGCTCTAGGTCACCAAAATAACACAGTGATGGAGAAGATGAAGTAAATGACCACCAAAGGTCTCGAAAGACCACTGGAGGGAGAAGAGACCCTAACCCTAATGTTATTACTCATGCTTGGACTATGTAAATGAGTTCCAGGAACCATTAGCATAAGACTGCCCTTTCCAGGCAATACATGCAGTATGTATGTTTCTCCTGCACATAAACTATGTACCCAGCTGGCATTGGCAGGCACACTGGGAGGAGTGGTCCCCTGCGTGCCCAGCACTGCAAGAAGGGATCCCTGCTGAAGAACGCTGTGCTGTTAGTGAGTTTGTCTCGGGGTCCCTGCCCAGCCTCCCACTTGGCTGAGGAGTGATAGAAAGCAAGGGGGCTTGGAAACTCTGACCTTTGAATCAATTACATATTGTTTCTGAGCTTTATGTTTAAGAAAAACTGCGAAGTTCAATATTTAGTATTCGGAAGTCTAAGGGTTTATCTAGTTTGAGGTATTGCCAGTGAAGAGGTTCTTTTAAATTCAGAATACTTGTTACTGACAGTGAAAACCCCAGGAATACTAAGAAATCATGTTTTACAAGTGTATGCCGTTGATATATGCAATGGTGCATGCTTCAGACCTCCAGCCTTAACTTCCTCCTAGCTGAATGGTGGATGTATAATGATGATGTAGAAACTATACTGTTACTTGAAGGAGAAATTACTTTAATTCAGTGTTTCCAGTTTAAAGAAACAAGAACAAACTTGAACATTCCAATCCTGTCCCCTTCACTTCACTTTCAAAACTTGATTTCAAAGTGATAACATGACAACAATGGTCAGCTTAACTTTAATTGTATATATTTTGGGATGTGTATGTATATATATTTTTAGCTGATTAACTTTTTAAATTATTATTCTCACTTCTAATTGCAGATAGGAAAGTGTACGTGTCCCATTTTCCTAAAGCTAAGATTAATATTACTTAGAAATTATGAAGGTACTTAGGTGCTTAGTTAACCATTTAATGTCGGCCTGTGGTCCTCCATTACTTTTGCAAGAGCTGTTTGTGTTGGTGCTAAAACAGAGAACACCTTTTACCGCGCTGTTATGACACCTGGCTGAATCTATGGATGGCAGTTGCACCAGAGGTAGCCAGTTGCTCCTTATCAGCTCAGCTGTTGCAGCTCACTGTTCAAACTGCCCAGTAAGGTGGCTATTCCAGTCATCTCTGTGATGGGGGTGAGCGACATGAAAGCAAGCTAAGATGTGTATTTCTTAGTGCTCTCTCTTTCCTCTTCAATAGTTACCTGCTGATACCCAGCCTGAAAGCCTTAAGTGCGTATTCTGACCCTCTATAATACTGTTAATTTTACTGTTACATTTCAGAGCAGCATCTGTAGCTTTTTTTGTGAAAGAAGGAAAATTTTAAAAGCTGCACTAAGGAAAAAGAGCTGCACATATAAAAATGGGACGCAGTGTATTTGACAATAGTCGTAATGATAGAGCTAAGGGAGCCAGTGCTTTTCTGAAGGTCCTGGGCCTGATTAGAGAGACTCTCAGGAAAGTTTATTGACTTGTCATCTGTGGTGTTAAGTTGCACACCTCTGGCAGTAAATAACATTTCTATTGGAAAAGAGAATGAGCAGCTGTTCCAGAAACTACAGTCACAGAGTAAATAAGGCTGGTCTTTCTTGCAGTATGACTGGCTGTTGCTTATGGTTGCTTGCTTTTCCTGCGCTTAAAGATTGAGCTGTGTGTGCTGGGCTGGACCTGGTGTCCATTTCAATTGATGTTAGGTTGCTACCAGATAACCTAAAGGATGTTAGGTTGACCCCACTTCCATCCCGAAGATTGACCACACCTCTATATCTGCTAGTAATTTTCTTTAACGTCAGCTTTACAAAGTGCTTTGGCTGACTTGGTTAAAATATAGAAATCCCTTTTTTCACGTTGCTTGCTCTTGTGTATGAGTAGTCAAAAAATTAACCCTATGTCATAAGCCATGAAGTATACTATGCAGCTACAGCTCGTCATTTGGGTTAGTAGGTGTTCTGTTTTGTCTTTAAAAACAGAACAGAGAAATTGTGGGAGTATTTTTTTCCCCCTGTTTGTGTACATGTAAATCTATGTTATGCTAGTTGTGTATTTGTCTGTGACTTTTATAATTTATCCTGCCAGGGAACTTTAACAGTGCCTTGTGCCTTTCAAATGGTAAGTTCGTGCAGATTGTCTTTAGCTTGGAGATTATTTTATCGCTAAGTTAAAATTACTGCCTTGGGGTGCCATCTCACATTTTTCCTCCTGCAGCCAAAGAGCAGGTCCTGGTGCCTGCAGCACCTGGTGCTGATTTTGCATCTCTTTTCCACAGCTGCTGTGAGGTTCTCTGCCTTCTGTTACCAAGTTCCAAAGTGTGAAACTTAGAAGAGTTTGGCTTATTGTATGAGATTGCACTTTAGAGATCACTTCTTCAGAATGTTGCTTATTCTAAACTCAAATCTTGTGCACTCTTGCTTTTCAGATCTGGGAATGTTAAAGATGGTTCTTTGGTGGCCTGTGCATTTTCTCCCAATGGACATTTCTTTGTCACTGGGTCGTCATGTGGTGATTTAACCGTTTGGGATGACAAAATGAGATGCCTGTATAATGAAAAAGCCCATGATCTTGGTGTTACCTGCTGTGATATTTCTTCACATCCAGTTTCTGGTTAGTCACTTGAGTCATCAGGGAAGAAAAGTGTCATTTTATTTGTCACTATCTTTTTGTCATCAATATTCGAGATACAAATGATGTTGGGAAGAGCTGGTGTTTTATGATATTCTGATTATTCTTAAGTAAAAGTTGTGGTCAGGTCAATGACAAGGAATCTAGGTTAACAATCAAGGTAATTAGCATGCTTATGATAGTTTTCAGTAGCTAATTCTCCTGTTGGGGTTTGGGAAAATGTCTGCAAGTGAAGCCTATCTCCCAGGACTGACAAGGGTGTTAGAAGATGCAGTACTTGACTATCATTCCCACTGTACTCTGCCATACTTTGGCTGCCCAAAGAGTGGGACTGGATTAAAGCAGTGCAGAGAAGCTGAAGCTTGAGCTGTGGGATGTGCAGAGGTAGACTGTTTTCCTGCATTTGACTTCAGTCGGAGGAATCTGGAGGAGCAGTAAACCCAGAATCTCATGTGCCCCCTAAGATGTGGTGCTGTTCAGATGTCTTACAGCTGCTCTAACTGACCTCACTCTGTGAGCTGTGGTTCAGTTTTGTATTATGTGCTTCTTCACAGTTGTAATGGGCAAGAACTTTGTTTTTTTCTTTTGAGAATGAACTCTGATATGCCCGTAAATATTTGGGTATTGAGATCAAAACCATGAGGTATGAATAGTGTAGGCCTGTGAGTTATGTTCAGTTCTGGTTTGTTTCATATTCGTAAGGCATTCTGTGGACCTAAAATAATTAAAACCTAGATTTCTCTATATGCAAAAACATGTATACTGAAAATTGCATATTAGACTTCCAGCTTTCTCAGGGAAAGCTTTGCATTTGCATGTACAGGCTTTTAAAATTACTGTTATGGTTTAACCCCAGTGGGCAGCTCAGCCCCATGCAGCAGCTTGCTCACTCTCCTCCAGGGGGAGAGAATTGAAGGTAAAAGTGCTAAACTCGTGGGTTAAGTTAAAGAGAATTTAACAGGTAAAGCAAAAGCCACACACACATTCAAAGTCAAACAAGGAATCAGTTTGCTGGTCCCCGTGAGCAGGCTGGTTTTCAGCCATCTCCAGGAGAGCAGGGCTCCATCATGCGTGACGGTGGCTTGGAAAGACAAACATCATTGCTCTGAATGTCCCTCCCTTTCCTCCTTCTTCCCCCAGCTATGTATGCTGAGCATGGCATCATATGCTCTGGATTTCCCTTTGGTCAGTTGGGGTCAGCTGTACTGGCTGGGTCCCCTCCCAGCTCTCTCTTCACCCCAGGCAGCTCGCTGTCTGGGCAGGGTGGGGAGCAGAACAGCCCTCGGCACTGTGCAACTGCTGCTCAGCAATAACCAGCGTGTCCCTGGGTTACCAACACTGCTCTGGTCACAAATCCAAAACACAGCACCAGAGGAGCTGCTAATGCAGCCAGCACCAGGACAGCTGTGGCACACACAGACTTGTATAATTGTGTGGGAATGCACGGCTAAGAGTACACAGCTTGTATGGTGGGAAGAAGCATTTGCACAAATAAGAAGAGCTTCTATTTGAAATACCCTGTTTGAAGTTAATTGCAGTAGAGGAAAGTGCTACAGCCAAACAACCAAATACGGGAACTTTTGAAATCTTCTGAGTCTCCAAAGCTGAAAGGTGAATTTGTGTATATTTTTGTCAGGTAAAAGTGTTTAATAAAGGAAATCACACAGTCCTTCAATTTCGATTGAGGTTGGAAAATTGGACAGAAGCCTCTGTCAGAGTTAGGAGATAATGCTGTAATGTAACTTGTCTTAACAACTTTGTAAATATACTTTTGTGCTCTCCAGATCTAATATGGAGACAAAGTTGTGTCCTTAAAGATCTCTAGTATTTTGGTTTTGGAGTAGACATAAGCTGCTCTTTCAAAGGTACCAAAAATTATAACTGAGCTGCCACTTGCATCTTTCAGTGCTCAACAAAGCAATGAGTCCTGCTGTCTGTGTGCCATCTTGTCTAAGAAGATGATACAGAGCAGAAAGAAAACTCTCTGCAGCTGGGCAGAGCAGGACAGAAGCAGGAGAAAGCTGAGCAAGTAGGCTATGAACATACACTTCAGTCCAGAGAATTAGTGACATGACAATATCTACCCAATCTGTGTCCATTGAAAGGCATAGGGACAGCACTGGATTAATCTGTCACAATAGAAAGGGAATTAATCTTTAAATCACACCTCTAGATATTTCTTGGTGAAAATACTACCCCAAAAACTCCATCATGAACTAAGAGTTTCATCTGGGGGGAAGGCACACATTGACTGAAACAGATCAGAGTGCAATTTCCACCTCTTCATTTCCTGTTGAGATTATTCCCTTGGTTTAAAAAAGTATGTTACAAACCCTTCAGCCTTCTGCCAAGATAGGGAAAAACAGGCGAGAAAGAATTTCCTACACCCTATATTTATGTGGTTTTTTGGCTGATTTATAATCACTCTTAATTTTATGTAAGCCATATGTTATTGAAAGTCAACATTTTTCCTTTTCGTGTGTTGCTGTTTAATCACCAAGGGTTGAAATGTCAGGGTTTATTGGCTGATTTAATGCATTACAAAAGCCATACAAGTGGTTCTTATCCAGTAGAATTAAAGATGGTTTTAGATTAAGATTCTCTTTATGTGCTTAATCCAGAGCAAAATTAGAACCAGAGTTTCTGATTGGTTCTTTGTGCTGTAGACAGTATTTATGTCACGTATTTCTCCTACCTTTAAAGTGGATTCAGTCTCAGTTGCATAGAAGCTGGTGAGAGCTAGAGCAGTTGTAATGCTGCTTGGGTTTCCCCTCTGACTGTGAAGTTTCAGTGCCAACCTCCTCCTGAATAAGTAAACTTCAGTGAAATTACATAGTAATCCCTGGCAAAAAAAATTGCAGATCTTGCTAAAATTCTCTAGTGAACCTGAGTTGAAGGCAGTATTGTCCTCCTTCAAGTCATCCCAAAGAGCTCTGCTTGCACAACACTAACACCTCATGAAGAATTCACTAACTTGCAGAATAGTGTCAAAGTCTTCAAAGTCTGTGTGTATTGTGACAGGATTCTCATCCAGACCAGGTTTCCAAGTCACATGTTCTTAGTTGCCCAGTAATGTGTTTTTACAAGGATAACTAATGCCTGCTACTCATCTCTGTAAGAACCAAATCTTACACTGTAACATCCTAGCAGAAATGATGGGCTTTGATGCCTCAACAGATTTCTACTGGCAGAGGTAACGCTAGCTCTGTGCAGCACAGGAGCAGAAATTGGCACAGGACTTACGAATTAAAAAAAATAAAATGCTGAAACACCGCATTTCGAATGGAATGTGGTAGTTCAGCAATGTTCATATCCACTGAATAAAGGGGGAAAGCTATAAAGTTATTCCTGCTGTATTTCATCTTTCACGTGGTATTTCTTGATGCCTGGATGGCCAGCCCATGCCTGTGCTGTGGCCAGGAAACGTCACCTAGTGTATAAAAGTCATGAATACCCTGTCAGGTACGCCTGCATTTTGTACGTGCGTATCTGGTTAAGCTTGAGAACTACTGAACTGGAGAAGAAATGGATGTAACCATGTAATTAATTTGTGTTAAAAGGCTATCTTCTTGTACTAGGTAGGCAGGCGAATGGAACATTTACCATTTCAGTTTAAGAACAATTAAAGTATGAGCCCAGTTCTGGTCTTTACTTGTTCAGAAAACAGTATAACTGTGTTACTTCTTTCTTTTAAATGGTTTTGGAACCTCTGCAATTATTTTTATTAACATTATTTAAAAGTAGTACTGAGATTGAGGAAACTCGTCACATTCCAGCGTAAGAAAGCAGGGGTAGTTTACTGGCATGTTGGTATATTCAGTGCTTCAGATTCCCATTAATATGTTTGCATTTTATCAGATGGCGAACATGGATTCACACACTTCCAGATGGCTTCTTGTGGACAAGATAATCAGGTCAAACTCTGGCTTATTTTGTTTGCAGATTTCTTAGGTGTGTATATTGATTTTTTTTTTTAAATTTCATATTGCAATGCCTTAAGTATTTAGTGACAATTTACATCTAAGCCGAATTTATACTGCTGCCAGGGCTTCACAGCCTAGCCACAGGTTAGGCTAACCTAACTAACCACAAGTTGAAAGTTTTCTTTTGGCTGTTTAGCAGGAGAACAGCTACAGCATGCAGCACTTTGTGACACTGGGCCTGTAGAATTTATTTAGTGATCTGTTTGCCAAGATTTGTAAAAGTAAAGATTTAAAATTAAAAAAAATCCCCAGTTCCCTCAAACTTACTGCTACAGTGAATATTTGGTGTTTAATTAGCATTTTTGTGCTTTGGTGACCAGTAACGTTTCTACTGTGGCCTTTGAAGAGGCTGGTAGGTTGAAATCTCCTATGTATATAGTTTACCTTAACAGGTTGGACTAGATGATCCTCGGGATCCCTTCCAACCTGGTATTCTTTGATTCTATAGTTCTATGAGCCTCTTATCTACCAGGCCAGGAAGAGGTTTTCGTTCCTCTTTCAGTAGAACATCTTGGCCCTTGAGCAAGAGCCGGAGAAATGAAAACAGTGTTGGCCCCAGCTGAAGCTGCAGTGTAGCTGCATGACTGTTATGTAGAGACTGGGCAGATGGCCAAGAACTTCTTCAGCAGGTATTTTTAAAACCTCTTTTATATAGAAGTCTGTAAGGGTGAATATCATACATATAGAGACACATTTAATTATCTAAACTGCTGATAGACATGCTGAGACTACAAAGGGAGGCAGTTAGAGGTGTTGTCATCTCTCTGATCTTATATCCCCTTTTTGTAGACAGTTTGTCACAGAGTCAGATCTTTGGTGCAGCTTTATGATTCGAAAAGCAGCTTGTCTTATATCTTGTCAAAGATGTCTATATGCAATAATTTACTTTCCATGGTTTTAGGTGTTGAAATCAAATATAAATGCACATTGAATGGACATTCTGCCCCAGTTCTGGCTTGTGCATTTTCATCTGATGGGCAGATGTTAGTTTCAGG
This sequence comes from Chloroceryle aenea, assembly GCA_013399075.1. NCBI lineage: Eukaryota > Metazoa > Chordata > Aves > Coraciiformes > Cerylidae > Chloroceryle > Chloroceryle aenea. The sequence goes on from VWZY01002946.1 coordinate 130,344, forward strand.
GTAAGCAGTCTCTTTTATTTCCTTAAATTTCATGCAGATAGTTGTTCAGGTTCACACTTCAATGTTGTAAAACATGGAGTTCAAATGAGTTGGTGATGTCAAAATACATTTCCGGTACCTAAGGAATAGTTCTGTGACCTCTAGAACTATTTAAGTGACTTTCCAATTGATCGGTGGTTGTGGGTGATCTGCTTTGAAATCTCCCACTGTAGTCTTACAGCCAGACTGGGGAGATGCAGACGGGAAAGTGGATGGTAAATTGTGTGGGAAAATGATGGGACTGTCAGCCTCAAATTGTGGCCAGGGATCAAGCTATTTAAGGAGGAAATTATCAGTAAGGCCGATGCAATGGTGTCTGGGTTTATAACTATTAATGACTGTATGGATTTATTTGCACTTCTCAATCTCTGAGTGGCAACTTGAAATAACAAAATGCTTCAACTCTATGAGTTATAATTGTCTATTTATGAAAACTTTCTAAACTGAAACAGGAAAACTGGTGCCTCGCAAAGGATAAAGAAAAGATTAGAGTAGTCAGCGAATGAATTGAGAATTCTACAAACCTCGGGAGCCAGACTCTTGCTTCACAGTTTGCTTGCTGCAGATTTAAGGAAGGGTTGTTTTTTTCCATCTTTGAAGATCATTCTGAATGTTTGTGATCAAGAGTTATTTTATTCTTCATTAGACATATGGCTTATTGGTTTTGCTTGTCATAGTGGCTATCCCATAATATCTTTCAGGAAGCACTGTTGTCATAGTAGACAACTATACAGTTTGTGTTTTGTGATATATTTTATCTCCTGATTGCATGGCACCACTGTATTTTATGTGTTACATTGCACTGCTTCCTCTAGCTTGCATTGCAAATGAAATAGAAGTGCCCAGAGCGGATCACGGATAGCCAGATCCTGTGTGTCTGCTGCCAGATACTGCTGGCAAAGCCATAGAGTACAGGCAGGGGCCCGTTCCCAAACGCTGTGCAAATGCTTTGCATCAGACATTCTCATGGAAGTGCAGTTCTTGTTTTCTAACTCCTGTATTTTGCATCGTGCTGGAGGCACAGTGTTGTTTCAAGGTGGGTGTGGGTGGTTGGTGGAGGGGATTGAGGTATCTAAGCTTTTCTTAAGTCTGCTCGCTCTTACTATGTTTGTGGAAAAGCTTTTTTTTCCCTCCCTCTTTTAATTAAAAATAGCTTGCTTTTTCTTCCATGCATCATTTTAATGTTGATGTGTTTTTTTGTTCTTTTTTTTTCCAAAGGTCTGTGGACAAGTGTGTCATAATATATGAAACTGTAAGTATAAAGTATAGTGTAGTGCAGAATCATTCACTCGATTGTTGTCTTTAAGTATCAGCACTGCTTCTGTAGTGTTTTACCAACGTTATGAAATATAAAAGAATAAAAAATATAGAAATTCAAAATATTTACTGTGCATTGTGGAGGGGAAAAGAGTTTGCAGCAGAATGTTTAAGAATTGATCAGTCTTTCACCCTTCGTATCTACTTTTATTTGAGGGGCTTATTATTTGATTTCTCTATAGTAGAGTATTACGTACATGTTTTCTTCATATTGAAGTAGAAGGACTTTTTGTTATCCTGATTTATCAGTCCTTCCATGGTAAGAAGGACTGTAGCTTTTGACATAAAATCAGGAGTGGTGATCATAGAAATTCTTTATTAATTATATATAAAGTGCGCATGAAATAGAAGCATAATAAAGAATTCAAGAAAGTTTTATGTTCAATACAACGTCTTTTCTTTAAAGCATATTGTTCAGGCATTATATAAGACTGCAGCTAATTCCTTTGTGGTTAATCTGTAAGTGGTATTTACCTTTAGTACTTTGTAGTATTAAATATAATAATAATTTTGCTGACAATGAAGGATGAACAAATTTTAAGCTTCTCCAGCTTGCTCTGCACATAATATTGTATTGGTACATTTTTGCAGTTAGGGTTAGAGTTCTTCAGCAAAAATCACTACTTTGATACCTTCCCAGTTTTTGGCCCAATTATTCTAGTAGTTTGAAACTTAGACATGTAAGAAGTCCCATTGAATTTTGGAACCCCAGAAAACTGAAAGATGCTGAAAACTACACCATAAGAATTTCTTGATACTGTTTGTCAGGTTTGTGGACCTCGGTAAATGGGACAACTTTTATAGCTGTTGAGAAGTGGGAACAATAAACTTTCTTGGGAGAAAGTGAGACATCAACCTAAAATAGGGTTAAATCTGGAATGCTGGCCAATCCATTAGTGATTCAGACTGTCTTTGCTCTTCGTCTTTCCAATCTGCCTCTATCTGGAAGAAATAGTAGCGTTCACAGGAAGGAAAATCTTTCAGACTGTAAATTAAAACTATGTGGAAAGTCAGGAATTTGGTTTTTAGTAGCATCTAGTGGCCAGATGGGAGAAGCACAGGTGGGATTAGTTACTGGTCCGGCTGACGGATCAGAGCATGAAGTCTACTTGAATTTCAGTTGCCTCTTCACTTTTGGCCATTTCTAATCCTAGATTTGTAGAATAAATGCTTTTATCCACATGAGCAACCAGCCAATATGGCTGTAATTATTTCAGCCGGTATTTCTGGCCGCCTTGCGCTGAAACTTCCGTGCAGGCTGCTTGTGGAAGGACTCGAGTGTTCCAGTGAACTGAGCAGGGGGCTTCAAGCAGGAAATTCAGTTTGCATTTCTGACTCTACTGCTGATCATCAAGAAGTCAGAAAAGTTCTGTCACCTTGCAAGAAGCAATATTAGTCCTTGTTTGAAAGGTCATATGCAAATGAACATTCTTTTTATTCTTTAAGATTTAAACTCACAAATATTCTGTTACAGAGTACGGGCAATATCCTTCATACTTTGTCTCAGCACATCAGGTAAGAATTCAATATGATTATTCTGTTTTATTGTTAAAAAATAAAAGAAATTACATTCTTGTGAATTTTCACACGCTTATTTATATTTGTAGATATGTTACAGCATGTGCTTTTGCACCACATAGACCCCTACTTGCCACAGGTTCAATGGATAAAACTGTGAACATTTGGCAGTTTGACCTTAAGCAGCCCTGTGCAGGTTAGTGTGTGAAATATTTATCATCTGTTCTTTCAATTTAGAGAACAGTATTGTTAAACACCTTCTGCAGATGCAAAATCTCCACTTGTTCTTGCAAGCAGTTAGTTTGGAACCTAGGGTTATATGCATGTTACTTATCTTTTCTCTGAATTGATCTTATTAATGTCCTACAGAGGTATTCTCTTTTCATTTTTTAAAGGAAATACATACTAAAAGTGTTTTAATTTTATTAATCTAGATCTTCTTTTCTGATATTCACCCTTTCTTGCTTTCTGGACAGTTTTAACAAATGGATGTTTTTCCCAGAGCGCTGAAAGACTTTTTGGACAAGCATCCTTGGTGATGAGTTAAACAGAAAATATGCTAATTGCAAAATAGGCCAATTACAATGAGAAATGCATCTAGCCAGTTATTACAGGCGGAAACCCCGGGATAATTAATGTTACAAAATAAATCAGCACCCTAAAGTATGTGGAACAAAGGTACATTGGTCTTTGTTCAAAGCATAAGCGTAAGCCTGGACTTTGGCTCGCTTTTCTAAGGATGTGTGAGACTTGGTTTCGGTGCCTGCTGATTATCTTCTGTCTTTTAGTTCAATTCGTACTCAACAGAAGAGTAGCCACCTGAGGGATTAAATTTCTCACACCTTTAAAATTGATAGGTGAAAGACAAATGGAAGAAGACATCACCGAAGTGATGTCTAATAAGCAGTTTATTAATGTTGGGTAACGCGTAGAATCACAAACTCTTGAACAGCTGCATTTGTTCCTGCCACTGTTCTTGGAACTGGGGTTTCTAATTGGTTTGGGCTGAGAAGGAAGAGCATTGTTGTTTTAATCTGTCTTTTATCTTTCCAAAGGAAATATTGTAGAAGATGAATCTAAGGTGCCTGTTGAGGACTGGTCAGAGGATGAGGTTTCAGCCTGGCTTTGTGCACAAGGATTAGCAGAATTTGTTGGGCTTTTCAAGATGAATAACATTGACGGCAAGGAACTGCTGAATCTCACTAAAGAAAGTCTGGCTAATGAATTAAAAATTGGTAAGAGTATAGAAATCCACATAGTTTTTAATCTTCAGAGTACGTGTGAAATGTTGGAATGAAAGTGAGTTAGACGTACCATACACTGATTATTTTTATCCCTGAAAGGGATATTTCATTACTAATGCTGCTAAAAGCTCCTAAGGTCACATTATCCACAATACTCTTGTTTTTGTTGTATGTTTGCTGATCCCTAAAGACCTAGAATTAACTTCCACTAACATGGCCATATTAAGTGGTCTTACCTGCTTCTGTTTCTACTTTCCTTTTTCCATCTTGTATCATTAAGCTGTGGAAAAGGAATTTCAACTTTTGTGTATAGTTAATGATTCTAACTTTGGTAACTAGGGTGCTCTGTAGTTTTTCCATCAGTCTGAAAAGTGCCATGTTTATGTGCCCTTGAATTTAGCAGTGAAATTCTTCAGTGTACTGTTACCATAGCAGAAGAACACAAGGTATGTTCTTGTTTTTACTGATTCTGGAGCTGAAGCGTTTGATGTTGACACCTGCTAAGGCTCCAGCAAGGCTTGCCCTGCTCAGACAGTATGATTTATCAGGTGTCCTAGTTAATGCATCACCCCGTCACTTAATTGCAAAACTGTGATTACATTTTGGAAGGACTCAGGTGGAAATGCTGTATTAGTAATGATTCCGCAGCGTGAATTCTGAACTAAGACATTTAAGGATGGTGATCTACACTGGAGCTTTCTGAACATGTTTATTCATTTTGATGTCTGGATTTAGGTGTAAATTAGGTGCTGGTGTGTTTGCCAAAGTCAGGTCAAAAATAGCAAAAGGCTGAACGAGTTAAGAAACTTTTTAAAAAGTACAGTTTTAATTTTGGACATTAGTATTCCTCATTGTCAGAAGACTGCTCCCTTCCTCTTTGGTTTTGTGTGTGTGGCATTGGTCTGTATCAGATCACAGCATCTCTCTGCATCAGCTAGCCTGGGTGAGCTGCAGAAACAAACGGAGGTGCTGGAATTGTCAGGACTTGTCATCCGCAAAAGCCACTTGGCTCCGTCAGTTCCTGCACACACTTTCTTTGGCACTGGAGCATCCAGACCTGCACTGCAGAGACCACCAGCTGAGGCTAGGCGAACAGTGCTGACTAGAAAGTTCCATGAGCACTGCATGCGGTGTGACCGGTGAAGAGAGCTGGCCTGCTGAACACGGCCTTCTCCCGGGGAAAGCAACGAAAGCACGTCCCCTGACAGACCTGCAGTGGTGCTAGTGAGAATAATTCCAAACTCCGAGTAGAAAATCTGAGCTGAAAGAGCCCATTGCAAGGCAGGCTGTAAGAGCAAAGGGTGGATGTGGCTTTAGAGCCTATAAAAGTATGCAGAGAGGATTGATGGCACAGAGGAGCTGGAGTAGCTTCTGTATGTCTCTTCCCATTATCGGGTAAAATTCTCGTTGCTCAGGCTGTGTTCTTAAGACCGCGGTCCATCGCCATGCTCCTTCTTCAGTGGGTCCTTTGACACCCATCCTAAGATTACTGTATAAGGAGTCACATTTTCACAGGTATTGGGCAGCTATGAACTATTTTTAAAGCTGTAACTGAAATCACTTGCTGTCTCCATAAACAAGCTGCTGCACAGCTGTGAACCAGCATACAGGCCACGTGAAGCAGCAAGTGCCACTTCAGTGGTTATAGGGAAGATGTTTTTAAACACACTGCTCAAAGTCACTAGGTAGAATCATTCAAATCAATCTATTCTGAAGTGGTAAATGCTTGTGATTCTGCTTCTACATACCATTCTACAACTACAGTTGTCACAGAACAGAAGTTCTGGCCTGGTGTATTGGACTTGAATTGCTCTGCCTGTCATGGCCCAAGCATTCATAAAACAGGAAAATACTGTCTGCCTAAAACTGACATGCTTTACAGTGTTGTTCAAGTTCCAGTTCAGATAAATTTTAGGAGTCTTATTGCTATAAAAATAGTTAAATGAATACATCCTTTTTCTCCTTCAGAACCTGTTTCCTTTCCTCTAAAAATGCAACATTTACCAGTTCTGTAAGAGCTTGCCAAAGAACTGTTGATTTGTTTTAGTCTTTGCAAAGACGGTTTTTTTAGACAATTATACTTGATGGTTGATAGGAGCTTTTTCTTCTATTATATTTTTTATTAGCTGCACATTTCTTGTCCTGTTAGTTTTTGTTTCAGCTCTGATTTGCATTTAATAAAAAGGGTATACTTTGAAGGCATTTGATCTAAGAGAAAGCGATCAGCGAGTGGTTCACATAACATTTCATTAGCTTCTTTGATTGTTTTTGACAGGTTTTTGAAAGAAAGCTTCATTACCATGCAAATGAAGCTAACCTCTCTCCAACCCAATTGTCATGTAATATAAATAACACTGTATTAAACTCTGTAAGATGTTGAGCAGAAGTGGCCATTGTATGCATTCTGCCTGAAAAGCTTGGCTACATTGAACAATGTTCAGGCTTTCTGATTGTTAACAGACACAATGACACATTCCCTGCAATTCTCTGATGCCGCTGAGTCAGAAAACGAGGAACACACATCCTCTTCCAGTTCAGAAGAGAAGGTGGGGTACATCATTCCATGCCTGAGTACTCTTTTTCTCATCAGACAAACTGAATTTGTTTGTGTAAGGTGAACCTTGACTTCAGCTTGGTTGCAGACATAATCCTTAGAACTCATCACCGGGTTCAGTGCTGGGCCCCTCACCCCAAGACAGACATTGAGTTGCTGGAGCGTGTTCAGAGAAGGGCAGCCAAACTGGTGAGGGCTCTGGAGAACAAGTCCCATGAGGAGAGGCTGAGGGAATTGAGGTTGTTTAGTTTGGAGAAGAGGAAGCTGAGGGGAGACCTTATTGCTCTCTACAGCTGCCTGCAAGGAGGTTGTAGTGAGGAGGATGCAGCCTCTTCTCTCAAGTAAATAACATCAGGATGAGAGGAGATGGCCTGAAGTGGCACCAGGGGAGGTTTAGACTGGACATGAGGAAGAATTTCTTCATGGAAAGAGTCGTCAGATGTTGGAACTGGCTGCCCAGGGAGGTGGTGGAGTCACCATCCCTGGAGGGCTTCAAAAAACATGTAGATGAGGCACTTCTGGACATTCTCTAGTGGTGTGGTGAGGGTTTTTTTGTGGTATGGTTTTGTTCTGGTTTTGTATTTGTGCTTTTGTTGTTGTTGTTGACAGTTGCATGCAGTGATCATAGAGGTCTTTTCCATCTGTGGTAAAACAAGGATGTATAAGCTTAAACTGACTTTTGACATCTCTGATCAGGCTGACTTTGGCATCTCTTCATTGGCAATGTGCTAGCAAAGATGTGGGTTGTGTTTTTTAAGGCTTACTCTTGGTTTAAGGTTTCTATGTACTCTGGGTACTCATAAGGTCTTTCCTGTTCCACATCTTTATCAATAAATTCTGCGCCTGAGACTGAGCGTGAAATCACATTTTGGATCAGAGTTTGAATCACTTGTGATTCACCATGCGGAGGAGGAGCAAACTTGGGCAGAATTGCTCAGTCGAGATTAAACAGAAAATTGCACATGCAAACGGTTCCTAAGATTCAGCAGGGGCTCTTACTGTATGTCAGTACTGTATTGCACTTCTTACATGGCCTTCATCTTTACATGCATCGTTATGGAGTCCTTACTAAGGAAGTGCAGGTTCATTTTTTTTCTTTTCCATATATTTTTCTCAGTTGGTGCCCTCCCTTGTCTTTGCTGGTTGGGATGACTTGCGTACCAGTGTGACTGAGTTTTGTCACTTCGCACACGTTGTTTGAGGCAGCTGGTGAATTGTACAGTACCACTGGTGTGTTAAGGCCAGTCTGCTTGGCAGCCTGCAGACAGAGTAGAGCAGTTGGTTGGAAGCCTGTTGTATCAACTCGTTATGGAAAATTAACCAGAGTACAAACTGGTATTTGCCACTGTGAGATGGGAAGAAAAAGTTGTGACACATTCCACCCACTGGCGTTTGTCATGAACCAATTTTTAAAAGAAGGGATCTTCATGCTGCAGCAAGGTGAAGATCACTGACATCTGGGATGCATTTGCCATCTTGTCAGGTTAAACCTGTAGTGTGACAGTTTAAATAGCTATAAAATTACTTTTCTCATTGTAAGGTTTCTTCCACTCCCAGTTAAGCTGGAAAGAACGGCTGCCCTCTCAGACACAGGTACGGCTCCTTTTTCAGATCCCAGCTGCTGTATGTTCTCAGTAAATAGGCAGTAGCAAGTACTCAGATCAGTTTGGGGATCCTGAATTAAACTTGTGGTCATTTCTGGGGACCACATGTGTTAATTGTTTCTTTTTTATGATGCCCTACATGATCCTGAAAGAGAGTTTATACCAGAAGATGTGCACTGCAGAGAGAAAAGCTTGTGAGTCCCACACATCTCCGATCAGAGCATTCTTCCCTTAAAAAGAAAACAACCCACAAAACTGATGTGGTTTTCAGAGGGTCAGAGACAGTACTGGCACTTGGGCTCCTCGGGTCATTTTTTTTATGCAAAGGAGATGGATTATATTTAATTGCACCAAATGAACTGAACCTTTACTAAAACCAAAGAATCTTCCTGCTCAATAGCAGGCCCCCCTGAGCTGAGCCATTCCCACCACTGGATTTTTCATTTGTTTTAAGGGATTTTGCTGTTTGCCAAGAACCAGCTCTGCTGCCTTTACTTGGAACAGTACATTGCTGCAAGTAGTTTGAAAACATTAGTAATAATCTGTTCATATACCACCAAATTTAAAAGCACCGGTTGTGAGCACTGAGTATCTGTTAGAGGGGAGCTGTACATTGCTATAAAAGGCAGTGGTGACTGGGCTGCTGGGCACGTTAATCATGGGTTTTGACAACAGTTTCTGCTGAAATGTCGTTGTCCCCCACAGCACCCAAGAGGGTGTTCAGTTTTGGTCAGCAGTCCCATGCATATTTTTAGCATGAGTTACCTCTTGGACACATTTGTTTTGATTAGGGTTTGTTCCTCCACCCCCCGAAATCCAACACGCGTTATCTTTGTTTAGTGGAGGGAATGCACTGACAATGAATAAAATGCAGAGAGTTGACCACGTCATCAGGCTTCTCTTCCTTGGCTCTCTAGAGCTGACAGAAGAGAACCGAAGGAGCATTTTCTGTGCTCAGTGTGGCAGCAGTGGTGCTGCACCTCGTGCGGTGTAATGCAGGTGCTCTGTTAGGTGACCCTCAACAACAGGCAATGGTCCGTGTGTATGCTGCGGGCTCTGCTCTCTGACCCCACTTTTCTGGCGAGAGGAATGCCGGTGTAGTTTTACTGTACCTGTAGAGGTTGCTCACACGCAGCCCAAGCACTGAGGGGCCGCAAGTCTACGACCTTACCTGCCAGGAGGCAGCATCAGGGAGCAGAGCGGTGTGGTCTGCAGGCACAGTGCACAAACACAGCTCGCTCTGGTTTAACACAGCGAAGTTACCGTGTCTGTGTCCTGGCTTTATCGGGCTGGGTGTCTCTGAGTTAGCCAGTCTGGAAGACAGGGCGGCAGCCTGGCACAGCCAGCCCTTTCCTTCTGGNCGTGCCAATACTTTTCAGAGTCTCTGGGCCTGCGCAGTAAAGTCCTCCAGAAAATTGAAGAACTGAGGCTGAAAGCGATCGCTGTGTCTGCTGCTGTACCTGACGAGTTTTTGTGTCCCATAACAAGGGAGCTTATGAAGGATCCTGTCATTGCAGCAGGTACGTCTTTAAATGACATTGGCTAAATGAATTACCTAAGGGTAAAGCTAGGTGTGGGAACACAAAAATGGGCACCCCTTATCAGTTGTAGAAAGATTAACTATTGTAAGTGGCCATGCAACAAAACCAGCTGTCAGAAATGTTTAATATTTGCCACATTACGTCTCTGCTGTGGAGAATACTGCAACAAGCAATTCGCTTAGTGTCACGCTGCGCTGATTGCTTTCAGTCAGTCTTTTAATGTTCTTCCTTTATGTGCCCTTGCAAATATAATTACAAGCCTAATTACAGGGTTGTCTCAGCCAAGTGCAAAATGGAATCGTGCACGGGGGGGCGGTGCATGAACCGGGACAGCAAAGCACAGGCTCATTGCTACCCTGTACTTGCGCAGCATGAGATTCAGTGACATTCAACAGGACCCTGGGACCGAGCTGTGCAAGGAGCAGGTGTCACGTGGTTAAACTGTTTCATCAGCATTTGAGAGTTCTAATCTTAGGGGCAGGGAAGGGGGCGTGTGATCATCAAAAGACCTCTGTGTGTGTGTGTGTGTGTGTGTGTATATATATTTTTCATTTTTTTCCTGCTCTGTGAAGAGTAACTGTCATTTTTGAGGTCTCATGCCAGATTTTTAAGCATTAAAAGGTGCAAATCCCCCCCCCCATTTGCTAACTGCTGGAGGGGTGAACGCTGCACCTACCAGGGCCCGAGCTGTCGNCTCTGCTCTCTGACCCCACTTTTCTGGCGAGAGGAATGCCGGTGTAGTTTTACTGTACCTGTAGAGGTTGCTCACACACACAGCCCAAACATTGAGGGGCCACAAGTCTACGACCTTACCTGCCAGGAGGCAGCATCAGGGAGCAGAGCGGTGTGGTCTGCAGGCACAGTGCACAAACACAGCTCGCTCTGGTTTAACACAGCGAAGTTACCGTGTCTGTGTCCTGGCTTTATCGGGCTGGGTGTCTCTGAGTTAGCCAGTCTGGAAGACAGGGCGGCAGCCTGGCACAGCCAGCCCTTTCCTTCTGGCTTTATCTTCAGTTTATAGGAGGACATTCATCTTCTAGAAATCACAGGTTCAGGCCTTCTCCAGTCGGCGTGTTGGCAACCATGGGACAGAAGAGTGTAGAGCAGCTGTAGCGTATTGTAACAGAGGAGTAGATGACCTCGTACGGCACCGTGAGGATCAGGGGAGAGCCGATCAAGGACACTTCTACTGACTGGCGTGGCCCTACCTTCAGTGCCACTCCAGCGAAAGGGCCCGGCCCCAGTCAGCAAGCAGTCTGCCCCTGCAGTGT